>CM021765.1:96943486-96969564 GCA_011076525.1 Nettapus auritus
GAAGGAAGGAAGGAAGGAAGGAAGGAAGGAAGGAAGGAAGGAAGGAATCCTTTAACAAATAAGCGTTTCTCTTAGGTTGTTATAATATTATCAGTACCATTGCCATATCTGTATTTTAAATAGGGACAAATGCTTGTACTCACAGAGATGAGATTTCAGCTGAAAAACAGAAGGGGAAATAGAACAGAAAAGATCCCTAAGCAACACTATTGGTATGTAAAAAAAACTACTCTTTCAGACACTTTTCCAAAGATAAATACACAGCTCCAGTCATAGTGAAGAAACAGCCAAGAACAGTAGCTAAGCCGATCTCAGCCAAACCTAAAAAATAATTTCCTGAATATACACAAGAGGAAATGAAAACATCCCAAATCAGAACAATCAACAACATCTATAGCACAGTCTCAAATGATGTAGAATCTGAAGAATAATTTTTAAATACAGTGGTATCATCCTACTTCTAGGAAAATAGAATGTCTATAATTCATTAGAATATTATGAATTTCAGTGTAGCGAAAATCAGTTTGAATTTAAACTACTAACTAATTCACAATGCAAAGATAAATCCTAAAGAGGAAAAACAAATCTTACAGAATCCTCCCAGAATTAATATGGGATTTCTCCAGGTTCAAATTACAATAACACCACCATCAACTGAGTCCTCAATTAACCTTGTCTGACATTCCACCAGAATATTTTAAGCAATGTGAAGTATGCAAATAAAGACTTCAATTAAACATCGACTTCATACATTGGGCAGTCTGGGAGAATAATGTGAAAAATTATGTAACCAGCTCAGTGCTTCTATAAACACCAAATGTTGATGCAGAGGAGACTGACAAAATTGAGGATCAGCATCCTAATTCCTTTCTCAGGTAGATCCTAGAGAGATTAAGAACTTGTTTACACAGGGGAGCTGGGACTCCATTCACATCCACTCTAAGCCTGGTTTCTGCACATTGAGGTGACCTGCATTCATACAGCACAGATCTTTTTGTGCATTAACTGCTGAGGTACAACATATTCTGTGCTCCTTTTGAAACTGCAGTGGACTGAGAGTGCATTAAGTGAAAGCATGCTAATATCTGTTGGGTGCAGCTGGACTGTACGCTGCCCTGGAGAGCTGCCAAGCGCTCTTGCAGCGGACAGCCCCAAGTGCCTGCCCCTGCCCTTGCTTCTCCCCATCAGATGCTGCTGCCTGGTTAAACATGGGCATGCAGCTGGGGTGAGCACTTGGCTGGTGATAAATGCAACCCAGAGGTCTCATTGGTGCTATCCTAATTAATATAACTGTGCTCTGACACAAGACCATTGTCTGCCTCGAGTAGGACAGGCATCTTCTGGAAGTGGAAAGGTGAAGGTTCAGGCTGCTTTGCAATGAGAGAAGGGAACAAGGATAATGTTCCAGATGGCTGATATGTGTCTCAGAGTTGGGGTTTTCTGCCATTCTTAACTGCAGCAAGGGGCCACCATGAACCTTTATATACCCCTTGTGCAAAACCTGTCAGCTCATTGTATAGTCAGTCATTGTTAGCAAAAGCAGTGTGGTCTGGGCTTTTTATTTATTTATTTATTTATTTTCTAGATTTTTCAGACTTTTAACTTTTCTTTTGCTTCTATTAGATCTACTAGATACAACCAATATTAAATGCTTTTATATACCTTCAGGACCTGTTTTTTTTTTTTTCCATTTATCTGCTGGAGATTTTGTAGCCACTTGAGTTTTTAACCTTTCCTCTTGTGCTGAATGCAGTGACTGTGGCAGAGAAAAAGCTGCTCAGATTCAGTGCTTGTTATGTACATTTAAAATTCCCTGCTTCCAATATGACTATCAAACAGGTATTTGTATATATCTGCAAAAACTGTCTCTCTTCCTCCATGCTGATAACCTTTTCCCCTAAATGTTCAGAATGACAACTGTCTTCCCTGTTCCACCTCAGATACACTGCTGAAAAGAAACAAGTCAAGACTGTGGTACTTCACTGCCTCTCAGCTATCCATTCCTACCTATTCCCCATTTCCCTTCTGCTATCTGACAAGTTTATTTATTTATTTATTTATTTATTATTATTATTAGTTTTTTCTTTCCACCCTTCCTCTTTGGCTTCTCCTGTCAGGAAAGCTTCTCTTCCCATAGAACTCAAACTGGTGACTGCCAGCTCCTGCCTTTTGATGCAAAAAATAAAAAGCAAAATGATTAACACTGTCCCCTTACCCTCCACCCCCCCCAAAAAACTATTAATAGAAGTGTACTTACTGTGCACAGTGCAAACTAAGAATAGTGTTAATTACTATATCCTAAGTAATACGGTACAGCAATGCTGTCATTTTAATCAATGGGTTTTGAAGTTCCAGCTTTCATGGTATGTAATGAAGTATATTTTGAAGTATATTTTTGTATCATAGAGCGTTATAGCATATTTTATAGGCTTTTTCTTCCCCAATTACAAAGGGGAGAATTTCTGTAGCAGAAACATACTTTTGAGGCTTTTTCCCAGGATAAAACTTAGCAGAGCAGCTGTAAATCAGCTCTGCATAAGAAATGCATAGCCAGAGTGAGCAGTGAGGTGGGAAGCTGAAGATAACCTTAACCCCTCATGCTCTGAGCACTTGTTTCAAAACACTGTTGCTGCCACTGTGTTCTTTGTGCCTGTCCTCAGGAGCTATGAAATGGATTTCACTGTGCAGGAGCTGCAAGGTGGGGAGCAGCAGAAAAAGAATTTATGGCAACATGAAGCTTTAAGGCTACAAGCTTTTCCTTAAGCGTTTCTGTCAATTAATCATCTAAAACAGTTGTACCTTGCCATTTCTTTCTTACCATAAACTTGGCTTATGAAATGAAGCATACACAGAAAAGCTTTCTGTGTATTTGTTTGTCCCTCTGTCCCCCAATAACTCTTGAAGTGATGAGAGATTTTCAGCCACATTTGACAATGCACATTGGGTATAAAATGCTCCAAGAAGCTTTGAGAAAATGTGTGACTGGATCAAAGACAGAAATGTGCTGAAGCAGACAGGGAGAGCTCAGCCCACAGCCTCTCCTTGTGGCTCTCCCCTCAGCCAAAGGGCCCAGGCTGGCTGGGGATGCCCATCCCCATCATCTCAAAACCCTTGATGTCATATGGTGCTTCTTATGCATACACAGAGGGCATCTTCAAACCCTTGGAGGCATTCATCACTTCTTACATGTACACAGAGGAGAGGCTTACTGCATTTGGGAATGCTTGGGCACAGAGAAGTAACAATACATGATGTGAGGGATCTAGGGAAGACTGCAGGACATTGCTGTCATGTGATGTGTGTGAGGAAAGGGTGACTGCAGGATGAGGTACGAGTTTAGTGCAGATGTGGAGGTGTGGGTTGAATGGATGCAGAGTACAGACATGTAGGAAGCCTAGTTTTATTTCCACCCATTGAAACAAAGCCACATGTTGCAACATCTGTTGCAACGTGTAATTTTGCACAGTTTGTTGAAGCAGTAGTTCAATAGTTATATCTTCTTACTTGTATTTCTCAAAAATAAAGATTTGCTTTATTCATCTGAGATACGTTTTTTTATGAGTCTCATAATGCTAGCTACACAAAAGAAAAGCACATTTTTCATACTTAAGATTTTTCATGGCTCAATAGACTAAGTTTAAAATAAAATGGGATAACAGTGGGAACATAACCACACCGTGCACACAATGAAAGCAGTGTTTCCCCCACTTTAAAAGGTCTTAGTTCAATACCCCTGAAACATTCACAAAATAGTGTGTAAACTCTTTAGGAAATAATCTATTAAATGTTCATGAAATACACAATAAAATGTTACACAAAAAAAGGGGGAAGAATCGGTCCCTAAAGTTTAATTTAATTTTAAACCAAAGACCAAATAATGACCATTGTAATTTATTCTCCATATAATATATGAAAGATGTCTCTTACCTAGTGTCCAGAGCACATGTGATTTTGGAGAGTTTCTCTGCATTTCTCTGCTCTCTTTTGCACTCTCTTAGATGTACTAACTGTAGCATGCAATTATGTGAAAAGTACAGGTACTGCCCAGCAGCTGGTAGCCTACTTACAGAGCAGTCTCATCTGCCCTCAGCTCCCAAAACCTTCCATCATCCTCCTGTAGTTTAGGTGATAGTTAAATTGCCCTTTCTCATGATTTTTATTATTTAGGAAAACGCAGGAGAGAGAGAGCAGGATCTCCCAGGTGAAGGTTCTGTCATCTCTATTAATACAAGCATGGTGGTAAGAACAGTGCCATCTGTTTCACTAAAGCAAATAGGTATGATTTACTGGCAAGCAATTCATCTTTTGCTTTCACTAATCAGTGATATTGATAAACTTGCCATAATAACATACAAGGCCTAAAGCTGTTCTGTCTCTAAGATCTGAATTGCAGAGCGGAGTCCAGATGACAGCAAGATGTCAAATATAATCTCCCCCTAACCTGAAACATATTGGCAAAGAACAGCAGCGCAACACCGAACACTTTTTATTCAAAGTGGTTTGAAAAGGTACCAGACTTTCAAAAGGAATGTGAATATATGAATTTGGTCCCAGAATTGCAGTTGCACAGATGTAAGGTTCACAGCACACCAAAAGAAAAAGCTTTCACAATGCTTATCACCTAAACACACACAAAATAGAACAGAGTGGGTAGGAAGAAAGAAGCAAACTCACTGAGACAGATATAGTGCAGCCCTGAATATACAACTGTAAGAGAGGTCAGGATTTTGTGCAAACCAAACAGCTCATGTAGGCAGGTCTGGGAGAAGCTTTTTCTGCTGATATTCAAAGTCAACTGTCTATTTCAGAGCAGCATTCCGTTGCTCTTCTCAATATATATTTGAATTGTGACTCTTCTCCTGGTATTCTCTACTTGTAATTGAGATCACCTACTCACTAGAACTAACAGTAAAAAAAAAAAAAAAAAAGCATGACTCAATTTGAGTTTTTTTTTTTTTTTATTATTATTATTATTATTATTATTTTAAATATGCCAGTTTGAGTTAGGTTAAAAAAAACTGTTTTAGGA
This sequence comes from Nettapus auritus, assembly GCA_011076525.1. Classification (NCBI taxonomy): domain Eukaryota; kingdom Metazoa; phylum Chordata; class Aves; order Anseriformes; family Anatidae; genus Nettapus; species Nettapus auritus. The sequence goes on from CM021765.1 coordinate 96,948,516, forward strand.
TAGGCAAATTAGATGAAAGCCCATCTTTGCCCAAGAGATTGCCTACACACACTAGAAAAAGGAGACCCATTTAGCATTCCCAAATAAGGAATCAGCTCTCATGAAGTAGCCAGTATCAAAAATTTTCATTTTTTTTCCACTTGCATGATAGGAAGATCCCATCACATCCCACAGGACCCAGATGTAATCAGAGTAGTTTCAATATTTTCTCATAAGTCAGTCCCCTTTTCAATCACTAGTGCTGCATTTCTTTGAATTCCCTTCCATCTGGTCTGCAACAGTCTGGTAAGAGGCTGTCCAGTCCCACATATGGTCTTTAAAAGGTCAGCTTCCATCCACTTCAAAGGGACCTGAGCGCATTCATTAGGAAACACTGAACATCTTTTGGGATCAGCCATTTTCCTTTTACCAGGTCTCAGACAAAATGGGATTGTTGTTCCTTCCTGAATGAAGGAACAACATGATTGTTTTTCATTTGCAGATGAAAACAAAAAAAACAAACAGAAGAAAAAAAATCAACAAAAGAAAAAAAGGAAAGAAAAGGAAAGTAAAAATAAAAAATGTTTATTTTGCCGTGATACTGCATTGCAGATTCACATCTAATTTTCTGCCAATATTATCCACTCAGTCTCTTTCAACATCACTGTTTTCCAAATTTTTCCTCCCACTGAATCTGTATGTTTGATTAATGTTTTCCCAGATGTCTGAACCTGGGGAAAAAAAGCACTTTCAGTCTCATTTTGTTAAGTGCTAGGAATCTCTTTGATGATCCATAACTAATTTTACTGTACTTGTCACAAAGCAGATGTGTGGCAATAGTCCCCTAAGCATGCTGCATTCAATCATTACAAATGCCAGAATTCTCCTCCCTTTTTTGTTTGTTTGTTTGTTTATTTTTCATTATTAACCTTCACAGTTTATCATATTGTCTTTCACTGGTTTCATGATCACATTTGACACATGAGGTGTACAGTTGGTCCCGCCACATTTTATCCCTCTCTTTTGTTTTTCAAGCCTTCGTAGAATACCAGATTAGGATGCAGTCCAGTTTCAGGAATAGAGCGAGTCTATGTTATGGCTATTACGTCTCAGTCATTTAGTGCATTAACACTCCTTTCTAATTTACCTGATTTTTGCCTTCAAAAGATGGAGAGACTTTAAACATTAAGCGGAACTATTAAAATGAAAGACTGTAAATAATTCCTTCTTAAAGAAGGTGTATTCTGTGATCTCTAACTCAGCTTCCTGCAAGATGATCTGGATAGGCTGGACCGATGGGCCGAGGCCAACGGTATGAAGTTAACAAGGCCAAGTGCCAGGTCCTGCACCTGGGGCATAACAACCCCAAACAGAGCTACAGGCTGGGAGATGTGTGGTTAGAAAGCTTCCTGTCAGAGAAGGACCAGGGAGTATTGGTTGACAGTCCGCTGACTATGAGCCAGCAGTGTGCTCAGGTGGCCAAGAAGGCCAACAGCATCCTGGCTTGCATAAGAAACAGTGTGGCCAGCAGGTCCAGGGAAGTGATTGTCCCCCTGACTCGGCTCTGGTGAGGCCGCACCTCGAGTACTGTGTTCAGTTTTGGGCCCCTCACTACAAGAAGGACATCGAGGTGCTTGAGCAAGTCCAGAGAAGGGCTATGAAGCTGGTGAAGGGTCTGGAGAACAAGTCTTAGGAGGAGTGGCTGAGGGAGCTGGGACTATTTAGCCTGGAGAAGAGGAGGCTCAGGGGCAACCTTATCGCACTCTACAGGTACCTTAAAGGAGGCTGTAGCAAGGTGGGGGTTGGTCTATTCTCCCATGTGCCTGGTGACAGGATGAGGGGGAATGGGCTAAAGTTGTGTTAGGGGAGATTTAGGTTGGATCTTAGGAAAAACTTCTTTACTGAGAGGGTTGTTAGTCACTGGAATAGGCTGCCCAGGGAAGTGGTGGAGTCACCATCCCTGGAGGTCTTTAAAAGACGTTTAGATGTAGAGCTTAGGGATATGGTTTAGTGGAAGATTTGTAGTGTTAGGTCAGAGGTTGGACTCGGTGATCTTGTAGGTCTCTTCCAACCTAGACTATTCTCTGATTCAGTGATTCTGTGATTCTGTGATTCCATAACTGCAATAGCTGTAAAGCTCACTTTTGTTTCAGACTCCTCTGCTGTAAAGGTAAAAATCACCTCTGAATTGTTCCTCTTATTCCTGATAAGATTCAGCTATAACAAAAACACAGAGATGACTGATGCTATTGAATCTGACAACTAGAGGAATTCATGGAACTATCTAAAAAGAAGCAACCCCACTTTGACTGTACAGAAACTGCTACCATTTAGTATCACAGAGTAGATGAGGCTGGAAGGTACTTCTGGAGCCTCTCTTGTCCATAAACTCTACTCAAAGCAGGGTCACCTAGAGCAGGTTACTTAGGGCCTTGTCCAATTGGGCTTTGAATATCTCCAGTGATGGATGACAGCCTCTCTGGGCAAACAGTGTCAGTGTTTAATCACTTTCACAGTAAAAATAAATAAATAAATAAAATAAAATAAAATACATAGATTTTTTCCCCTTTTGTTTAAATAGGATTTATTGTATTTCATTTTGTGCTCATGTACTACTTTTAAAAATTACAATTCATAACGTGGGGAAAAACAAACAAACAAACAAACAACAACAACAACAACAACAACAAAAAAAAAAAACAACAACAAAAAAAAAAAACATTTTTTTTTCTGCCAGGGTGATTTCTGCTGGAAGTTACAAATATACATATATTTTTCTGCAGAAGTTATCAAAGTGAAGTTGTAATAGCAAGCTAGACCATTGTGCTACTGGATGCATCTAAGTCTTGTGAAACAAAAGTAATATCTTATTCACTGTAGTATATATGAAAAATACACTAGGTATATACAGAATTAAAGGAATTATTTGCTAGTGGATGTTGCAAATAGAAGCCACTGAATGATTGTTGTCTTAGTAATATCAATAGGTGTTCTCATCCCTTCTTCTGAAGCTATCGGAGAATTAGCTTGTTTGCTTTTTACTATTAGATTCCATTTTATTTTATGTGAGGGATTTGCATGTGCGTATGTGTGGGTACATGTACATTTTCTCTCTGAAGAAGACACTAAGTGTAAATTGAGAGAAAATTTGTATTTGCTTCTCCAAATTGGATGTTGGAGGCTCCATCAGAGATCTGTGGTATAAAGTTGGAGCAAAAGCACTGTTGTTACTAACAAAAATATTAACTGGATGACACTCATTTACAAAACTTCAATTTCAAGAACTTCAGTGCTGTCACAGCCATTGTTTCTAGTCAATTCTTCAGAAAGTTCTTAGTGCCCAGATGGCCAAATACATAACTCTTATTGAAACTGATTTATATGGACAGTTCTCCTTCCTTTAAGGCAGAAGGAATACAGAAGAGGGACCTTTTGTCTGATGAAGTGAACAGAACCTGAATTTTTGTCAAGGGTCATTCTGCTGAGCTTCTACAAGCTGACTGCTTTGGGCAGATCTTTTGCAATAAATACCTAAAGATCCAACCTGCTCAGTGTTAGGCTGAGTTGTTTGTCTACTTAAGTCCGTATGAGCTAGCAACTCACTGGCCTCCCTAGAACTGGATAATAATATTTGCTTTAATTGTTCACTAAATATTCCTTGCCATTACTTGTAAAGTTATGTCTAACTTGGAGAGAATGGCAACCTTTCTAGCCCTTGGGTCTGACTGGTGATTTCCTAGCCCTGTATTTGGGTAGTATGACAGGCCCTTCCTCTCTACAGCAATTCTTTGTAGAAAGGGAGCCAGAGAGTACTGGCTGTGCTCCCCCATCTGGATGACAGAGCAGGAGCTGGACTCTGTTACTGTATGACTCTGGTACTGTTAATGTACCTGTTACTCAGCCTAAACATGGCAAATATCTGGAAATGAGTAATCAGTGTAATGGGTGATTTAGTTTTGGCAGATAAGGTTGGTTTTCTGACAGGAACTGAGGTATCATCTTCAGTCTGGAGGTTTGTCAGGTGCAGGATGGAGTTTCTCTTCCAAAAAAGAAAGGCAAGCCCCCCAAAATGCAAGTGGTTAGCTGAAATATGCTACCCTTGATTTGGCTTCTTATAACTTGGATTATCTTTATTTCTGCCCTGGCTAATACACTTTACCCTTCTGAGATAAATTGGGATTCTTTTTGATATCTCAGAAAGTATGCTCTGGGATGCAAAAAATCCTGTTACATACAGGGTCGTGCTCTGTGCCTTTTTGACAATAAATAAATAAATAAATAAAAATAAAAAAGACGTTAAGAAGGGAAAATATTGCCACTTTAAAAATATATATATATATTTTTTAACAACAATGGATCTGACAGTGGGTGGAAAGTGGGCACATATGAACTGTCAGAATGTTGAAACTCATCAGGCTGGATGGATGTTGCGCCATTTGTTCTGAAAGAAGAGACTAGCATGACGGAGGGATGAGGAGAGAACAAGGTGCTGTTTCTTGGATTAGAGCTTTTGTGAGCTTCCAGAAGAGAGGAAATTCAGATGTTTAACTGGCAGCAGTTGGAAGTGAGGGAAGAGCCCTGGCTCAGTTCCCTGTTGGGCACAGGGATCACTTTCCCTCCATCTGTTAGGAGCTTCTGATTAGTTGAGGTAGGTTAATTTTTTTTCTCTGTGCTCCACCTTCCCAATGGTTGTGAAATCACTTATTTGTGTTGCTGGGAGCAAAGAGAAGAGAAATGAAACCACAAAGCCTGTGCTGGGCTTTTTGAGCTCTTGGCAGGCTGCAGAGGCTGGGAGGAGATTATTAGAGAGACTGAAGATTGATGGAAATGATAAGATGGGTGAAAGGGTACTGAAGGAAGCACGGAATGATGCCTTAATGGGATATCTTAAATTTCTCTGTCAGGCGGTCTTGTTTGCAATCTGTTTAATATTTGCTCTTACCTTACAGGGAATAATGGTGGCTTATTATACATTTTCTAAAATTGTTTTCAGAAGGGACATATTCATATCTGTAAGTGTGCGAGTTGGTACAGGAAGAGAGGCTACTACACATTTTCTGTGTGCCAGTAAGATTTGTCTCAAGGCTATGCTGAAGTAAAATCAACCGTATCATGTTTTAGTGATGTTTTCCACCTATAGGCACTTCTTAGCTGTCCGCCATAGTGATTAAACAGAGATTGTACGGGACTGGAAATACAGGCCAGTACAAGGTCTTCAGGCAGCAACTCACTGACATTGCTCTCATGAAGTTCTAGTAGGTTTTAGAGCACCAAAATAGACACACAATTACAAAAGTAAAAAAAAAAAAAAAAAAAAAAAAAAAAAAAAAAAAAGAGAGAGAGAGAGAGACTAGAAAAAACCATTCAGCAAAACCCAAATATGTACAAGCATACAGACCAAATCTCAAAGAAAAAAAAATAATAATTCTGAAGCCGAGGAGGAAACTTTCTTTCTTTTCTAACCTCTTCTCTCTCTTCACTCTTCACCTTCTATGACTAATCTCCTTGGATTCCTTACCTCTCCTGCTGTGATATCGATCCATCTCCTGTGAGGGCATTAAGCCACATAACACACAAATACAACAGGCTGCTCTATTTGTGTAGCAGCCACCTGTCAATTCTTCAATAGCTGGGCTGGCACCAAATGGTAAAAAAGACAGCCCTGAGCATCCCACAGGCCAGGGCAGCATTGTTTCACAGGATGTTGCCTCACCACCGACCTCAGCTTTGCCAACCCCTCACTTTGCATTTCTGGGTCTGTCTTCTTTATCCAGAGGATATCTCCACAGGAGAGGAAATAACAGCAGCAGCTTTTCTGCAAGAGGGAAAATGAATATTGTGATGTGGATTCTACCTTAACCACTACACCGGCAGCTTTTGTTCTGGGGGATGTGTAGGTTGACGAGCAGATAAGACTGTGATTATACAAGGCCCAGATAAACTGGTTATTTTTATTAAATTTAACTTTATGAGTTTATTACTGGAAGTCGTAGGTTTACTTAACCAGAAATCAAGAAGTGCATTTATTTTCTGTTGTAGTAAGTGGAAAGAGGCAATCCTACAAAGCTGAACACTGTTTTCATAGTTAAAGACTCCTCTCCCCACAAGACTGGAAAGGCAAGATGGCCAGGAAAGTTCCCATGAAGCATTTTCAAACATGTTCTTTTATAACCCAAACCAGCTGATTTACATCTCAATTTACATATATCCCACAGTACTTTATTCCATTGATTAGACATCAGTACATTTACATTTACATCACTTCCACATTAACAGCAGCAGTAGGTCACAGTGACCTTACAAATATCTTGTCAAAGCCTTTTGTGTCAAAACAGCCCGACCTCAGAAATGCTCTATCAAAACATCCTCATCACCCAATGTCAAAACAGCTTCATCACGGAGTCTAAGCGCAGTCAGATCCAACAAATTAACATATCAAGGCTTTATTGCCTTAATATCCAAGTTAAAAACAAAAACCTAATGCCTTCCCTGTGAAAAGAAAATTGTTCCTACTCCCGTTTCCCACTGCCAATTAACAAAGTTCCTATCCACTGAGATGTCTCAGGAGTGATTTTTTTTTTTTTTTTTTTTCCCGACTCTGCTGAAACAGTGACCGACATTTTTATTTAGTCAAACTTCAAAAAGTGGCCAGAAGATGCTTCCGGGGACTAAGCTTTAGTGATGATGAAGTCAGTGAAATTCCTGGCTAGATACAAGACTATTCAACACAGTGAAGAGCACTACTGAAAAAATTTATAAACAAAACAAAAAACAAAACAAAACAAAAAAAACAGTTCTGGACCATTGTCCATTGCATTTTATTTATCTCATTATTCAGTTTTCAGGCCAAACCTGTCTTAGTGCTTGGCTTCACTGTGACTAACTGACTGGGGGAAAGGGAACTACAGATCACACAGTTATTTATTTATTTCTTTATTTATGAATTTAAAGGAAGTGAGACAAATCCCCAAGGATTAAATTTAACTGTTTATAAATCATGGTATCACTGGTTCCCTTGCCCTCATGCCCATCTGCTTACAAGGTAGAGAAAGCACCCAGCTCACACGTAGTGACACAATTTCACATAAATACAATTGAATCCACATGATTCAGATAATTGAAACTGTAATGACTCTCCCTTCTGCTTTGTGAATGGGGTGTTTATAAGGCAGATTTTCAGGGACCAATCCTATCACAGGACAGAGAGCTTAAATATAAACACACATAACATCCAAATATAAATGCAAGCAGGACAGCAATGTTTAGTGTATTCTTGAGTAAAGGCATGCATAAACCATCATTTGAATATGCAATAATACAGAAGGCTAGTCTGGAATGTCAGCATTGCAAATATTCATGTTCAGGCAACACTCACAATTTCAGGCAATAACTTTCTTAATAGGTAATATTTTCAAATACAGAATACATAAATATAAATCACCCTGTTCCATTCTGTACTTTTTTTTTTTTTTTTTTTTTTTCAGAATATTAGCTAACAGCCAAAGCAATTAAATTTATAAGCAAGAAGAAGGTCACAGGCAATCTGCTCACACCTGACCTTGTAGTAAAGACACTGTGTCACACCCATTTGTACTAGTGCAAGATCCCTTGCATTTTGCTCTGTTTCCTACGAGTCATTTCTGTGGAAGCACAGGCTGATACTTTGATTTCAGATTGATTATATCAAGGTGGAACACGTCAGAAGCAGCAGCTGCAAATTTGTAGAAACTGACCTGGCTGGTGTATTACTGTTATCCCCAAGAAAAGCAAGTGGGGACATGACCACATATCTTGTATAAATGCTTTCTATTTAATGTTTTAGGTTTGATTCACTCTGAAAGTCAATCCTTTAAAATTCTTTTTTTTTTTTTTTTTTTTTTTCTTTTTTTTTCCTCTCTCTCAAAAGATGCATGGCAGCTCCCACGTAAACTCCATCCTTAAAATGTTGTGTCAGTATAGGAGATATTCCCTCTATTTTTAGTGAGAAGACAGTTACAGAATTTATGAACTTCCTGAGTACGACTGTTGTGAAGACAAAGATAAACAGTTCACTTTCATATAATTGTGGCCTTTGATTTATACTTAACTATATTTTAATGGCTTGTTACATTTATTCATACTTTTCTTTCATTTTCTAAAACCTTAAATGCTGATTTCCAACATGTAGTCTGAGAACTAACCTCAGTGTTTCAATGACCAGCTTCACGGTTGTAACAACTCTTAATGTTATTTCTTTTTATTTTCATCTTCTTGTCAAAGTTCTTCACTGAAAACAAGATGTACAAAACCAATTTAAGGTCAAAGGGGAAGTACTTTAGATCTCTCTGGTAGAAATTTCTACTACCTGAAAGCTGGAGAGGAAATAGGACCTGTTTTCATTGGTTGATGTGACCTAGGGGAATTAGGTGAAGTGACACATATGTAAAACAAAAATATATGAAGAAAGAATAGCACCACGGGACTCTGCAATTGCAGGAGAGAATAGAAAAAAGAAGTGAAGTGGTAGGGTGAAGAGTCAGAAGAAAAACATACATATGAAGGAATAAAAAGATCTAATGAAATGGAAAGTGGGGCAATTAATACTACATAACTTTGCTTCCACTTGATCTCCATTACCCACAGTAACAAGGATGGCTGGGGACCAGAGCAGGGTTGACAAGGCAAGAGGAGAGGCTGCTGCTGCTGTAGGGCTTCAACTCTAGTGGGGCTTACCATGAAGGCAGCCAAAATAGTCACTGTTGATGAAAAATTGTAGAAAGCTGATGATGCTGTGAGACATGACAGAGGAGTGCTGTGAAAAAGGTTGCCTCAACTGGACAAAAAGTCAAATGTTAAAGAGATCCAAAGGAGCAGTAATATTAGAGATGGTAGAGGAGGAAACATATTTAAGTTATTCTTGATCACCTAAAATCTCTGATAATTTATAGTAGGAGTAGTACTACATCTCCCCCTCCCACCCCCCCCAACCCCCCACCGCCCACCCCACCCCACCCCCTCCTGCCCCAGGGCTGCAGCCCTTAGACCAAAGATTTTAGCATGATAAGAGTCATCCTATAATAAGCCCAAAATGGCTGTAGCAACTCCAGCTTCATGGTGATGTGCCAGTGGAGAATCAGCCTTTGAGATAAGAAACCTTCATGGTAAGAGGGAGGCTGGGAAAATGAAGAGTGATTTCCAGCATTCTCGTGAAGTGTGGTACAAACAACGTCTACCAGAATGTATTCCACATAGTTGAGGGACTCTATACACAAGGCTGTCACCCAGTCATATATCGATGCTGGTACAAGATACCTTAAGATTCACTTTCTAACTAGAGGTCAGCTGCCTCAATTGAGCCTGATAATCACAGTGACCAACGAAGTAGGAAATGAGCTTTCAAGATCCAGTTTAGATACGTATTTGTAAATTACAATTGCTCATTGATTTGATCATTAAACTGATAACGTAACTGAGAAAGTTAGCACTAACACTATGACTAGTTCCACTGGTGTGTCAAGTATGGCAAGCAGCAGCCAAGAACTTCTCAGGGATTTAATACTGTAGCAAAGCATTCTCTGCCACAGTAAATAATTCCAGTAAAATACAAAGGTGGACAGTATTTCAGATGACTAGTGAAGTCAGTTTATTGAAATAAAATCTAATTCTCCTGTTTAAAGTTGGTGGGGAGTGTCACACTTTACACAGTGTTGTTATGAAAAGAGCTGTTTGCTGTCACCACTGGTGAAACTGTCTGAAGCAGCAGAAACATGACATAATTTCCATGTGACAGTCCCAAGCAAAGGGAACTGGACCTGTGCATACCACTAAGAGCCAGCCACACTGTCACTTCTTTACAGAGCCAAGAGCCAGGCTGTCCCAAAATACTAGCAATGGCAGCAGGGTGCAGGAGTAAACTGTTTGGACTGAAATAGCAAGGACAAAACAAGCAAACAACAACAACAACAACAAACCCAAATCTTAAATACAGAACTATTTTCAGTAACATTTAGTCATCATCTTAGCTTTTGCAGGCAATTTCTCTTTTAGTTCAACATTTTATCTCAACCTGCTTAAGTCTTCAGAGGCTGCACTGACAAGCAAAAAGTCTAATTATTGTGTTTAGTTTGCTCTTTTTAGCATGCTCTCCAGGTCTTGTCATCATTTCACTGTGAAAAGATGGTGATTTTTTTTTCCTTTTAGCAAGTTCTTCCTACTATTCTTGTTAAAGTAATACTGCAACAGAGATTCCTTTGATTGTTTGGCTATGTTAAAATTGTCACTAATGCTGTTCTGCTTTGAAACTTCTTCCTGTAGGTTTACTTTTATACATCTGTTGGGAAACTTTATTTACTTTTCTGTTTGTTTACTATCACATACAAGAAAAGCATGCATAAATCAAATGCTTTGTCCCTCAGGCTTCACTTGTCTCATCTTTCTTTATGTTATATCAAAAATTTCAGTAAAACATGTTAAGTAATAATCTTTTAAAGACATGAAAGTGGAAAGCAACACACTGACAAATCACGGGGGGCAGGATATATAATTAATATTTTTGAAAAAGAGAGGATTTCTCATTGTAGTTAATTTTCTCCCTTTATTTCTTTTGCCAACTTGAAGTTTAAATATTTTTTATTTACAAAAATCATACATGTCTGAAACAAAATCTTTTGCATGACAGTAAAGATGGATAACATTTGCTAGGAATATAAAAGCACCAGCTGTATCTAACATGTCCTTGTTTTTAATCTGATTTCAGTAATCATCTCTTCTTGTCATTACAAAAGAGGTATCTTGACAAGCACTGACACTAGCACTAGCATCATACAAAGATCATCATGAGATAAATACCTTGCGACAAAATAAACAAACAAACAAACAAAAAACCACAAACAAACATAAAAAGATACCTAATTATATACTATTTCAAGTTGCACATCAGTGGCGTACTGAATTGCAGTCTGCAAAATATTTGAATATTTGTGGAGAAAAGTATGATAAAGAATACTGTGAAGTGAGGGAAGAAAAAAAAAAAACTTTTAATGATATGAAGCAAGAAAGATGGAAACAAGAAGCACTGAAATAATTTTGCATTTTTTTTTTTGTTCTGTGAAATCAAAAAAAACAAAGGCCTAATCACATTATAAGGCATTAACCAGTCTAGTACAATAGCAAAAAAGATGAGGTGAAAATGGATTTTTTTTTTTACAGCATAATAATTATAATTTTATAGATCATTTAAATCCATCCAATTTATACCTGGCTCAGTTTTATCCAGTCTCTCTGCTTACATTTATTTTTTTTTCATGCATGTACACACTTTTTCCCCATCCCAAGTGTTTTTGCCTGAAATCCAACGTAGCTTTTCTGTTCTCATTGCTCCCTCTTCATGTTTCCTGCCTGTACAGTCTCAAGCCTAATTCAGTTTCATCTTTCATGCAGATCTGTGGCAATGACAGCATATGACCCAAAAATCACAAAGCAGATATGACAATAGTGACATTGCTGTTGTCACTTGGGATAACAGTAATAAACCTTGCAGAATCACTGCAGATATAATAGGCTGTTTTCTGTGATATTAAATGCACCCACAGACTTGATTACATCATTCCTCTTTGTCTCCATGGTACAAGACTAAGAACTGATACAAAGGAATTAAAGCCTATATGGGAAGTTAAAGGAATAATACCTTTTTTTCAGTTCAGCCATGCCTTCGATCAAGACATTTATATTTGCCTTGTAAAAGCTTATTACAAGTCTCCACATCTACTGTTTCACTTCTAAGTCCATACATTTTGAGAAAAGGACTGGGATACCAAACCAAAAGGTTGTTCTACCTGGTAATACATTACAATGCATATATAAATAAATCAAACTCCATGAGAAGCTTTTAATGGTGACCAAAGCACTGAGTAATCAACATCTATGACCAAAAATTTTTTGCAGATTTCCACTCAAATATTTGCAAAGAGTTTTCATTGCTTCATGTATATTCCTTTTTATTTTTCTTCTTACTAGCAGGCAAGTGATTTTTTTTATCCATTTGTTTTTTGTTAAGCCAGTATGGATATTTGCAGACAAGAGAAAGCCCAAGTCCTCTCTGCTCCCTTTGGCACTGTTATTTCTGTATTTGCTGATTTGGTGTTTGTTCTTGGAGCATTTGGTTGGTCATACAGTTGTCACCAGCAGTACAGTGTGAGCAAGAAGTGTCAAATTCTCTGAAAGACTTGTGTGCATGTGTAGACATTTTTAATGGCTGAAAACTTTTCTGAAACCAGACATCTTCAAAGATGCACTTATGGCTGTTTTCATACAAACAGAGTTTTAAGCAAAGGAGTTCATTCCTCATTTTGATGTAGGATCAGTCCTGCTTTTCTGCCTAAGCCTTATCCTTTGTCACATAGTAAAGCTGACAGTATGACAAAGAAGTTCTAACAAACTTTGTCTGTCCCCCATTCTGACTTCCCAGAAAATATCTAGCAAATGTCACTGACATTTATTTTAAAGTGGAAGAGATCAAACACATATAGGATATTTTAAAATAATAAGCCATTAGGAAAAAAAAAAAAAAAAAAAAAGAGGATAAGTAATATTTACAGCATTGCTAAAGAACAGAGATTCAGTTGGGGTGACCCAGTACTGCTTGCAAACACTGTTACCCTGTGAGATAGGAGACCTGGCCTCAAAGAGGATCAAGGAAGCATGCTTCTGTGAACCCTATCACTCTCAGTCTTTCAGAAATATAAAATTAAATATTAGAGACTGACAGATATCAATAGTGAGAATACTCCCCAGACCTCACCCTCTTCTTCCTTCCCCTTCTCTCCCAGCTCAGATCCAGAAGATGAAGAATTTGCCCAATGGGTGCTTTTGCCATACCAGCTGCTGTGGCTGCAGCATTGGCTTTGGCTGTAGCACTCCCACCAGTTCAGCCAGAATGCAGCACCTAGCAGAGCCAGGTGAAAGCCTCTCTGAAAAGGTCCTTCCTTTAGAAAGGAGACACGAAATTCAGGAGGCAGGTAGTGCTGTCAACCATAAGAATAGCATGGCATGTCTCCTTGCTGAGGCTGCATGCTCAACCTGTCTTCTCAGGAGACCAGCAATAAGAGGATGGTTTTTAAAAGTTTGAAGGTGTTTTAAACTGTCCATGTTCACCAAGATAGTGAAATGGAAAAGGAACTTGCATCACATAATTTGTGTATTACATCTTCTAGATAACTGTAAACTCAATGAAATGCAGTGCATCTAATCAAAAGCTTTGATGGCAGGCCTCTCTCACATTCACCAATGAAATTGGAGAGGAAAAAAGCCTCAAAATGTCAATGATAAACTGCAAGGAGAAATTTCTTTCTCAACACAAAGTACAGTGATGACTATGTACATGAAAGGCATTAATCCCTATTTCACTCTATAAATAGAAACCAGTGGTTGGCGTTGTGAACATTTCCTATACTCTGTTCTAGGTTGTTTGTATCTGTGCAGGCAGAGAGTACAAAGGCAGGTGGTTTTAATGGAAGGAAAACATAACATCTGTAATGTTACCTGTGATCTTAGGAGTTGGCTTCAAACAGGAATGTTGATGTAAGGAGCTAATGGATCTGCGCTACTGCCCTTAAAGGGGAGTAGAGGACATTGCAGCTGCTGGCCTCTTTGTGCCTAGCGGGTGGGTTGATTTCTGAGGCCCCATTTTTCTACACTCTTCGTTATTTGAAAGTAGAATATAAATACTGGCTTCTCTGCCATTAAAAGAGAGAAGCAGTGGCACCAAGACTTCATAAACATGGTTGTTTTTGTTTATTTGTTTGTTTTTAGTTTGTTTATTGTCTTTCACTTTTCAGTTGATTGAAGTGCTCTTATGGCTTCAAAATGGCACCTTCAGGTTGATGACTGCACTCCATGAAATAATATAGAGAGTATAGATTTTCATCTCAAGCCAGGCACTGCCTGTTCTACATCACATCAATGATCAGCAAAATAAGTCCTGGTACAGCAAGTTATTCTGCACAGAACAAAAATGCTTTCAGCATGGCAGGATCTTATAGGAGAAGGAATGTTTTTTATTGAGCAAACTGCTATAGGTGGAAAACTGATTATGTTTTGAAGCATACAAGCCCTTCTGCTATGATGAAAGCAGGTCTTTCTCACATTCATAGGCCAACATCACAGCTACATACAACATCACAGCATGTAGGAATGCACTCGGGAAGGATATGTTCCCATTAAATAGTAGGAAAAACAAATAATTGTAGTCCTGTCAGAGGAAAAAAAGGGTGTAAAATAAGCTTAAGATTGTCTTAAGATTATTTTTGCAATCAGAGAAGTCTCACACTCAAGTCTGTGAAATGAAAATTGGTGACCATCTTAAACAGAGGCAATACATAAGTGAGATTAAACATTAAATTATCAGTTGCTGAGAGGAGCAGTCTACAGACCAAAGACTTTAATTTATTGGAATTTTATTTTACAAACAGGCAGAGAGTGAGACAGAGGTGAGTTGCTACTGGCCCTAGTTAGCTCCAATCCACCAAGAAAATTGCCCAGAGTCCTAAGGACTGAAAGCCGCTTGGCAGTAGCAATCAACATGATGCAGTGGTTCTTTGATTGCTAGACAAAAGTTCAACGATTAAACTTTAATGCAGAATCTCGGAGCAAATGTTCTAGAAATTTTGATCATGTTAAAAAGGATTAACTAGAGAAACTGTATTAAATTTAAACAGCTCAAGGATGTAGAAGTAGGCTGGAATGTATCTAAGTCAATTTTATTAAAACTACACTCACAGGCAACTCATTTACTTGTAAGGGTTTTTGTGGGGGGACAATGTTTTAAGAGCTGCAATTTAATTACTAAGGCACAATACAAGCTAAGTGTTTTTTGCTATTCTCTGATATTACTCATAATGCATGTAGAACATGAATTCATTTGGCAACAACATCAATTCCTGAAAAGGCTCAGATTCCCAGTTGCTTTCAAATTTGTTTAGTGGAGAATTTATTGCATTACCTATACTATGCATTAATACTGTATTTGTACATCTGTGTCTACCTCTTTTGTTCCTTGTACTTCATTGGGGTCTCAATTATTTTAATGTACATTCCTAACTTTTAATAAATCAAGAAGATTTATACACTACCACTAAATCCAGAACAAAGTAATTTAACTTGGCTGTTTCATCACCCTTACTGCACATTTCAGCTCTACTTACTCCACAATTGTTTCCCCTGAAACTCCCTCATGAGGAGAATGACAATTTCAAGGAAGCAATAAAGTCATCTGAATAATCTTATCAATAGTAAAAATTAGAATTTCAGTCTGTGATGGTGTGTATTTCATAAAACATTATAATGCTCAATAGTCTCATTTGATTATATTATAAAGTAATTACACTTAATTTTTTTCCTCTTTCTTACCTTCCTAACATGCTGTTGATATCCATTCATGACAAGAATATATAATGCCAGAAAAGATGGCTTTTGTAACTGATACGATCCCTGTACAAAATCGAACACATCTTCCTGCATACTCAGGCTGAAGACTCCATTTGGACCTGTGCAAAAGTTTCTACTGGACTTTGATAGAAACTTCTTAAAATACACATATCCAAGGGCAGAGTTCAGACCCAGTATCAGTAGCTGTGCTGTTTTCACTATCAAGATCCTAGAGACATATCTTCCCTTTACCATCAGCTAATCTTAAAGCACTATTGCACTCTGAGGGTCCCTTTAGGATTTTTTTTTTTTTTTTTTTTTTTTTTTTTTCCCCTGGCTTTTGTCACTTAATGTGAAAATTTCCAATCCGTTTGTGTCTGCCTTGGACTAATTTTTGGGGTGTATTGCAGTCTTTGGAATGAGAAGGTGGGGATTTCCAGAAAAAATAGTTTAACTGTTTCTAGGGTCACTATATGAGTTTCTTTTTGTTGGACTGAGAAACTCTTTCATTTATTCTACAGAAGTTTAGCAAAGCGGCAGTAGTAGCAGATAGCATAGAGTGGGTCAAAAGAGACAGTCACCATTGTGTCATTAATATTTCCATGTTGTTCCCATGGAAAAAAAAAAGACTCATATACAGCCAAGTTTTAATATCTAAAAATCTTGGTTTGTATATGCTCAGTAGGCTGGTGTTAAGAGGAAGCTAATAAAAGGAAAGGGAAGGAATAGAGGTGGGCAAGGAAAAGAAGACTGTAGCAGAGATTGGAAGCACAGATACCTTCAGAAGAGACAGAAATTTTGGGGTAACAGTAGAAGACAGTAGAGGATGCTCATAATATGGTACTCTAACACAACAAAGAGCCATATAAACATATTGATGGTCTTCTAGTAATTTCCCTTAAAAGCTCCTGCAGAGATAATAAGAAGGAGGAAACAAGAGAGAAGTCCTGAAAAGATCTACTGAATGAAATACTCAGATGGAGGCATGAATGAGATCGTGTTTTATGACCGAAACCTCTTTGTCCTTGGCTCACAAAATGACGTAGTTCTCTGCACAAGTATTGGCCCTAAAAAAATACATTGCACAATACCTTATAAAAAAACAAGCTCACTTGCCTAAGTAGGAGGGCTATCACCTCTGCTGTGCTTGAGTACCTAATGACTATCCTCAGCACTCCTAGGGAATCCCCATGCCTAGCAATCTCTCTGTGAAGCATGAGCCCATCTTTACCTCTGACAGAGAAGGACTGGGAGCTCCTAAAAGGGTTCATGAGGCCAGCCTCCTACTTTCCTCCTACTTTCCTCCTACTTTCTCCTATTTTCTAACCTAAACCTCTCCAGCAGTAGTTTAAAATACGTTTTAAGGGAATTATCTGTGATTTTGTTTGTATAAAATAGCATTGAAAGCATGCAAGGAAAAAGATAAAATGGCATAATTTAATGTGATTTATATGCACAATATACATATTTGCAATTCTTTATATTAATACACAGGAGGTCTGAATCCCCATACACTGGAATGGTCTACAGTGATCTATGGCTGTTTTTAACATCATAGCACAAAATTTCTATTTGGCTTTCAGTCCTAAAGTTGACTCGGTGTCATAACTTTGATAACTCTTATCCATAGCTTTGCTGTCATTTTTGGATAGAATGTTAGTGCTTTATCATTTCTTCTCTGTAGCAAATAATCACATATTGAAAAAGATACTGAATGTCAGTATCAGGGGCCACTAACATAGAATCTCTTTCAAATTTGTATACAAAGTCATTTTGATACCCTTTTCTGACGGATGTAGTAATGTTTTACTGTACAATTTAATCTATTGATGTTGCCAAAGGACAATATTCTGCCACACTGAGTAATACATTTCTTTGGAAATAACCTACTTTCAATGGGACTTGATGCTGTGTAAAATGCCATTCAGCATGAATAGAGGCGTCAAAATACGGCCAAGTTATTATCCACATAACTTAAACCTCAGTAAAGGAATGAGATACACAGATTAATGGCTAACACCTGGGATGACATTCCTATCTTAACCCATGCTGTCTGACCGAAGGTTAGTAATAACAAGTGTATGGTTTGTCATCAGACTGAAATACAGTCACAATAGTATGAAATTTCAGAACAAATATCTGCCTTCACTCTCTTTTATTCCCCTTGTGGTTTGAAGTCAGTTCCTTAAAATATTGTTTAATATGATTTTAGATATTTAATAATATATTGACCAAGAGAGGACAAATGTCAGTTCTTTCCTCAGTTTGTTCTCAGTGGTATAGGCTTGTTTGAAAATGCTTTTTCTATTCAGTCTTACATTAAAAAAACATCTTCTCAATTATCTATCTCTGAAGGCATCAAACAACTTTCTTTAGTTAATGGGAGGTCCTTCTTTAATAATACATAATACAAGTTCTATGAAGCATTTTGAAATACCTTGAACATAAAAGGCATTACATCAAACTGGATTCCATTTTTATGCTGTTATGCATCATCTTTCACACCAGCTGAATTACTAATAACAACAAACTCTAACTTGCATATGGAGAACACGAAAAATGTTTGAATAATAAGGTATACTTATGTTATTACATAACTGTGAAACCTATATGGACATGAAATAAAGAATGTTATTGATTGCATAAGTACGTCTGCACTATGCAGTTCAACTCATAATATATTTCTGAATATTTTAATAGAAAATAGAATGAAATTCATCATGATTTCTTTGGTACTTTGAAGTCTTTCACCATTGTTTTAACACAAAATTTTCCATGCTTGCATTGTTATTTAATATAAGACAAGCAAGTGTGGTAGATAGAAGGGTCATGTCCGTAGTTCAGCAGCCTGGGTTACCCATTACATAGTTGTACAGAATGTGTACAAAGAAAGGACAACCCAGTGCCAAATTTTGTATCCATGAATTCAGATTAAGTCCAAAATTATCTCCCAGGAGAACAGAGGCAATGACTTCCACTTAAGAATTAGATTCATAATAACCCAAGAAGCCCAAAAGAAGCATTTGAAATGATGTCTTGACTCAGGACTATAATATATATAGGAGGGGGATATATATCTTGTAATGTACTCCTGCATTTAGGTGCAAAGTGTGTTTTTAGGATGACTGACATATCATCATTAGCCTACAGTTTTGTAGCTGCCTAGAGAAGTTTACCTGAAATTAAATGTACAGTTCTTGAACTTCCTTAGCCAAAAGGAGTCTAAGTTCAAATTGTTGAGTTCACAGATTTGACCTTCTTGTATGATGTCCTAAGCAGACACCTATCCAGTAGACAGAAGCAGAGAGAAACTTCCCTGGCACCATATTGCAAAAGGAAATGCAGAGAACCAACAGACAATAGAGGGAAATAAGGAAAATTATTTTTATAATCAGTAATGAGGATGCTTATTTGGTAGCAAAACAATATATGTTTTAACTCGCCAGTTTTGATGAAGGCAAGTCTTTCATTTCAGAGATGGAAGCCTGCATTATTAACTTGTTCAAAAATTAGAGAATGACATCATCTCTTCTGGTTGCAGTTTTGATGGAAGTGCCTATAGCTGCTGTGATTATGAAGGCAATACAATGAATTTGCCCAGCAGAACAGACTTCTCAGAGCATAGAAAATGGTCTTAAGGCGTGAAATTGTTGCCATTAGCTCAGGCGTGATGTCTTAGCTACTGGTTATATACATTAGAAGAACCTGAACAACTCAGACAGTAGAAGTATGGGTGCCAAGAGTATCTTATAGACTGAAAAGGACATTAGGAGGTTTATGGATCAAGATTGCAAGTGTTCTTCTTACATTGTACTTGAGGGTGTCCAGCAGGGTTGGTATCAGAAAGACAAATATGTTTTAAACAAATTATGAACAACCTCATGGAGAAAAAATAAAATGAGCTTAAATTTGAGGAAAACCACATGTTGACACTTTCTGTCCAGCCATAACTTTATCTAAGGAGAATACCTCAAGTAAATGCTTTGTTCTTTATACTGGCTTAAACTGTGGAGTTTTGCAGTCAAGACCTGTAAGGTCAACCCTCTTCAAATATGCTGAAACATGTGCAGTGAACCAAATTATATTTTAATATATATGTGTATATATATATTATATATATATATAAAATATAATTATATATTATACATTATACATGATACACTACATATTATATTATAAATATAATATATAATTATATATAACATATATATTATACAACATATATATTATATAATATATATTATAATATATAACATATATATGTTATATATTTTTATATTATATATATGTTAATATATATGTGTACTATACAATACATATATATGTGTGTATGTGTACTGACAATTAAAACTGAAATACTGTAAGGAAATAGGTATACCTAGTAAACAGATGTGCTGGCAGTAAAATTGCAAACCTCACAGAAAAATAAATGTCCTCCATAATTACAAAATATAAACAACTCCATAGAAATAAAGAAAAAAGATAAAAAGGAAAAAGCATCTTCCTGCTAACCTATCTTTGGATGAGATGCAAATGTAATTTTCTGACTGTTTTTGATGTTGAAAACAAACAATGGAAATTGCTCTTCAAATGAATCTCATAGCAAAAAAAAATAAAAATATTGACTGAGGTATATTGACAACTCAATACCTTTAATTTGCTGGAAAAGTAACTCAAGGCAGTCCTCATTGACTTCTCTTGTAATACATTAGTCACAGAAGAGAATATTTTTTGTGTCTGTGATCAAGCCTGACCACTAATCCAATTAGATGGGATCACTGATTTGCTAGTTTATATTTCAAGGATTTGAATTCTTTGTATTTTGGATTTTTTTTTTCTTTTTAATTGACTGAATAATTGATATGATAGACTAATTCATATGATTAAGGGGAAGAATCAGCTTTTGATGTGCAGAACATGATCATGAAGCTCTGAGGTTTTAAAAGTCATTCTTTCACTGTTCCTCAAATGGCACCACATGAGGGACTGTGGAAGAAAATCATTACAAAGTTGTACATTAGCCAAGACACTTTCTGCCCCTCTCTTTGATTTAGCCATACAGTGCCAAACAAATCAAAGATAACACTTGGGAGCTGCACGTTGCAGTGATGGATCTCTGAAGAGGAAGAGAGGAAAATGAAGGCTGAAAAAAAGAGGATGAGAAACACAAGGAACCAAAAAAAGTTTCAGCAAGTGTTGGCTCTGCTGTCAGTCAAATGAAAGAGAAGGGGCAATTTGATCAATTGCCCCTGACAGAAACAAATATACATCAATTTTGATTCACCCAGATGTTCCAGTTTTATTGTTATTTTATAGACAACAGCTTTCTCACTGCTCTGGTGATATGCTCGTGTACTGTCTTGATCACACATACTGCATCATTTTAATGTATTTTGTCCAAATTATGTCATAGAATTGTTAAGACTGAGAAATGAGAAGCAAATAAGGATGGTTTCTGTTCATTTCAGGGCTATTAAAGGACATAATTTCTTAATGCCTCAAAAGGCCTGACTATTGAACTTCAGCTACAACTAACGCTAATTAGAGGCCTGCAATACTTGATATGACTTCAGAGAAAGGAAAGGAAAGAAGGAAAGGGAAAGGGAAAGGGAAAGGGAAAGGGAAAGGGAAAGGGAAAGGGAAAGGGAAAGGGAAAGGGAAGGGAAGG
>CM021765.1:96969964-96987216 GCA_011076525.1 Nettapus auritus
AAGGAAAGGAAAGGAAAGGAAAGGAAAGGAAAGGAAAGGAAAGGAAAGGAAAGGAAAGGAAAGGAAAGGAAAGGAAAGGAAAGGAAAGGAAAGGAAAGGAAAGGAAAGGAAAGGAAAGGAAAGGAAAGGAAAGGAAAGGAAAGGAAAGGAAAGGAAAGGAAAGGAAAGGAAAGGAAAGGAAAGGAAAGGAGAAAAAAGTTTCCACAAACCAGCTTATTAAAATTGAGATGCTAGCTCACTGCAAACAGTTGCTTGTATGGGCATGTTGGGAGTGCTTGTGGAATGAGAGGGGGAAAGTTGCTGTAAATGCAGTCAAAAGAAGGGAATGAATCAAAGAAAACATGGTGTTTTTCAGGAGTGTTTTTCAAGAGTTTATGGCAGAGTTTCTGCAACTTCCATAGCTAGAAATGACACAAGTAGGTAAGACATCTTGCTTCAGGAGTCACTGCTGATAATTACATGACATTTCCCCCTTGTGTACATTTTCTGTGGTGACAGGACAAGCATTATTTCAAGCTGTACTCTTGGAATTACCTGACTTAATTGCATAAAACTGTTTTTACTTGTGACGGCACATGGCATCTCTTATACAATCTTCACCACAAAATGTTTTATGCTGGAGTGAAGGGGCTGAGGGAAATATACAAAATGTAAATGTATGAGTCACTACAATGGAGTATAAACTGGAAAGCCACATTTTCTGCAAGGTGTCTAAATACCCTTTATAAGATGTCTAAATAACATTTACAAGAGCAAAAATTTGTCATTAAGTGGTCCTCTAAAATCAATGCAAAATAAAAAGTGATGCTAAAAAACGTTATCTCAAACTTTACTTTGCCCTAGTAAAGTTGTGATACTATAGCGTGCTCAGATTGATGATGGAAGCATCTCCATTTCATTTTTAACACGCTGCCTTGTGGAAATCTGTATTAAAGTGAGAGAAGTTATTAAAAAGAGTAGCACAGAAAAGTGTTAAATTAATCTATGAACTTTTATTCATGACTATCTGGCCTTGGAAGATTATTTGACATTGCATATGGATGTCAAATACTTACAGACTGAACTTTATTACAAGTAGCTATCAGCTCTAGCTTACAGCTATGATGGATTTACACTTGAATACTTTCCTAACTATACATATGGCTTAACCATACCTTTATATGTGAAGAGCCTGAATGCAGAAATAACACTATGACATCTTTAAGAAAGTGCATATAAATTTTAATTAAGAATACTTTTTTTTTCTGCATTTGACCATGTGTCTCCACATAAGCAGAACATATGCTTTGAAGCTGAAAGTGGTCTCTGTGTGTCCAGTGACAGAATGTATAAAATGCTAGTATTTTGTATATGTATGAGAAAGGAAACTTTTTGCATTTTTAGGTAAGATCATTACAGATGGTCTAATGAAATCACAGGTAGTGCATTTTTTTTGTTTTGTTTTGTTTTGTTTTGTTTCAGTACAGCAGTCCTTGGTAACTGCTTAGTGCAAGATGTTTCTGGTTGTAAACCTGTGAACCAAACTCGAGTGTTGGATTCAGTTCTCTTGACTGAAGCAAGATTAAAACTGGTTGCATTGGTGTGGCTTGCTCCACAATGACAGTACCGGATTTCAGTATTTCAAGATTTGCTCATTACACTCAATATGCCTGAAAACTAATATACAATCGAAGTGTTTTCCTTAACCTGGAAATTGCACTGTTTTATGTCAGCCCAGGGATATGTAGGATCCCTGTACATTTATCTGTCCCTGCAAAACCTAGAAATTAGAGAAGGGTAATCCCAAGAGTGTTTAGGAGACCTACTAAATTGTTGCTTTCTTGTTCTGCTTGCTCCCTAGGAAGCCTCCCACCAGTCTCTGACCAATGGTGGGAACTCTTGATGGTGTACATTCTCTGAGAGATTCAAGAAGTGTTCTTACTGGTTATATAGACACCACGGAGCCGGATGCCTGCTTAAGTTTCCTTAACCTCATTACTCTGAGAGAGAAATTTTATGTATCCTTTTTAGACTTTTAGTGAAATCAAATTTTAGATGTTTCCGTTAACAAATATCAGCTTGCTACATTTCCCTCCACATTGTTTTTGAACTTTAAAAAGGGAGAATTGATCAACTTAGATGAATGTGCATTTTTTTCAGAAGAAAATGTAGCCTGTGCCTCTTGTCTCCTCAAAACCACTGCATAGCAAAAGTATGGATCCACTTCCTTTTGATTTTATAATGATTACAAAACTGAAGTCTGGCAAGAAGCCGCTAGGAACTTGATTGGGATTTTCAAAACAGATCTTTTAAATTGCTGGTTTATTTACATTTTTAAGGAGTAGATGAAGAAATGCAACCTAAGGCTTTCTCTTATTGCTAGAAGCATGAAGCTTTTAAGCATATGTGGACTTAATACAGTATTTGTTCAAACTATATGCTAGTAATACATGATCTGGAAATAATGTTTATTTACAGACATTCAGTCTTATATCTTAGAATTATTTTTTTGTGTCAGTAATGTCTTTCTTTTAATCTAACGTGCAAGATACAAAATGAACATAAACTAAAAATAAATAGAGATGCAATTCATGTAAAGAATTCCTAAAATAGAAAGACAATTGGGAGCAATTTCTTTACTCAACATTTCATGATAGTTTCATCAATAAAAGAAAGCATATTTTTCTAAAGATATTTGCATTGATTTTAATTATATCAGATCAGCATAAAACAGTTCATTTTAAATAGATACTGACATTCCAATATTCCACATCCTATTGATTCTAAATTGTTGTTTGAGAAGATAAAAAGGGAAAATAAAATGCAACAGAGGTACACAATACAGTCTGCTCTACAGAACCAGGTACATCATAGTTCGCAAAATCATTTTCCCCTCTAATAGAGTAAAAAACTGTTATTATACTTTAAGGTTGCTGCATTTTATCTAATTTATTCTTCCATTCTCTAACTGCCTAAGCAGCTTTTTCAAACATTGCACAGTCCATCATACGTTGCATCTATTTTCTGTATGAGAGGAATTGTCTTGATTTTCATAACAAAACAGTAACTCTTTGTGCTATTGTGATAACAATACTGCAACAATCTAAGATATCCACTAGCATTTCCATCTCTGCCTTTGTGTCCAGCAAACTCAGATTTCATCAGCACTATCCTAATCCTATAAACTAGGATGGAAGCGCTGGTCAGACGGTATTTTAAGTATTAACAATGCTAGTCATATGCTTCTGTGCATAGAAGGACCTCTTTCCTACCTGTGTCAATATTTTAGATCAGAAAGCTATGACAACTGATTATGTAGAATGTGACTAGTGCTCACCTAGCCATGAATTGTCTAAGCAATTTGTTCGGATAGTTTATCCGCATATCTTCCTTAGAACTGCAGACAGGAAAGGAATTAGTGGGCTAGTAAAGTGTTTTTCTGTTTGGTGTTGCATTGAGGCATGCATTTTTTGTTGTAAGTTGAACTTCTTCCCAAAATGGCCGTCTCTATCACCCTGCTCAGACCTCTTCTTCGTAGACTCTGCTATGCAGACATTTCCTCTTTTTCACTTCTACTTCTGTCTACTTAAATTTCCATCCTCCAAAACTTCAGTACCTTCTTAGGAGCATCAAGTCACTTGGCAGGATAATTGCTTTTCTGCTAGAAGAAGTTATCAAGTGAATACACTATTTTCTATAGTAATTAGAGAATGACCCTAGGGCAGAATGTGTACAACAATAAAACTCAGTAAGAAGGCAGATCTCTCCTATTGTAAATGCATAAAACTCCTCTAATGTCAATGGGGTCGTATCTATTTCTATGGACAGATAATTTGGCTTGCATTAGTAGGCCACTGGTGGATGCTTCACTTGTCTTTTTAAGAAGTATTCCTATACGAACTCTACCTGTCATTGCAGGAAGGCAATTACACCTTTCCTACCCCCAAGGTTATGATGACCAGTACTCCCTCAGAACCAACTGTAGCAAATTTACTTTAAGGCTATTCAAATCATTCTCTCTGTCAACATATGGATCAGTCTGCTCACTTTCATTTTGATAATATTTCAAACTGCTGCTTGATAAAATCCCCAGATAGCAGAGCATTTAACTTTCCTTCCTCAGTCAATAAAAAATGTATGCTCCTTTTATTGTCTCTATTTAAAACCTCAGGTACATTTACATTGACTTTTTTTTCTTTTTTTAAATATATTTTTCACATATGCATTTAAACATGGAATTTCTGTGTATCCACTGCTACTAGGACAAGGACTTTATTGCTAGAAGGGATGAATCAGTCTGTGGCTTGTTCAGCCTCGACTGCTTGTACCTGTATAAAGCAGTAGCCATTATTGATCATGTAAGGTCATTAAAACAGAAACTTCCAAACAAACAAAAAAAACTGTTACATCCTGTTACATTAATACAGTTCATAATTTATGTATTATATAGTGAACAAATAAATAATTGATGCAAATTTTCTGAAAGGACATTGTCTAGATGCTAAGAACTTCTAACCTTTCTGCTCTCTTCTTTCTTTTTCCTTCCATTGTCAAAATGCAAACAGCAACTTTTTATTTTATTTATTTGTTTTTAAGAAGAGATTAGATGTAAGGGTTTTAAACAATTAGCCATGAGCTCAAGGCAGAACACATACCTGAAGAAAATGGTAGGAACACGGTTTTATCAAACAAGGTCTTACTTCTTTGATAGATATTGAGTGATATGTAGCATGCATAGTTTAGTGATGTTCATTTAATCATCTAATTCACAGTTTCGTATTTTTTTTCCTTGCAGTTATTTTGTCTACAGGATAAAACAATGTTGTGTTTTATGAAGGCTGTCATTAATTCCATCCGTGCCCTGAGAAACAACAGTACCTGAAAATCAGAAGCTAAAGTCAGAGCTGTGAAACTGATTGTGGCAAGAGGGCTTAATCCATAAACCCATCTAAAAGCAAGGGATGAAGGCCACAAAGATAAAGGTGATTGCTAGTGATCAGATGCCTCAGTGAGATGCTCTGGAAGAAACCCTGCAAGTTGTTAAGAATACCATTAACCCTGAAATTGCAAAAAATTTTTCTTCTCTGGATTGGTCCTATTTTGAAAAATCCTAGGGAAAAAAAAAAAAAAATCACCTGGTAAGATAAATGATGACAGAAGTGGATCTCAAAGTCCACGGCAAAGTAAATAATGGACTTGACTTACAAATATATGTCGAGTGTATCTCTAGGAAGTTGTGAGGTGTTTGAAAACCCCATAAGCAGAAACAGAGGAAGATGCGTTGTGAGAGTTCCTACTGATAAACAATCAAATCAGCTCTTTGATGAAAGAGTAACTAAGGTCCTTAAAGAGACTATGTGTTGACTGGGATATGTGAACTGGTGATGATATCCTATCTCCTTGGCAAGCATCTTTACACAGACTGTAACACTGCCAAGGCAGATCCCAGTACTCACCATCAGAACCTTGACAAATTGTGATGATATTTTTTTTCTTAAGTACAAACTTATTCCAAGGAAGACCCAATATGTTAAAGTTAAGAGAAGAGATAATTGAATCTTGGATACATGTATTTATTAAAAAGAAAACTAAAACTGAACCTGTACACATCCACCAAATCCACCTCCATCGAAATTCTAGATTCAATAATATAACTTGCACTGTTTAAATAGAAATACAGCTTTTTGCCTATGTCAAAGAAAAGGAAATATTATTCCTGGGTGTTGCTCACTCTACTTGAATCTCAAAAAAAAAAAAGAAGTAGTAGTTTCTAATTATCAATATTGATGTTGATCATTGTTGTTTCTGAATATATTTGGTTTAGTACAATTACTTCTTCTCTAATAATAGTCCAAAAATAAGCCTGTCAGACTTATTCCTTCATGTTCAAACAGCATCTATCTGTTCCTCAAGTCAGATGACACTTGATTAGTTTTAATTGCATCATATGTGATCTAATTTGAAAAATTACTTCAAATATAATCTTTTAGTTCTGAATCTGGATTTTGTTTTAAAGTGACAAAATTACTATATACCTTACTGTGTTGTATCTTGTCATTTTAAAGGTTCTCAAATCACTTCAGATATTCTAATAGTCTTTTTTTTTCTCAAAGAAAGATGTCATTTACTTGGAAAAAGTTAAGTCACTGTCAGCTACCTGGAAGTATGAATCTGCCATGATTCTGACCAGACCTGTTTGTTTAGTTGTTTACACTTCAATTGCTGTCAGCAGTTCTAGATAACTTTACAGTAAAAATACTAGCATGGTTGCTACAAACAAAAGAGTGTTCATAACACAGCTACCATTACTGAACACCAACATCAAAACTTTGCTATGACTTGAGGAAAAAAAAAAATAGGTGAGAAGAGAGACTTGGCAGGTTATGCAGAGAGTTAAATATCTACAGGAAGAAAAATCCGGGTAGATAGCCTTCAGCTTTCCCTGAGAATGACTAGTTTCTTCTGTTGACAAGGTAAGTACATTTACCACAAGAGCACAGCTGGCCTTAGTTGTGCAAGTAGAACTCATGGGAAGATTTGATTGTCAGCATCAAAGCCTAAAGCAGAAATAAGAAGTATGAAAAAGTGCTCACCAGAAAAATCCTCATGAACCATCTTAGGAAAAACATTTCCATCATTTTTGCATCTCCATAATGGTAGAGTCTGTAACATCTTTATCAAATTCATCTGTTCAGTAAACGCATATATTCATTGCCCATTATCCTAAGATCACCTTTTGATCTCCAAGTGCTTCACAATCCTGACTATTTTGCAATGACAAAACATTTTGAAAAGTAGACAGAAGAGAGCTTACTATTCTCATTTTGGATTGCTAAGACAATTAAATAACAAATGTATTTGTTATACCAATACCAATGTTATGCAAATATATACCAATTTGTTATACCAAAATAACAACCCTTTTCTCTGTGGTATAAATATAAGACTATTAAAACTTATCTCCTTTTGAAAGAAATATTTCAATCTTGCTAATAATATCCAGAAGTGTAATAGATAGCAGTTTTTTTCAGATATTTCACCTCATAGAATAGGACCTAAATTTCTAAGCTTTTTTTTTTTTTTTTTTTTTTTTTTCTTCCCTCCAGGGCACTTAAACTTCACTTTAAAACAGTAACAAGTCCTTTAATCTTCATAAACAAAATCATAAATCTAAGTGGTGCCTTCTATTTACATTAACCTTTTAAAAAGTCTTCTATGTTCTATTTTATTCAAGACAATTTTTACTCTTTTATTTTATCAGGAATAATCTGATTGATACTAAAAGCTGCCTATTTACAAAATGGCATAACTCCTCATAAATTATCCTTATCACTCCTAATAAATTATCCTTTTCCACAAAAAAAGTGGATAGAACTGAGATTACAGGATACTTACCATTTACATGAGGAAAAAGCAAACAAAAAACCTACTGAAAATAAAATGATAAAATTGAGACGCAATGGTTACCAAGCTGTATATATCATCTCCATTATAAATTCTTCTTTGTCTGAGCATATACATTTAAATGCAAAAGTTCTTAACAACAACAATAACAAAGTCCTTGGACATCATCTGCTTTTAGAATTCAAAAGGTGTTTGACAGCAGGTCTTCCAGGAGATGGATGCAAATTTCAATTCAGTTAAGTCTGGCAAGTCTGAACCTGGGAATAAGATGCTTTTGAAAATTTTAACTATAGTGGTGTTTTTTTGTTGTTGTTGTTGTTTGTTTGTTTGTTTGTTTTCCCTGTACATTTGTATCCATTAGATTCTTCTTTTGCACTCTTCATTCTCTTACATTCTTTCTCTTTTATATATTCTTTCTCTTATATATATTCTTTCTCTTTTGTCTGGTTATTTTCAGTTTTCAATAGAGACATTAGTAAGAGCTCCTTTGAGTACTAGATGAAAAGAAAGTGGTCTTTGCCAGTTTTTACGTGCATGTAAGATGATGCCCTAGTACCAAGACATCAAGTAATTAACATTGGCTCATTGTCAATTAAATTAACTGATTCTTAGAGAGTGGAACTTTCTTAGAGAGTTTTTGAATTTTCAAAAACAAGTAAATATTTTAATCTGTATTCTCTAGATGGTTAGAAGCAATTCCTACTTTTTGCCCTTATATTAAGAAGGCATTTCTAGCCAGTTACTAAAGAATATTGAGAGAGTAAGAGTCAACATCACTTTAGAAATGTTATGTATGTAGCAAAAATACAGTCTAAATACAGTGTTCATACTCTGAGCAATTATAGCTGAGATTTATTTATTTTTTTTCAGATAGCACATGATTTGTGATGTCTCATTAAATTGACAGCCTCTTAGACAAGGGAGAAAAATTTGAATTAATATGAGTTATAATCTAAAGCCATTGGTTATATTGCCATTCGGTTATAGTAATTCTAGATTAATCAAAATTAGAAACATAGGTTATTCGGAGTGATAGCCAAAAGTGAATTTGTAGAGAAATAATTATGCAGCAAATCACTTGAACTTAATGAGAGGCTTACTTGTGTACATATATGTGCAAGAAAGAAAATGTGTAACTGGTAAATGGAAGTCTTTTGATATGCTAATAATTAATAAAATATTTTCATATATCTCCAAGTGTCTAGTATATAGGGTCTTTTTGATATTTCATTGATTAACCTTTGCCTGTAATAAAGACCTATCAATTGATAAGGATGTGGACTGAAGAATTGTATCCCCATGATGACAGCAAAAGAATATGCTGTAAAAATCTCATTTACAGTGATTTAATTTATTGATTCTGACTAGTAAAATAATAGGTGTATATTTTACGCAATACATTTTAGTGCAGACTTCTTCAAGCTACTGAGTGTGTGGTATACCACCAAGTACAGGCTAAACCAGAAGAGAACATACTACTTTGAAGATTTACATTTCTGCACATATGTAGTTTTAATAATCAACCTTGTGTCTATAATCAGCCCAAAGCGGAAGTATTCAGACACTTCTGTCAAAGCATGATGATTTCATTTATCCCTTCTTGATTTCACTATTGTCTGAAACCACAAACTTCAGAAAGTATCATATATCATTCTAATTTCTTATGTCATGCTTATGTCTTCACTTATTTATTCTAAGGATTTCAAGTCTGTAGTAAACTTATGTGCAATGCAACAAATTCTTGAAAAAATAGGAAGATTCTTATTTTAACTGAATTGTTAAATGATTTCATAGGATATTTGTCTCTCAGAATTAAGATCACAGTTTTTATTTAGAAAAATAATTGCAACAGTTTATATACAGCTATAAAAGTAAGTGTATACCTAAACAGGATGGATTCACTCAATCTGTTAACAGAAACATGAAAATCTATTTGAGAGAAATATGCTTTTTCAAATAATAAACTTGGTTTATTTAAAATAACATCAGCTAACAAGAAATTAAAATTAATAAAATGACCAGAGAGAAGAACAGGATCACAAAATGATGATGCTTCCAAAAACCTGTGTATAAGTTGTCTTTTAGTCTCAAAAAGCTGAGGCTTAACCAATGACAAGGTGAGTCCACTTAGTGCATATTAATAACCTCAGCTGTACCCACAAACTATTATCCTTACATCTCTACATTCTGCTAACATGGAAATACGTAAGCCTAATATCTGTTTAAGGGGGAAAATGTTTGTTGGAGTTGTTGGTATTTTTTATATTTCCTTTTGTCAATAGTGCTGATTTTACCAATGCTCTTTTGTTTTGTTTTGTTTTTCTCCAAGCAAGATTCCTCAGTAAAACACTGAAACTCATTGCTGCCTGCACTCTGCACACCAGGAATTTCCACAAATCATATGGGAGGTCACAGACTTTTTTGGAAGAAGATCTTTCCCTTTGTTATAGTATTACTTTCTCCACCTGGCAATGCATAAACTAAATATTAACACTTGGATCTTTCACTCTCTTCTCCATTCTTTGCTTTTCCATTCTTCCACTTCATTTTCCAATGACATGGCTCCACTTGTTGCATTTCATTCCCTGTTCTTTCTTTCTTTATCCCTCTTTCCATTTATTCTAAACCACAGCAGGTGCTGTGTAACTGCAGGGGAGTTCATTTCTCGCCCACCCTAGATACTCTAATAGCTGTTTCCACCGATGCCTTATTTCCGTGCTTTACTTTTCCCATGTTTAAAGTTCCACTGAGTGTAGTGCATCCACAGGCTCAGGTGAAGTTACCAAAAGACATTTTGAAGCATTTGCTGGATGAGAACCTGCAACCAGACTCAGTGTTTTTGTAGAAATACTCATCACGCATTCCACTCACCACTTACATACCAGGAAAGTCCCTCACAGCAGGTTTTGTTGGACTGAAATGATGTACAGATCTGTCTCTGACCCTTTCTCTCTACTGACAAAAATCACATGAAGAGCCGAGTGACAGTGTTAGAGTGACAAGTGATAACGATAAGAAAATCCTTGGGCAAAATTTGTGAAGACTAATTCAGAAAACTGAATGCTTATTTATTAAAATTGTGAAAAGTTCAGAAAATTATAGAATTACCTGATATTTCTCAGTTCTGTGCACTTGTGGCATATGGTTTTATAGCAGAAATGTAAAAAAGGAGGGATATTTTTTGCCCTTGAGAATAATAGTATGATTACAACAAGACACTTTCAGATATATTGAATATTTTAAACTATTCACTTTAATGTGTGTTTCATTAACTTTGGGGTGGGAATGAAAAGAAGGCTCCTTCATGTTGTTTTTCATACTGTTCCACTTCATTATTAAGCAATGATGCCAAGCTGTTCACCAGGATTGCTGCTAGCAGGCTTGAACAGCTCCTGCCAAGTGTGATTAATGCAGATCAAACAGAGTTTATTCAGTGGAAGAGATTGGCAGATAACATTTATCATCTCTTGAGAAAGTTGGGATTTCCAGACTGACGTCAGGCTGGTAATAAACTTAGAGGCTGAAGGATGTTTGACCAAGTAGTTTGCATATTCTTTAGAAGAAAGTTGCATCTATTTTGATTAGCTTTGAAACCAGAAGAGAACTGAATTTACAAGCAAAGCCTCTTCCAGTGGTTAACTTTGTTTTTAAAAGGACAAGGCATATGGAGGCTCTTATCAGGGATTATAATTTTTTTTATTTTTTTTTTCATAAGCATAAGAGCTGTTAGACTATGTGTTACACTCCAGTATGGAGTAGTCTGCTACTAGCCAAAACATCATCCTCAGGCTGTATCTAGGTGTGAGAATAAAGCAGCCTGGATTTAATTCCCAGATTTGCTTTGTTACCTGCAGCAATCAAGTCCTAGCATTTTTTGCTCTACTTGAGAGAATAAACTTTTCAAAGGCCCCAGTCTAAGAGGAAGGCTGAAATACAAAACAGCAACTTGCTGTCTTAGAATATCTTTTTAAATAATGAGACGATTTTAATGAGGAAACTGAAATATGTTAAGTCTTTATTTTTCTCAAAAGTCATTATATTCAGGTCAGTTTTCTGGGTTCTGGGCAACACAAAAGCTGTGTTGAAAAACTCATGTGGTTTCTAAGATCTATTGCTTGGCTTTGAAACTCTAACACAAACGTCTGCACAAAGATCTTCCTAGATAAGTGGTTTTCCACTTCCTCCGAGTTCCTCAGCCAAATACAACCCTAATAGCAGTCAGCATAATAAAGAATATCCAAAACATAAAAGCAATTTGCTAACTGTAGTCAGCTAATCTCTGAGATACCCTTTGCTGAATCACCTATTCTGAAGCAGCCAAAAGCTCATTAGTACCAGATGAATTATGTTCCAGGGTTCAGCCACCTCATCCCAGGGTGGTTATTGCCCCTCTAACACTGTCTTGGGCAAAAAGACTTTTGCTTCCCTCCCATTTTGGCAGCACACTAATTTAACCTAATCTGCCAGACCATGTATTTCTCTGCCTGACAGAAGTCATTTTTGATATCACCTTGACCTGTGACCTGTTTCTCACTACATATTTCCATAAACACATTCATTTGAAAGCGCTTCAAACTAATAAGTTTAGTTTGGTTTATTTCTTAGAGAAAGGATACTTCAGGAAAAAAACAACAATAGTTTAGAACAAGAACTGTTTTGTTAATATAGAGGAAAAGTAAACAGATGCCTTTTTTTCTTATCTCTCTGTATAGACACATTTAACTGCTGAAGGTATTTTTGGCATAGCAGTTTACTCAGTATAATTGAGGACATAGATTAGATTTTTCATTCCTAAATTAAAACCTTTTAAAGGCACCACTTTTTTTTTTCAACTTTTTTTTTTTTTTCCTGAAACGTTTGGAATCTCTGTACATTTAAGAAACCCTTACCTGCTATACCTGTTATTAATAACTTACTTTCATATTGATAATGCAAGTTTAGAGATATGCTCTCTCAGATACCTTTATCAGTCCTACTTTCTTCAGAATCTCACCCTCAGCAGTAGCTTTGGCAAAGAAGCTTCATTTTATTCAAGACTAAAGAGTAATTTGAAAATAACATAACAATAAAACCCAACAACCAAACATGTATAAACAGACACTGGAATTTGTGCCTCTACTTATCTGGCAGATGTTCTGATGTGAGCACCTGTTACTATCAGAGCCCTGGTTTCTTCTCCACTTGCAAATGACCATTTCTGCTTTTGGTGGTGGTTATATGCCAGATCCCCCTGGGCAATGGTAATACCTTACACTTTGTTTCAGCCTTCACTAGGCCAATATATTTTTAAAGTAATAGTAATTTACACTTTTGACCAGAGAGTTAATACAGCTGTGTTGAATCTGTCCTTGGGGTTGTTTGCATACAGCTGGATGACCTCAGCTCTGAAGTTCTCTTATAACCTTCCACACTGTCATACCTGGGAATTTGCAGTCCTGGTCCTTTTCCTACCCTTGCACAGCAGCAACTCTAGGTTGCTGACTCAGTCAATGCCACAGTCACATGGATTGCCATGAAGAGGTCATAACTCTGTTTTACTTCTTCAGACATTCTCCACAGCTTCTTCACCAGGAGGTGTAATGCTGTTGTTTCAGGAGCTCAGAAGACAACAATGGCAGCCCTGCACAATACAGCAGCTGTTTCTACCTTTCTTTTGCAAGGTCCTTATAAAGCTTACAGATTAAATCTTCCCCTTTTCATCTCCCTGCAATGTCACTCTGAGAACTGCCACAGCTCATCTTTCCTCCGGCAAATGTCTGCTGCTCTGCTGTCCCCCTGCACCACAGTCAGCTGCAGTGCTGCAGCTATAGGCTCCTCTGATTTACATTTCAAGATACAACTGGAATCAAGATGCTTCAAGGCTTTCCAGAAGCATAGGCAAAGTCACTATTGTCATTTGAAGAATTAAGGTCATGAGCCCCATCAAGCAGATACTGTTCTTGGTAGGGACAGCTCAGAAAAAGGCATGGAGCCTGGAAAGGGAGAACACTGTCTCCATCATCTCCAGAGGTAAGAGCATGCCTGGCCCCCTGTCACCATCCCCACCCTGCCCCAACTTAAATCCACCATGCCACTGCAGCAGCTATACTGGGAGCTGCTGGAGCCCCACCAACTTCAGAGGAAGCAGCTTAGACAATTGGCCCTTTCTCATACACTTCTGCTCTAGGAACCTGTCTGGTATGCCTGAGACTACAACTAGAGCAAGGAACAAGTGCCCCCCCCCACCCTCCCTTTTCATCACTAAGCCTGCCTTTAGTGAGGACCAGCTGCAGCCCCTCCTGATGGTAAACCCCCACCGAAACACAATTCAAACCTTCATAATCTCCTATATCAGATTCTCATACCATTAATGCCACCAGTGCTGTGACCTTTTAGCAAGATATCAGGCACTAGCAGCAGGCTCAGAATTGCAAACTTTAATTAAAATGGTATTTTAAAATAAAACTCAGTTTAGATGCACTGATAAGACATTTTCACCATGTGAAAACTGAGAGTGCTTTGCTGAGAAAAAATCATTGCAAGCCTCCTATTAATTTCTGGTCTAGCTGGGTTTCAAGGACGATTTTATTAAAAATGAGCAGAGCTTTATATAATAAACCCTTTGCAGTTGTTATGGCCACCTGTGCTACTTCCCAACCCAATCCACCATGTGACTGCACAGCTAATTTTTCCACTTCTTAGCAAGGAATTCAGCTGCTACAATTTTAGAATATGACTTATATACACATATTTTAGACTTTATTATTTTTCTGTACAGCAAAGCTGGAGCTGGGAGAGGTTGTACCTAAACACCTTTAAGTGTTCTTTTCCTATGCAGAACAGTATAAAAGTTCACATAAAACCATAAGTCTCTGAATGGATGTGAAAGCAAGAATAAAGCTGGGTTCCTAGATGAAGTGCAGAGCACTGACTGTACAGAAAAGGTCTCACAGGAGACAATCTTAATGGATTACTGTTAATAAACATTACAGTTTATTAAACAGTTTATAAAACAAACAACAGGATGGCACTCATCTGAACTGAAACACAAACAAGGAAATTATGACTCTTGAGGCTTACTCACCACAGATAAATTGCTTCCTGCTCTCTCCTCAGCCTTAGGTCTAAGTTTTATGAAAACACTAATTGCTCCCCACTCTCATCCTTAACCACCAACGACTCAGTGAAAAAGAAAAAGAATCATAAAAGCATACACCAGCTTGATTAGGTCTCTGTGGATCAGCTTTTTTGGTCTGTGCCCATCTCTCTTTAATTTCTATGGGACAGACCCTTAGTCTTAGGCACAAAAAACCCCTAGAAGACTGCTTCTTTCCCACACAGGAAGCACAATACAATACAGTTAGGGGAAAAACTTGGCAAGCTGCAAAACTTTAAGGTAAGGGAAGAGATTATAATTAATGCATACTGGTAGTTTACATGCTGTGTCATCTCCATGGTAGAAACGTACCAAGCTGTCTAACTGGGGGCCATTTTTTTGGTCTCCTCTTCAAGTTCCTCAGAAAGCATTATACTTCACAGTCTGCAGAGTTAGATTATGCAGAATTTGGCCACAAGAGAAGCCTAATAAAAACACAGAGATGAAGAAGGCAACCCATATCAGGCATAACATTCTGGAACAACACAAGGAGGTCACAACTGGTGAGAATCTGCATGAAGTTGCATTAGACACAAATGAAGTGTCCAGTCATCTTTTTTCCTCCAAACTCATAAATGTATTAACACACACAACCATCACAGTCACATCCTATTATTATACCCCACAATGGTCATCTTCACTAGTGTATGACAAGTCAGATTGATTGTTGCTGCCCTTCAAAAGAGCTCTTAATTTTGATTTCAAATCCTACCGTGGGTGTTTCCAGTAGATTTGTGTCTAAAAGGGTACACCAACACTCTTGCAGGAGAGTGGATAAAAATCTTTCTTGTGTTTGCTCAGAGCCTGTGCAAGAGATACAAATGAAAGCCTGATTACCTAACAGATTTGCAATTAAATTATATAGGTTTGAAAAAATATCCTTAAAATATAATTCTTACTATGCAAAATATAATGCCAAAACAGCAACACTAGCTATTATTTCAGCCAAATAAGGTGGGTATTTATCTAGCAGATTATGCAATGAATTGTAAACTTTGAGAGTCAGACCTTAAACATGAAAGCCTGGAAGCCCTTAAAGTGTCATATCTGACATTCAGGAAATCGAGTTTTTTTAACAAGGAGCTGGACAACACAGCTACCTGGCAGGAAAGTGGAAAGACTAGTCATGAGCAGTTCACATGAGCCGTATTCCAGTGGACGCCAGCCTCAGCTTCATGTGAGTGACTGTGCCTAGTTGCTCCTGAAGCCTCTAGCCAGTCAGTAAGAAGAATTTAAGCAAAATAAAGACCATGATAACCCTGTGTCTTTCAGTAAAATGTAGTTAGATATACAGCATTTCAATTTCAACCTGGTGTTTTAGACAAGAGATGTAAGTGACTACATTTGACTGAAGTTAAAAACTGCAACTACTAATCAGATTTCAGGAAAGACCACTCAAAGAAAATTGTGCAAACAGCAGGGCAAAGCTACAGCTTCAAACACTTATTTGGAAGCATTCCTTCTCTGAAACTGTTTACTGAAGTCACAACCTTTATTAACTGCATTCCTTACCACCTAAAAAGAAAAAAAAAATCAGCTATAATTTTTTTTTTGAAAGGCCAGAATCTCTACATTAATTTACTGAGACTTTCATCCTTCTGCACAGCAGCGTATTTTTTAATACTGCTCAAAAGGTATCAAATACCTTCCTTCCAACCTATTCACCAGCTCTAAATGGAATTTGACATTACGAGGTCAGCTTTGCTTTGCCTCATAGATGACTAACAAATTTGCAGAGACATAGGTTCACTGTTCTCACATGGATCACTGCTCAACAGACCACTGTTTTTTGATGGCAAGCATTTAACTCTCAGTTTTAAATAGAAGAGGAAATTCAGGTTGTAACAAATTACCTGGCATCTAAACAATGCTAAAATGGCCCATTAGGAGTGCCTTTAGACAGTGGAACAGCACATTAGTTTTAAATTGCAAAGTTCAGTCAATGAAGTGATAGAGTTCAGATCTGAACATTGTACCAAGCTATCAAAAGGCCTGCATACTGAAATGTGCTTATAGTGAACATAAATAGAATGGACATCCATTCTTGTAGTTCAAAAAAGATTGCAACTCCCCATGTCCTTTCCTTCCCCTCACCTAAAGCAAACAATTAAATTGATTGTAAAGTGTAATTGTAGATACAACTAATTTGTTTATAAAGTTGACCTATTAAAATGATTTCAGCATGCCTTAAATTACTTGGGCATCCTGAACAAAATACACCTTACGATCATATTACAGCACTTTATTCCTACCTGCTGTGAGTTATTCTTTCTTGACTTCTCAGGTAGGAGTATTATCGGATTTGAATAAAATTGGAAACCAATCTAAGGAAAGGATATTTCAGTAAAGATGGAATACAAACAGTGATACTATTGAGGTGGGGGCTATAGAAAAGAAATCATTTAACATGTTGCACTTAAAAGAGCTGGGCATAAATAAATAAATAAATAACTCCATGGTGAACTTCTTGGAGTATTTCATAAATGTTATGTCTTGCTGTGATGGTTTTACTCGGGTTCCACCACAACCGCTCTCTCACTCCCCCTCCTCAAAGAGGAGCGAGGAGAAAATAGGATGAAAGGGGCTTAAGGGTTGAGATAAGGACGAGGAGATAGTGCAATAATTATCGTGACGGGCAAAACAGACTCCTCAGCATAGAGAGATAGTAAGATTTATTGCCTATAACAAGCTAGAGAAGTGGGAAACAAAGGAAAGAAACCAAAAGCACCTTCCC
>CM021765.1:96987316-97054500 GCA_011076525.1 Nettapus auritus
CCCCCCCCCCCCCCCCCCCCCCATCCACCCTCTTCCACCTCCTCCCCTCTGAGCAGCACAGGGAACGGGGAAATGGGGGATATGGTCAGTCTATAGCGCTTCTTCTCTGCCGCTCTTTCTCGGTCACTCTTGTCCCCTGTGCTGTGGGGTCCCACCCACGGGATGCAGTCAATGCCGAACTGATCCGGTGTGTGCTGCCCACAGGCAGCAGCTCTTCAAGAACTGCTCCAGATATGGGTCCGTACCACGGGGTCCATCCCTTGGGAGCAAACTGCTCCAACCTGGGTCCCCCACGGGCAGCAGCTCCTGCTGGGTCACCTGCTCCTGCGTGGTCTCCTCTCCACGGCCTACAGGTCCGGCCCGGAATCTGCTCCAGCAGGGGTCTTCCACAGGCCGCAGTCTCCGTCGCGGCAGGTCCACCTGCTCCACCGTGGTCTCCTCCACGGGCTGCGGCGTGGA
Source organism: Nettapus auritus (assembly GCA_011076525.1). Taxonomy (NCBI): domain Eukaryota; kingdom Metazoa; phylum Chordata; class Aves; order Anseriformes; family Anatidae; genus Nettapus; species Nettapus auritus. The sequence continues at coordinate 96,987,776 of CM021765.1, forward strand.
ACCCTGCTCCACCGTGGTACTCCACGGGCTGCAGGGGCACAGCCTGCTTCACCATGGTCCTCACCACAGGCCGCAGGGGACTTCTGCTCCGGCGCCTGGAGCACCTCTCCCCCTCCTTCTTCACTGACCTTGGCGCCTGCAAGGCTGTTCCTCACTTCTCTCACCCTCCCAGCTGCTGAGTGGTGCAGAATTTTTTTCATGGTCTTAAATATGCTCTCACAGAAGCGCAAAACAACATCACTTATTGGCTCAGCTCTGGTCAGCAGTGGGGCCCTTACCAAACATGGGGCAGCTTCTAGATCCTTTTCACAGAAGCTACCCCTATGGCCCCCCTGCTACCAAAACCTTGCCACGTAAACCCACTACACTTGCTTTTTACTAGATGAAGAAACACAAACATCTCATTCTCATGAAATGTTGTTGCAGAAAACATTAAGGTTGCTGGTGAAAACAAGCTTCCAGAACACATGGGAAGTGAGGGTTTGTTAGTGGAATACCTGGAAATGCAGCTATGATCATGATGCAGGGAGCTCTTAAACAGACCACGTAGGGGTGTGTGGTCGATTCTTGGTGATTGCTTCCTCAGCCTTGCCTCCTGCCTAGAATTTCTCTACTTCACACTCCCATGGCTCCCAACAGAAATGTCTTTCAAATCTATGAGGAAGAAAATTGACAGTTTAAATTTGGGCCTTCAACTAACAGTGAATTAGAAAAGTATGTAAACCTGAAAGATCACAGAGCTTCACTGCTATATAGTTTTTACTATTTTACAACATTTTTGAACACTAATACATTTATTTATTAAGATTATCCTGTGCAATCAGAACAAAAAACATCTACCCTGAATGAGGCAATTCAAAGGTCTTAGAATCCGAAGAAGAAGAAGAAGAAGAAGAAGAAGAAGAGAAGAAGAAGAAGAAGATAATGCCTAAATATAGCAAAAGCATGCCAAGGGCCAAATCAAGGTTCTCTCTGGTTTTCTTTTCAATATACTTGAGTATTTTGAATAAAGGCATAAAAATATGTCTTCTCTTGAAGCATCAAGCCAAAGTCTTCAGATATATTTATGTTATAATATGTAGAAAATAATAGGCTATATAAATGGAGAACTGTCTGTTTCCTTTTATGCTTGCCTCTGCATCAGTGTCCTTCCTCTACATCCCATGGCAATGAGTGCAAAGGTGAGTTTAGCCCTGTGATAAAATAACTATAAATTTAGGATAACTTATACTTCTCTTTTACTGTATATGACACTTATACTCTCCCTAATTAACTTTTTTTTTTTTTTTTTTACACCCTTTTTTTCTGTCATGAAAACTACACTGTACTTGAGGTGATTGGTCAACATACTTTCAGAGCATTAACTACTTTTTTCTTTGTTACCAGTACTGTTTTGTTTTGTCCATACAGAACTTACAAGTTCTGTTTCTGCCTTCACAGTCACATCATGCTAGGTAATTACACTGTTCTCTCAGAAAAGACTTCGGCAAGGAATGGGAAAGCACCTAGTCTCACTACTGCTTTGGGGTATTTCTCCATCTCTCCCTGCTTTGTAAATATAATTTCATTTAATTCTGTGCAGAGGGTGGCAGCAATGAGGTTCAGCGCTGATGTTTTTCCAAGTGATACCAGAGATGAAGGAGAAAGGTGATGACAGATGTGGTGGAGTGATGTTCTTCCTACGCAGTTTCTCAGTAAACCTTACAATGAATAAATTAGAGTTGTTTGACAGTGTGTTATGATTGGACTGGGTACCTGAGAGCTTGGGTACCAGACTGTCTAACCACTGTTACAATATCTAAAAGTAGTCTACTAGAAAATCCAGTCCGAGTGGTAGGGAAATCACAGTTGAGATAGGCATAGAAAAGAAGCAATTCCTGCACTTATACAAAAATGAGGACGAAAAAAGGCATCAGAATTCAACCCAAATCCAATTAACATTAAGATTAGAAAAATATGGCATTTTTTGTAAGACTCTCCTTAAGAGGATCTTCTTTTTGGCTAAGTTGTGGATATCTTATCTAAACACCCCATCCCCTTTAATAAGTATCACCAGCAAGGCTCTGAAAACAAAAGCATTAAACTCACCTCTGTTGATCATGGTATTTGCATTTTAAACAGAGCATCTTGTGTTAAATAAGAAAACACTTTTCTTCATTTTGCTACTTTATTTCCTCAGTGGAAGCATTTCAACAAAATCTATTTTGGTAGAAATTATATATATTTCAGCAAAATATCAAACGGCAAAATATTTCAGTGAAATGTAGCAATGTATCAATTTGCAAGAGTCACAGAACAAGCAACTTATTGAATAACACTGTTGGAAAGCAAATCTCTCCATGAGCCCAGGATAAATTCCCCTACTCTAATGAGACTTCTCATTTAAGCTAGTTCTTAATAGATTTCATGCAAGTTGTGGTGGCTTTTGTACAGTGCTAACTTTTACACATATCATGAGGCCATATGTCAACTGTTCAGGCAGCCCAGCGGGAAATGTAGCTTATAAGAAACCCCTATAACACATGCATTTCACAAGGATTTAGAGTCAACTGACTAATGTAAGGCACCAAAGAATGTAATTTACTGCATAGGTTTTTAGAGGTCAAAACTGACAACATTATTAATTGTACTACCAAAGAACTTGACTGTATAAGCAATATAAACAACACCAAGCACTAAATAAGGAAGAAGAAGGTTATAGCCAATATCTATTCATGCGTCATCTTGACAGGGCAGGTAACACTTCCAGAAAAGCCTGCCAGGCCATCACCTGTGTTTGTAACACTCTTGGTTTCTTCACATATGCATTTTAGCATGGTGCATTAAAGTTTTGCTGTTCAGCTTTAGAGAAACTCATCTACTACACAGTGGTGGTGTCTCATCTGAGTTAAAACCATATGGTGTTTCCTTACAGGTAATATGTTGTACTATCAGGAAGATAATGTTATGTAGAGTGGTGATACACATTCGTTTTGTGAAGTCTCAAAACTTACTTGGATATAAATTTAAGCCCACCAGGTTAAAACATCTGTGAGAAATTACAGTTGTAATCGACTGTCTTGGATAACATGCTGTTGCCATGAAATCCTAATACTGTTTCCCAAAGAGAAGTATAATGCTGAAATGAATGATGTGACAAAAATATCAAAGGAAAAAAAAATCCAGAAAATAATTATTTTAAAATCCTTTAAGTAGAAATGCAGTAAATTAAACCAAGGCAATACCAATATACTAGGAAAATATGTAAAGAAGGAATATTTGACATGCATATCTAGAACTTAAAGAGCATGCATTTTTGTCCACTTGAAAAAATGTCCACATTCAGCTATACAAAATAGTTTTATTTGTACCTAATGTTAATCCAATCAAAAATATCAGGAAAAATTATAGTCTGCCTCTCACTCTTTAAACCAGGGACATATAGCTCACTGTTATGTCAGTTGCAGTTTTAAGCTTAATTCAAAGAATAATGCATCTCCAAGGTTGAAATTTTTCCAGCTTCTGAATAAGTGTTTGAATAAATAATTCCTTAAGGTGATTACATCCCTTGTCTAAGAAACATAAATACAGATATTTTTTAATCAGTTGCAATTCAAGTTCATATACCAACACATTTGCCAACCTTGAAACTTAAAAGTGTAACAGTAACTGTTAAGAAACATTTAGATAAAATGTTCTGTTTCAACCAGTAATAAAATAAATATTTTAACATAATATCTCACAGATTTGTAAGAAAACTAACCTAGGTTTCATATTGTTCCTTGGCTGCTGAAGGAGATGCCTAAGGAATGTGAAATGATACTGGCAAATGGTTTCAGTATCCTCCTAGGCTGTCAAATCTTATGCTGCACAATACTAATAGCTCTTTTATAAAAATCATCTCTCTTAGCAACACACCTCAAGCCTAAAGGCTTGGAACATCAACTTTTTAAGGGAAAAGTGATAAAGGTTCACTAACATTGATAAGCTGCATTTTGATCTAGAAGCCAGTCACAGAACTGATTAGCAGGTTGAATTCTAAAGATAATGGATGAGGACTCCTATGGCTTGGTCATATGGGAACTTAAGGTATTTAAGTTTATTTTGTTTTATTACAAGTTTTATTGTAATTTGCAGTCACAGTCTACAGATTTCCTCCAAATGCTGAAAACCCAACAGGAGGCACTAAGAGATACAGATTTTTTTTAGCTCTCTAAGCTTAAAGGAGGAGTGACCACTCCATGGCTCACATGCCACGAGGGATGTGATACTCTCAGCTGTGACAGAACTCATATCTTACACACAGAAAGAATTATAAACCAGTGTGTCACTCCCAGAAAAGAAACTTGTAAAACAACAAAATTCAAGTAGCAAATAACCAAAATTAACAATTTATAGTCAGGAAGACACAGAGTGATGAAAAGTTCTGCATGTAGTCACAGCAGCACAAATTTTGAACAGATGCCTGCAGGCCTACATGGTTTGTCTCATCTGCACAGTACAAGGTTTGTCTCATCTGTGACTGATGCAGCTTCAGAAAATGAAAAATTATAAAGGGCAAAAGGCCCTCAGAGAAAGCAGCCAGGGTCTCACCTGCCTCATTTTATGAAGTAACTTCAAAAGTTATTTCAAATTTTGTTATGAGGAGGTAAACTGTGGTCATGAATGTGGAGGGGAGGGGAAGGGGAGGGGAGGGCAAGGCAGGGAGATGACATAACAAGGAGAAAAAAATAATGCAATAAGGGAAAAATCACATCATATTTACAGACTGATTTTTAGCCTGAATGTCTTTTTAAGACTGCACCAACAAAGAAGTTCCATATCGGGTAGCATTTCACAGAAAATACAAATAAATTATTGCACACTATCTTGGAAAATGTGGTGTGTGATTATCAATCATACCAGAAAGAACAGCCACCTGATAAAACATGCATTTGAATTGCACTCAGTACACATGCACACACACACAAATATACACTTATATATACATATGGAAATATACATAAGAAGTCACAGGATATAATAATATAATTAATATAATAGATGATTATGATATGAAATAACCCTAATTCCATTTTACAGGAAGCAGAGAAGATGTTAATAAATCACTCAGCACTGATGAGCATAGCAATGATCCAGGAAATGCATATAGCAATTGGTGGGACTGTTCCTTCACATAACATTACAATGAAAAGGATTTGAGTAGATGTCCAATGATATATTAACTCAGATTACACTTTCAGCAACTTCATATAAATAATTTTTGCTTACAAGTGATGAGATTTGTAATCCTACTCTCACTGTACAGCTGAGAGGTTTTGCCCAGTATATGCACAGAAGCTTTGCTGTAACTGATGAACTGAGAAAAAAGTAGGACTCTGCTCACTGCCTTTTATCAACACTGCCCAAAATTTTTTGGAAGTGATGAAAAAGTATTCTGAAAGTGTGACAACTATTGAAAATCATAGCCTTGATTAGACACTGTATACTCAAACAGGACACACTCTTTGACTGGAAGGGAGAATGGTTGTTCTTTCTTGCCTGAACATGAAAGAAGGAAGGTTTGCACTGTCGATAATTTTTCAAATACTATGACACTAGATGTATCACATCACCTAAAAGCTCCATCTGGATGAAAGACGTGATGTTATTTGTTCACACGTTAAAAATTATGCTCTTCACTGCATCATCTAAATGTATGTTCATTAAATCACCAAAGCACTCATAACTTCTCCAATTAAAAAGAATGAAACAATATTCTGTTGCAGTGCTCATTGGCTGCCAAAAGGTAAAGACTATCAGACAATTGGAAACTATAAGGCTGAAGTGTTTGTAAGAGATGTGTGAAGACTTGTTCATGAAGACTGCAACCCATTCAAAGGCAAGACAAGGACTAGGTAAGTTATCGAGCTTTTCTTACAAACTCATATTTAATCTCAACATCTTTATGCAGGTACTGCAGTTTAGATAGCACCATAAACACAAAAATCCTGTACAGAAGACAAAGCAATGAAGTAAAGCCATTACTTGAAGAAGTTCTGATAGTTTTTTACTTTCTCTTCCATCTAATTTGGTAACTGATCTTCCATGGTGTTACTGTCTTTTGAAAAATTAATCTCATTTTTATCTTCAATGCACTAGAATTTTGGAGCAGATTACTTTCATATATCCATACAGCTTTTCTTCACTAAGGTGAAGGACTGAGGGATGCTTTGATGTTTTTTTGTTTGTTTGTTTTTTAAAAAAAGGAGGAAAATAATGATAATATGATAATATTCTGGAATGTATTTGGTTATGTAAAACTGATACACAGAAATTAGGCTGTGCAATTCTGACTTGAAACAAGAAAAAAATACAGAAAAATGAGATATCCAAACTGATATATGAATGAACTCGAATGTCTTATATACATCACCTCTATACTAGCATTTCAGTTCAGACCAGTAATATGTTTTTGAATTAAATTTCCTTGTTGTTCCTATTTACTATGCCTTGGTCTGCATCTCAAAGCAGAAAGCACACAAACTGGATTCCTTTAGGATTAAGCTAAGTCACAAGATGCACTTCATGATCTCAACTGACATGCTTCAGCCACATCTCAGTATTCAGTGTGTGAGATCAGTTTAGAGCTGGTCCAAACCAAAATCTAGGAATGCCTACAGTGTGTTTGCTGGATCCTCAGAACCATCTGATTTTCTACACAGATCCTTTCCACTGTGTAGCACACTTTGCTAAGATATAGACAAATTTGTAAAGGCCTGTAATATTTCACAGTGCCTAAATATATCTGGAGATAAATATGACCAGCTCCCAGTTGTATTTTGAATACAATTGAGCCTATAAATACAAATGAGTTAGACATCACTGTCCAGAATCATTCAGGATTACCAAGGAAAAAATAAAATTATAGAATTAATTCTGAAATAATTGGTGGATTAAATAAGGACGGCACAATAGAAATCAGTGGAGTTAAAACTGACTGTGCCATCTGTGAACTTGGCTTACAGACTCATATTGCTAGTGGATATTGGAAATAAAATCTAATGCACTAATTACCTGCTTTTTAGGTTCCCAATAAATATACTGAATTTAGCAACAATGCTTGAGCATAGTTAGTCCATAGATACTATTAAGATAAACCATTATCACTCAGCTCTACCCCATTATAATTGTAAAATAGTGGCCTACCCTAGAACCACACTGCATTAAAAACTCTTGCCAAGTGGCATGTATTTTAATAACCCACAACATTTATTTGTGTGACCTATTTTGGAAGATCTTTTTCAATAACCTTTTTTAGCAGACCTAATAAAACCATTTCATCAGTAAACGCTGGGATCATCAAAAGATCTTTTAAATCATTATTCTCTGTGTATTTTAATTTGTAATCTTTGCATTTTTAATTTGTATTTTAATCATGAGATATAGTAAACAGCCTTAGTTGTAATATATTTTTGAAAATAAAAAACGTGATTAGTGACTAGGGAGTTAAAAAATAATATTTTCCTTCCTCTAATTTTATTGTTAGTAGAAAGATATTGCAGACAGAAGAATACTATGTTTACATTACAATGCTTGTAATGCCACTGAAAAATAATGAGCATTACTTTAGCATTCATGGAGCTCCATATTCCTTAAGTAAGTTAGTTGCTTGTATTGCATTAAAAGAAATGAAGAGTTTTGTGACTAATTCTGTGCAACTGAAGGATCAAACAATATCTTCTGGATCCAGATAGCTCTTTCCTCCCTTCTTTATGCATTTGAAGACAGAATGCTAACAGCCTTTTCCATATTTGGTTTCCAAACCTTTATAGTGTTTGTGATATTTCAAATGCATAGTTTCTATTCCATTGGGTCAGATTGTTTTGCCAGGCTGAAGGGACAGGGTAAACACATTTCCAATTTCCAAGCTGTTTGTTTTGGTAATTCTAGATAGAGAGGTTCTGAAACTGGTTCATTTTTATGTTTTCCAAAAGGCTGTTTCAACTCTGAATTATTCCCCTAGCTCTTAACTTCCTAGACTCCACATGTGTAACATAATGTCTAACAAGGAACCAGAAGGAGGGGCTCTAAATACTTACAAACAAAAAAAAATAAAATAAAATAAAGAAAATCAGTACCCCATACTCAATACCCTTAAAAAAAACGCAGAATTCATTCCACTTAAGAAATAGCTCTTACTACTATCATCATTTCATTGGCATGTAGGACGAACGTGTTGTCTCAAAGGTTATTTCAACAAGAAAATTGAATAGGAAAGGGAGCTTTTAAACAATGTAAAATAGTGATAATTTTGACTCTAATTACCTTTTACATGAAGACAGCCCTCAAACTGAAGGGTGTTTGAGAAACATTGTGATTTTGTGTTACCGTAGTAAACTAAAATGCAACTTAAAGACGCCTTGGATTAGATATTTTGCTCACAAATTTGCCATCCCTTGCCACGAGTACTCTGAGACTATTAACACCATTATTGTCTTATTTGTATAAGACAAATAATGTCTAGAAAACTCAGATGAGATCAAACCTACATAGAAGCAGGTATCTTTGTAAATACTCTTGTACTCACTCCCACGTGAACTAGATACAATGAATAAGAAAATATTTCTTTACAAAGGTCTGGTAAACTACTGCTTTGAATCACATAGGACACACCTCTCCTGCCTTGCAATTGGTCTGAGAGTGGATTCAGGCATGCTCTACTCCCTGTATGCTACATTCTGGGCATCAACACCGTCAGAAAGACCATATCACTAACTCAGTGATTATCCATCTGATATAACATGACTGTACACTATGGTTTTGAATAACACCTCAGTAGGACAAGATTTATTCAGTCATTCGGTGGCAGACACCTAGTGGTTGGCAGTTTTGACACTGTAAGTATCTCAGTGAGTTTTACTTTGAGATAACTTAGGTCTAGTCCTGTGGGTTTAGTTCTTGACAGCACACTGGCTGGCATCCTCCTGCTTAATTTCTTGTCAGAGGAATCCAGCTTGTGTGTTCTGAGGCTACTTAGTGGAGCAAACCAAATCTCATCACATAAGTGGCCACGTGAGGCTATTGGGAAATTTGACTGAAAAGCACACTTCTAATTCAAACTACAACACTAACATACACATACATGCACGTTGTTCCACTCTAGGAAAAGTTTTGCCTGCCTGGTCAGTCAACCGCATGACATTATGAGATAGGGAGATGCAGGTTCAGCTGAAGACAGCCTGTCTGCATGGCAAGAGACAGCATGCTCTGCACAACTGTTCAAGGTTACCCCTTCACCAACATCTAAGAATCCAGAAAAGTCTGCAGCTTAAAATGGGCTTGTATCCAAACACCATGGATTTGATTGTCTTCTACATTAAACCATCTATTTTCTGGGAGGACAGACAGAATGAATAAACCCAGTCATCCTCTTAGCCCAATGACTTACTGTCTAAAGCACATATTCTTCCCTCAGTCAATATATACTCCACATAAATGGTTGCCATAGCTCAATAACTATAAACTATACCAGTATAAAGAAGTGAATTCACCCCCTTTCCAACTTTTTTTTTTTTTTTTTTTTCCCCACTGTTATAAGTACCTACAAGCAGCTCAATTTTAAAGCTAGCAATATGAAATCTTCTGTGGGACCACTAGTTTTATGGAAGGTATTATACAGTAGAAGCAAATTTCATTCTCCAGATAATTCATGTGTGACTTACAATTTTTATTTTCTCTTGGTAATTTTTTCTCACATCAGGAAAGAAAGTTTAATGGTATATCATGTAACATATTTTAAATAACAGATTTTAGTATACAATATTCACTTTCATTATATAAATAAGACTAGGGAATCTAAAACTATAGAAAAAAAGTCATATGTCTAATCAATAAAAATAAAGCTTATTAACCATGCAAACATTTGCAAATAATTGCTAAATTAGAATTTTGGGAAATGCTATTTCTTATGTAGTTCTTAAAATCAAAGTGACAAGAGAAATTCTCCTAAATACATCAAAAGTCAACCATCTGAAATAGATTGTTAATCTTTCCACAGTAAACTTAACATTATCAAAGAATTCTACAAATGTTTCTACATGAATATTTGTATATACGTGTACATTTATATATACACATGCATCCCTACGTGAAGTTACTTAATATACATGTACTTAATGTTATGTATATGCATAAATACGCAAAAGCTGGGACCAAAAGGAGAAATAAATTGTTATTTAAATATTTTGTTTCAAAACACATTATTTTAGGCTGCACCCTCCCTTGCTGATTTGAGAAAATCATCTTTAATTCATATGGACCAAAGCAGCAGGAGATAAATACTTTTTACTTTTACTGAAAACTTTCTTACTTGTGTCATTTCTGTCCTAACCTTGACAACACTTAAGAAGCATTTATAATAATATTAAAAATATTTCATGAATTCACAAGTATGACATCTCCTCAGGAATACGAAAAAGTAATCAGTGACAACAGAAAGGAAATTAGAATATTTACCAGGTGTAAGTCAAGAAAGTTCAGCAAGCAGCTAAAGGTGGTAAAACAGTCCATACGGAGGTTCAACAGACTTGCGTTGCATAACAGAGTGGGAGAATGATTTCTAGAACATGGCCATAGAGTAGCCATAAAGAGGAAGCCATCAGTAATATATATATATATGTATATACACATGTTTATGCATAATGCCACTATACAACAGTGTGTAAAATTGAAAAAATGATTTATAACATTTAAAAAAAATAAAAATGAAACACTAGAATTTATAATAAGTCTGCAGTTAGACAAATGCTAAAGATTTTTTTAAATACAGTCTAAAACTAATGAGAATATCCAGTCTTGTTTTCATGTGACTTGTGAAAGCTGAAAAAACCAAAAACATTTGCTATGTGAAAATCAAGGGCATGAATAGGAGCACACATATTCATAGGAGGTACATGCCTGTATGTAAGAATTACCTAAAAAGGTTGTACTTCTCTGAGGATTTTCAGTCCATCAAATGCAGATCCTTGCTGTCACTGAGGCTCTCTTACCATAATCAATGTGCACTGCAAAATGTAATGATACTGAACTCCAGAATCCTACCATATTATCTTACCTGAAATATTTGATCTAAAATAGATAAAATAATCTAGCTAAATTTGTCTACAGTTGTTACATCATCTCCATTACTGGAACACCTGAGCTCCTCATTGTCTTTTAGTGTGTGCATCCATCAAGAAAAGTCATTTTTACTTACAGTTCATAGACCAGAAACCTCAGAGTAGAGCTGCACAAGACATTTGGTGAGCAAGTCTGAAAGTCTTCCCTTGCCAGAAGTATAAAGATGAAACACAACTCCCAGAAGCATCTGACAGGTACCAAAGCTGTGCATCAAGAAGGAAAAAGTAAGTTTTCTCCCCTTGGGATGAAAGGCACAAGATAAAACTGCAGCTGCAACCTCATATTGCAGTTCCCAGTCTTTAGACACTTTGCCATCTACTGTGATCCCTTGCTCATGATGAGGAGTGAATGGAGATTGCTGCAATATCTATGCCTATGTGTGGGTGTTCACCGACCTCAGCTCAGGTCATCGGCCCTAAGTAACCTAAGAGACACAGAGTTATGGAATTGGTCTCATTCTGTTTTAAGGTGTTCAGGTGCTTTATGATGAGCTGCAGAGAGGTACCTCTATGATATCTACTTGGGATGAGCAGTCACTCCATGATCTCAGGATTTAGGTGGGCAGAACTGCTGTTTGTCACAAAGTACAGGCTGTGGTAATGGCTTTCCTGTATTTAATGACTGCATGGTTAGCTGCCAAAGTCCATGGCATAGGCTTCTAGAGTCTTCTTCATACTTAACTCTTCACATGTGAAAAGCCAGGTTTTTGGCATGTCAAGAATACCTTTCCCTTTCAATGAGATTACCCAGGTTTTGTTCAGACAAATTATTTTTTCCATTCAGCAGAACCTGAGGATTTTAACCATCTGAGTAGGAGTTCTGGATGACCTAAAGTGCCAGACAAATGCCACTGTAGATTTGGGATCAACTTAGAGCAAATGTGATCCAAGTCCAGCATATTTTAGATTCACTGTATACCACACAGATTAAATCTGACATATTCTGGGATTGCTGGGCTCAGCAGATGCACAGCCTGGTAGATCTGCAGACATTTTAAAGTTTATAGACAGAAACAGGGAGAATGTCACCAAAGAGTATTTGAACCCATATTCTCTTCTGAGCAAGCTGTCCTAGTAATAGGTGACAGGTATTCAGGAGTCATTGGAGTCTCTTGCTTTCAATACCAGAAACAGTTCATTGTGTATTGAATAATTTACTAGTCTTGGATCAGAAAAAGGAGGGAGGCAGCCAGAGGAAAAAGCTAGGGTTATTCTTTGTCCTAGTGGTAATGGAAAATAAAACCACGAGAGTATACCATATTTTCTGTAAGAAAGCATTGAGCATATTTGCTCTGACACAGATTTGGCAGCGCAAGTGAAACAGGGAAGGAAACCTTTCTTTGTGCTCACAATGCAGTTAACAAGCTAAATTCTTATCAGGCTTACACACTGAGGCACACTCACATATATATCTCGTGTCTCAGCAGTTTTGCTCGTAATAGTACAGGCCTCCAGTAAGATAAGTAATATTTTTTAGGAAGCCAAGCCTCTGGAACAGAAGTTAAAATTTCCCAGGCACTTTTAACTTCCAAAAATAAAAGTGAAGAAGGGGGTGCACATGTCATTGTGTCTCTAGCCCCAACTCGCCCCAAAGTGTAGAACGTTTCTACGGCTGGGACAGAGCACTGAGCTTAAGCATCTTAAATGCCAAACTGGAGCTTAAACAACAGAACACAGTACTAGATACATCTTAGCCATGTAGACAGAGAAATAAAAATCAGCAATAAACAACAAAAATTCAGATGGTATATGAAAATTTTTGTGAAAGCAAAGAATGTCAAGATTATTAGATTGTATATTAACTGAATTACTTAACAGTCTGATTTCCTACAGCTACACTTGGAGCATTTAAAGACAAAAGAAATGAAATTTACATTAGCTACATATTATGATCTTAGCCTCTGATCCACAAAAGCACTGAAGCACCTACTCCAATCCATATTTATTTTAGCATAAACATAAACATTTGTCTAAATATTATATTGAATAAAGATACTTCCCTAAATATGAGTCATCGTCTTCCCAGGGACACTCTGGCCAAAGCTGGCCAAAACATTCAACTGCATCTAGTTTCATTTCACTTCTAGATCTGTTCAGTTGAATCTTACATTTAAAACAAATTAGTGTTTAAGGAATATTAAGAATATTAATAGGAAAAGCAGCATTCAAACAAAGAGATACAATAGGTTAGACCAGTTACCCTTCCCGTTTTCTACAGTCAAGTGAAAGTTGAGATGCATATATCTGCCCACTGCACTTCACGTATTTACCAGTAACAGCAACCGCCAGGTCCTAAACACACGGAGGAAACTATAACAAGGATAAAGGGCATTTTTAGTCCCCCCCCCCCTTTTTTTTTTAATCTATCACATCGACTATAAATTTCTGCCACCATAAAAAAAATCTGAGGACTAGGTTACAGACCATATTTCGGCCCCTGTTGAAATATCTCTGTAATTGGAATAGGTGTGCAGTTTTTAGGAAGGGCGGTTCAACACGTTATCACTTACTCTTTTGGCTTTGAGCTGTTAGCAGAGATCTTCATATTTTATGCCACAGCCTGTTCAAGACATTCATGTAAACTCATTTCACCTATGAATCCCTAAATGCTGGAATTTGAATTTGACTCCTCAAGCCTCTTCTGCTACAAATTCTGTTTTGTTCTTCCAAAGATCCTTCAAGCAAATTCAATGTAGCAGCATAAGCAACAGACTTTGAAGGAGTCATCTGCTGGCAAGTGAGCATGGCATGGTGATGGGAATTGCTGAAGGGTCACAACAATTTTCAAATGTCTATATGTATGGTAATGGCAATGAAATAATGCTTTGAGTCTATGTGGCAGCAATGACTTCATATGGAGATGGTGTTATAGTGTTATTGGGTGAATGAGGGGGATTTGGGGTCCACAGCAGGTGGGAAGGAATAGAAGAGTTGGGGCTCTGTATGGAGGAAAGGAAACAGAGTGGGAAAGGAGTAGAGACATTGGTAGAAAAACAACAAAAGAGCAGAAGATAGCCCCATTTTGGGAATTTCACCTTTATCTTCTGTTACTCAATTTATCTGCCCTTACTCATGATCACAATAACCTTATCCCAGTCCATTGCTTACTGCTTCTGTCCTCCCTGGGGCAGAGAGGCAGTACAGAGCAGAGCCTTCAAGCAATACAGCAATAGCTACCACCCTACCTAGTGCACATTGGTGCTGCCAGACAGTAGGACTTTAAGAGTATATCTGTGCTGACCCACATGTCCTCCAACGTAGGTAGAACAGCCTTTCTCTGCTACAGCCTGCCTCCCTAACTGATGCCTATGCTTCCTATACCTTTTGCTGGCTCTGCTCCCAGGCATAAGCTCCAGCTTCCACAAATAGATCCACAGCAATCAGTGTGACTACTCATGTGAGTAATGGCTCACAGCTGGATGCAAACAGTCATGAGCTCCCTACATTTTTAGTTTTTGAATTTCAGTATTTTTCCTGTGCCTTTTTTTTTTCACTGAGAAATTGGATAAGTAAATTGCTTTTCCTTAGCTTCTCTATGTTTAGGATCAAAATGATCGGTACAGTAAGACATAAGGCATTTTATTAAGTGAAGTTACCCCAACTCTATTGCAACTTATAGCTTTTAATTGTTATTCTATCAAGATATTTTGCTGATATGGTCTTTAAGAGCACTGAACCACTCTCGTGATTTCAAAGCATCCCCAACTCCACTAAATCCAATTGAGGTGTTCAGAGATTATCAGGGAGTGCTGCAATTTCTTGTGAGATCACACTGAATTCATTTTTCATTAGATATCCTATTTCTGGTAGGATGTGAGTTGAAGTATGCAGTAATAGTCCCTAATGACAATGCCCTCATCAGAAGTAACTAGAAGAAACTGATGTTATTTTCTTAGATAATTTTATTTCAATAAATCTGAACAGAAGTCAAAAATACACAGAAATCTCAAGAGGAAAAAAAAGGGGGAGGGAGGGGGATTTCTTTTTCTGAGGAAATTATTTTCATATACTTGTGCCTACAGTGTGGGGCAGACTTTCAAAAAATGTTCAGTGTCCAGCCATTACTTCTGCAAGAAATTATGTCTGGATCTCCAGAGAATTCAAACCGCATGCCATTGTCTACTTTACTGATTCCTTGAAACACTTCAGGTTCTCCTGAAAGCTCAATCTGGAAATAAGCAAAACTATCTTCTGAAAATCCTCGTGCTTCCTAGGAAACATCACAAAACTCCCTTCTCAGAAGGATGTTGCAAAGAGCTTCCTCATTGATCCTTAAAAAAGTAAATATGTAAATGAAATACGTTTGAACTGAAATCTAGCTGAAAATGCAAAACAAATGTCTGTTTTTTTAAAAAAAACTGCATTTCTTCTTTAATTCTTTCAACATACTGCATTATGATTTACTTCTACATAATCATCTCTGGAGCCTCCTTTCCCTGTAGCTAACTCTATACTTGTCTGTGGGTTGTATCATACCTCATTATTCCTATTGCTATTCCTTCCTCTGCAATTACTAAAACACTTTGCCCCAGTCTCCCTGCTCTTCTCCTCTCCCAGCTTCTTTTCTTGCTGTAATTATAGCAAGGTGGTACTCCCTTTCTCATGCTCTCCCACTCACCCCATTCATATACGTAGCCCTCACATCTCTATAAAACATTCCTCTGACCAGAAATGACCTCTTCTTTCTCGACAGCCTCTTACTGTACCTGGTGTTTGGGGAAGGACAAATATCCCGCAAAGAGAAGAGTGAAAAAAGGCAGAAAGACTGCATCAAAACAGTCCCCCTCCTATTTTCAAAATTAAGGAATATTTTTTCCTGGGGTGTTTTATTTCAGTGGCTATCTAATTCTGGGCAAAATCTGTTTTTGAGATCAGGACTTTTACTTATTTATTAGTACTAGAGGCACACATGCAAACAACTGCATGTGAAAATTTTTTTAACTAAAGGAAACCATAAAAACAAATGGATGTGAAAATTTTTTTTTTTTTTTTTTTTAGCTGTGTTCTCTTGCATAGATGTTTAAGCAACTGCACTTTCCAGCAGAGCATTTTTAAGATGGTGACTGTTAGGTCAATAAGGCAGAGAGATGACTATCTGGAAGATTTGTGGCTATCTGAACAGGAAATAGCTTTGAAGAAAGGCATGCCTGTCCAGCTAGAGGCAGAGGCATGCCGTGCATTGCAAATTTACATTTGCAACACAGAGCACTATCGCAACATAATGAATAGGCAATTATAGACTCATTGGCAATATATCTCCTTTCTTTTAAAGGTTGTCTGTACGTATCGGGACTGCACTTTTGATGGAGTGATAAAGAAGCACAAACTGCAAATATCTGCCCCCTGCCTCACCTGAAAATAACTTCACTTACCACTGCTAGGAGTACCTCAAACAGCACGCTGAGAATATAAACACATACATGCAAACATCAATGGTATTTGTAAACCTAAGTTATTTTCTCTAGGCTGTTGGTTTTTCTTCATTTTGTTCAGACACAGCAAATAGATGTGTCAGCTTTTTGTTGGTTCAGTAACAGAGAAAAATCTCTAGAATCCGATTATCCCAATTCTTATATAGTCTGCAGTTATTTAAAAGTAAGTAGTCTGGAGATTTAGTTTTGCTTCAGAAATCAAAGTAATCTTATTGTACCCCAATAAGTATGGCATGAGTCATTCCACTGCAACAGTCCTTCTATATCTGGTCTTAATTGTCTCCAAATTAAAAAAAAAAACAAAACATTATATGCATCTTACTGTGAGAAAATGAGTATTTCTGATCCCCGCTGCTAAATAACATGGCAGAGAATTCCTGTGAATGTACAGCATATCAGTCTGCTAATACAAAAACTGTCCCTTGAATGTGTTAGTCAATCATTTTTCATTTCACCAATTATTTATAATTTGTTAAACCCGTAGACTAATTTTACAAACAAAGGTGAATGTTACTTCTTTATCAAGAGGGGTCCCTGTGAGCTCCCAGTCTTTCTCAGCACTTGACAGGAGCTTGATTGCAATAATGAAGTATTACAGCTACAGCACTGTTAAAAAACATAGCTTTTGTTTTTGAACTAAGTTGTGACAATTGCCTACCATTTGAATAAATTTTACTCAAGTCTCACAACAATTTTTTACTCTTTGATTTTTTATTACACATATTACTTGAGTGCTCAGGGGCTTCTATCACTGTGGAGGATGAATTGTGCTGAGAGCAATAAATGAATTTGATGGGCAAGCAGACATTGCTCCAGAGTCTTTGTAGTCAAGGGTCCAAAAAGTGCTGTGTTTAGGAGCTCCACCACTTACCCACACAGCAACTGTGCTTAGGGGTGACAGTACAACCCTGCCAGTGCTGTGAGCTCCAGTTTTGGTCCAGAAGAGTGTAGAGGCATGGATCTTTCAACCAAGTACCAGCACAGCAAATTTACACCATCACTCAGAGGAAAGAACTGGCCATAGTTGGGTGCCTGGCTAAGTATGGCAGGCAAGACTAGCAGGGCAGCTCACCTCACTGGGAGCAGGGTCTCCATCTCCTCAGAGCCATAAGAACAGACTCAGATGCATAATGGTGTTTGATTGTTTAAATGGCTGCAGGAGGGAGGCCTAAATCTGTACGTAAATATTTCCTCTCTTCAAAGAACCTTATTTTTGACAGGTTTTAAAGAAAAGACATGTTTTCTTATTTTAATGAAGTTTCCACCTCAGTAAGTCAGCGTAGTTTAGGAAACATCTGATTAAAAACATGTTCTGTTTTTTGAGTATCTCTGAAACTCTGCCTAACAAATATGAGCTGCATACAGTTCCTTGTTCTTTTAGCTCATTCTGCATTAACTTACCTACAAAACACTTCAGAAAAAGTATTTTTGTGTAAAACATGCCAACAAGAATCAATATATAAGCAGTAGAGTAAGAATTCTGACTACTGCTTGTATTATCTCCAGCACGTGAAATTTAACCAGCAGAGCTGAAATTCAGTAAAAATATATACATATTAAAAATTAAAAAATAGCAAGTGCAGAACACTGAATTGATTCAGGGTTCTCCTGCCACCTGGGAAAGTATGAGGAAAATGTTTTATTGCACAGGAGAGTCCAGACGATATTGACCAAGCCCCTCTTGACTTCCTCTAAAACGTTTGTTGCATTGAAAACAACCTTAGGAGCAGAGATTTATTTCTGAATTCCCTGGGTGTGCAGAAAGATACAAAGGTCCTAAATCTGCTGACTAAGATAAATTACAGGTTGGAATATATTTAACAAATGATAATGCAAAATGCAGGAAAATATACAGCGAAACAGCAGATAGCAATGGAACAGAGTACATGACCTGCCTGAGAAGTTACTGCACTCAGCCAAAGAGCAGATATAACTGCAGATGAATTCCCTCAGCTTCCAATCCCTACAGAAATAATCTACTATTAAGAGAACACATATTTCTCCCTGCAAGTGAATCCTTCAACTGCGTAACAAAAATGACTGGAAAACTGCTATTGCTGTAAGAGAGACCAAGCTTTTTTTGTCTGTATGTTTTGAGGCAGAGGAAAGGTCTGAAGAAAGGAATGTAAGGAATATGCTGGACTTAATTTAATGGGTTAAGCATCCAAGAGAAAAAATAATAATTAAAAAGAAAAAAAAAGGAAAAAAGGAAATTTCAGAAGAATAAGAAAATGTTTTTTAATAGACACACCTCCTGCTATTATGGCTGCCTGCTGCACAGTGCTATGTTTCATGCTTTGAAACATCTGATGTTGGCCAGAATTTAAGATAGGACACAAGACTCAATGGACCAGTGGTCTAATAGGTCATGGAAATTCCTGTGGTCTTATTTTGTAGACAGGTGCAGTCAACACTGATTTTAGTTCACTTGTTCGTTTTTTAATCTCCTCCCCTGTTTCTCTCTGCACATAATAGCTGAAGAAGCATCTCACCAAGCTGTCACTGCAAGCTTCTGGCAGACCAGGACCTACCTTGGGCCAGAGCTCAGCAGCCAAGCAACAAGTACCAAGCTGCAAAAGCAGCGCATAGAGCAATGCGGGTGAGAAAAAATAGAACCTGTCCTTGCCTTGCACTCACCTCTCTTCAATATTCTCACTTCCCCTGCTTCCAGGCACTCAAGAGAAGAGTGAGGTTTACCAAGCCTTCCCTCTATCTACTTAAGGAAGCAGCTAAGAAACTTCCTTGAAGTTAAAAACGGAGAGCTCTGAGCTGAAGATTGACATAGAGAGTTAAGAGGGGACAATGGAAGGGGAACTTATCAATAGTAGCTAGGAAATGAGACGGTTTAATAGAAAAAAAAATCATACTCATAAATTAATCATACTCTCCTACTGAAACTCCTACACATGCTGATTGTTTCATTGTTTGTACAGCACTACCACAGTGTGGTGCACAAGCACTAGGGATGAAAATCATTCTGCAGAGGATTCAAGGATTTTTTTCTGGAAAACAGAACTCAATTCATCTCCACGGAATCTGTTGTAAAGCAGGAATTTTTTTTTTATTATTTTTTTTTGAGAGAGAGAGAGAAACATGAATATAATTCTATCTAAGAGAGAACTAGTTTCACCAGCCAGGCTGAAAGGAAAAGAAAGGACACAACTAATTTCAGAGAAGATCTTTTCCAGAGACAGGTTTTACAATCCCTCTATCACCAGAATACTCCTAATTTTGCATATGACTGAAGCCCCTTCCTGTCTGTGCCAACAAGTTCTTACCCTTTTCCTTCTTTAGAAAGCCAGCCTTAGTACCCTTAAACTCTGAATTTGCTTAGAGAAAAAAAAAAAAAAAAAAAAAAAAAAAAAAAAAAAAAAGCGCAGGGCAATCAATGATGCTATGGCTTTTCCTTCATAGAAGTTAGAACATTTGTTTTCCTCCTGAACCAATTTCCACAAAATAGGTAGGGCTTTCATCATCTTTGAGGTAGGTCTCTTACTCCACATAAGTCTTGGTTAATTGAGGAACAATTTCAGAAACAATTGGAAGAAAGAGCATGACAAAACAGGATCATACTCTTGCTTTCTTGGAAAACCAGACTTAAATCACGAGTTTTCAAGCATATATATATATTCCGAATTATAATTGTTTGGCCAAATAGAAATGCATTGAATTATTATTATTATTAATAACTTTAGCAAAACACATCTTTTCTTACTCTGAGGAGGTCTGCTTCTGCTGAGAAAATGCAGAAGAAGAGCACATCCAGACAGTTCATTGGGGGGGGAGGGGGCATGGAGGGAGACCTACCCTATATAACTAGGTGGATATTGTCACTGACTTATAGGAATGTGTGCCACTAGCCCTCCTCTTTGTCTTTCGCCAGCTAGTGTACTGTTTTATTGTGCTAAAAGAAATGTTATTTTTAGCTAGTTCAGTGATGTCTCAATTTCAATAAGAGCCTATTTTCAGATGGGAACCTTCTCCCCCACCACAATTCTTATTCACAAGGACAGTGACCCACCCATCACACAGCTAATGGTGCAGCCAGCCATGAAACACATATCTCATTTTCTTACAAGTTCTGTGTTCTAATGACCCACTACACTACCGAAACAACTGCAGAAACTCTCCTGGTACCCATCCCAGGACAGATCTATGTGGCATTCAAGTATGGAAAAACATTAACGGGCAAGCTACTGCCACATAATGCCTTAATTCTGGCACACAGCTCTATTTAGCAGAGCACTGAGGCA
Source organism: Nettapus auritus (assembly GCA_011076525.1). Taxonomy (NCBI): domain Eukaryota; kingdom Metazoa; phylum Chordata; class Aves; order Anseriformes; family Anatidae; genus Nettapus; species Nettapus auritus. The sequence continues at coordinate 97,008,599 of CM021765.1, forward strand.
TGGGAGGGGTCTGTATCATAAGCTTTGCTTCTCAGGAACTTGAGTAACAGCAATGTCTAACAACCCTTGGCTGCGTAATGCACAGTGGTGATGCCCACTTACAGCCTTCAAACAGATTTGTCAGGGTGCCTGGCAAATAGAGCAGACACAAATAGAGGTGAATATGGCGAAAGAGACAAAAGCTTTCAAGGAGGCAAGGTCTGCTCTCAGTCCACAATAAATCTTCCTGGGGCTGCCACTTGAGTCCTTTCTGGATGTTTAAAAATCCTGTATTTCATAACATGCCTCAATTTGGGGAAAGGCAGAGAATAACTCATTCACTGTTACTCAGGACAGCTATTACAGCGCTGTGTGTTTGGAAGTAATCTACAGAAAAGCAGCTGACCTGCTAAAGATGTGATACCTGAAAGCAACATGTTGAAGAAAAGCAACTGCAACACTCCAGAAAATTCTGGGTGACAAGAACTGAGAGGTCTGCAGTATGATTGCCTTTTTTTTTTTTTTTTTTTTATAGAGCTATACAGCCAACCAGATTCCATTGCTACCCGTATCTGGTTTATGAATCATCTCTGTGCTGACAAGTACCTTCTTTCCCTGTCTGTAGAATTTTTTTCATCCCTGACAATATCTGTTACAGGGTCTGATTAGTCCCAACAACTGATCAAATAACAGCTTGTGAAAAATAATCTATGGCTAACAGGAGATGATGAATTTTATGTTTGTTTTACTCTTTCCTTCTTTTTTTTTCTTCAAGCATGTAAAACCAGCACCTACAAGGCCTCTCGTGATTTATCCAAATAGCAGGTCCTAGCTACCTTTCGCAACATGCTAAATAAATGCTCGTTATTTACAGGATATGACAGCATTTCCTACATCTCTGATTCAGTCTTTGATCTCTCCTGACAATTTATTTTAGAGTTGTTCTGTCTTAAAGGGATGTAATTGGTACAAGTATTTCTTCCAAGAAAGGGAAGGAAAGGAAGGGAAGGGAAGGCTGAAACATCATTTATGGTCTTACACGTGTTTAGAAAGTTCAATCATGTTCACATTTACTAGACAGGAAATATTTATATTTGTTTTCTTTCCCTTCAACAGGACACCACTAATGACTTACAACACATTTTTTACAGCATGCTCCTGTGAACTGTTCCTTTAAGTCTTTTGATTGTGACCTAACAAGAAGCAGTGTTTACATAGCAGAACCTTGGTGTCAGTGCAAGTCATGATTGCAGGGCAGGCTGGCTTTCTTTTCCTGTTATGCACATTTAATAACTCATCTTCATCAAACAAATGATTTTAAAGCGTTGCTATCAGTTGGATGTGTCTCTTTTGTTTCTTTTCTTTGCTGGTTTTCTTTTGCTTCTTCTTTTCTTATGTGCTACTCTTTACCAATAAGAAAGCCAAGTTTGATCTAAACTCTTTTACAAGTTGCTAAAGCATAACTTAGCACCTTTCTGTGTACATAGAACTACATCTTTGTCAAGATCAGCCAAGTTTACTACTGGAAGAAGGTTATCTGCCACGAGCTTTATTAGTCAACAGTGTTACATTTTCTATTCATTTTGGCACTTTGTCTGCTTGCAATAGGTGTCCTGCATCCTTACTGCCTCCCAAGAAGCAGGACAAAGACTCAGTGCCCCGTGACAAGTATCCCTGTCTTCCTATCCCCTTGGTGACTCAGTGCCCCAGGATGCACGTGGAAAAAGTTACAGTGCATGATTAGACGCCAGATAAATGTCAGCCACTTAATTATCTTTCTTCTAACCTACAAGATTTTCTGAATATTCCTAAAATATTCACACTTTTGAAAACATCCATTCAAGAGGTATTACTGAAACCGCATTTGAGGACATCAGGAAAGGGACACAGAGCTTACTGAAGTGAACAAAATACATATATATATTAGTTAGTGCAGGCATCCACAGAAGAAGGAATGATTCTTCATTGTCTAAGAGACAATTACCAAGTGATGGGACAACTCAGGCGTTACTGGAAAAGGCTGCCAAACTTCTGGTCAGGCAGGATGCAACCTAAAGTAAAGATCTACAGCTCAGAAGAAGAAAGCAAGTTAACTTTGGCAAGTTAACTTTGGCAGTGGAAAAAGAGAGCATGAATATCACCAGAAGACTACAAGTCTAGCTTGTCCCAGACACATGCCAGTCACTGGGGAATCAGTTGCAGGTCAGAAAGTACAGAGAAAAAGGCTGTCACTCAAGTATGCAAGGCTTGTATTTTGCTGTACAAAGTTGGAAGGAAAGAGCTTCCTGAAGAGCAGTGCTCTCAGAGATAGGACCCATACCCTAATGAGATTTTTTTCTATTATTAAGAAGTTTGTTAATTTTCTTCTGCTATGTAAACATGTGTTTTGAGTGGGAACATTTCACTTAATATCCATATTGTCTGGTCAAAGACTGTGAAAAATAGTATTTACATCACTAAGAACATATGCCATTTCCAGAAGATGCAAGCAGAGATCTTTCTTCTTGATTACACTGTCCACATTTCTAGGATTATAATGGTAAATGTAATTCTACCTTTTGCTTTCCTCATTTTGAGGCCCATAAAGGAGACATCTAATCACTTGCAGAACGCTTCAGCTAATATTTGAGACCATGCACAGATTAAATTTAATATACTTTTAGTATCCTGAAAGGATGTGACAATATATCATGAGTCAGATTGATACTAGCAAATTTAATGTTTCTATTATTATTGCTATGTACCGTGTACTGAATCATCTTTGTGAGCTAAGGTGAATATTGCCAACAGAGTTTAAAAGCACACTGTAATTAGAAAATGTGCTTGCTAATTTTCAACATCCAAGTACAAGTGCAGTTATGAAAGCCTACCAAGACTGTTCAGATCAGAGAGGCCTTACAAAATCTTAACGTTATGACTACTGAATGTTGCAGTTGGGTGTCACATAAAAAGGTGATCTGAATTGTTTTGGAGGGAAGAGTGCAGCTTGTGTATCTTCCAGCTTCTAATATATTTCCTAATAAATGTATACTTTTTTTTTTTTTTTTTTTTTTTTTTATGAAATACAAGTACCAGAAAATGAATCAGTGTAAAGACTTCACAACGGGAAAATAACAATACATTCTGTAGTTAGTCTTTCATAACATCACTGGGGAGAACACAGTTCTTATATAGCCTGATACAGAGCTATAAGGAAGATCAAAAATCTTCCTGATTTACCACTCAGACACACATTTGAAATAGACTGCTGGCCATGTATGTATGTTACAGTCAAGGTAGTACATAGCCTCCAAAAAGTAGTGAGATAATCATTTTTACTGTTTCTAGGCTGTGATAATCTGCAGTATTATAATATGAAGTATTAGAGTGACAGAGAGTTTTGGTACCTTGCCATCCTTCCCACCCAGGCCTATAAAATTTGTTTCCCAAGCAGCCTGTGGGCAGTAGAGGTCTTTTAACTCCCAGTCAGTCTTCCAGGAAATAAGGAAGTTACTTTCTTACCAGCCAGATCTGCTACAGAAAACACAAATTATTAGTTAACTGTGGAACGGGAATAAAGAAACAGACAAAAAGTCAATCTCTAACCTCCTAATTTTTTTTCCAATAAATTTTGTGAAGAGTAGTGGAGGTACCATCATAGTGAGCCCACAGAAAGGCATATCTACAGAAGAAAAAAAGGCTTCTCAAGGAGTCTGAGGTTATCAGTGTGGGAACAGAAGAATGAATGCTACTAAATTCCTTCAGGTAATGTTGATTACAACTAAAGCATTGCTCTAGAGATTGAAAAGGTCTCAGGTAGGGCAGAAGCTACAAGCAACTTAGGAGCATGTGAGTCTTGCTGTTGCTCAGTTACTTGGATGAAGGCCCAGAAGAGCTGAGATGCAGGATCAGAGAATACAGGATACGGGAAGATCTTTGATCAGGATGGAAGAAATAAAACTTTTATTCCTATAAACCTCAATAAATGATTTTTACATCTGTTCCTGGAAAAGGCTGCTGTTTATCAAGAAGCACTAATGGACATTTCTGCACCAACCAACAGAACCATCCCACAAGGAAAAAGTAGTTTTCCCCCTGCAAGACAAAAGCAAGCAGTCATGAATCAAATACACAGCTATTATATTTACTCCTTAACCTTTGTGAAAGTAGAGTGTAATTGTGGGACATTTGAAACTGGCAAAATTGGATTTCTAAATTGAACTACTGTTTTTCCAATTTTTACATTTCCTATGTACTAAAGGTTTATGAGAATTTATTCTTAAAAGCTGGGACCTCTGACTGAATTCCCATTGCTGTTTGCAAAACATATCTTGATCCAGTCTGTTTTATTTTAGTTGCATACCTAGACCTTCAGATTTTTTTGTTGTTGCCGTGATTTATATTTTCTGATGTTGCTCTGTTATGACAGTTTAAATTCTATCACTGATATTAAGACATGGTAGATAATGAATGACTCTTTTGTTTTATTTCTAGGCCTTAAAATGAAGAGATTTTTTTTAAAAACATTCTGTCTTTTGGACATGAAATGAATACTTTCTTTGAATGGAAAAGATGTTAAAAATCAAAAGAGCTGGAAAAAGAAGTCATATATGTTATCTCAACCCTAACTTCCTCTTTAATTGGGCTTTTTCTGGCTTCCCTACATCCAATCCTGCTGAATTTCAGAGCACTGTAGATACCTAACAGAGTCTGGATTGTATCCCATGTACCTCTTCATCCTGGCATCTGCTGAAGCTGTCTTTTAGTGGTACATTTTGTGTATTTACAGCATCCAAGAGAAGCAAGTTTCTCCTTTTGCATGTGCAAATATATAATATATAATAGTTATAATATATATAATATAGTTATGCATAACTTGCTGTACACATACTAACACACAAATTTACTTCTTCCTTTGTACATACACTTATATAGGAGGAGATCAGTGGGGAGTTAGCAGATGCTATCCTGGTGTCCTCCACCTTCTGATAGGCCTGCCAGAGACCTTTCACCTTAAATTGCTGATACAACTCAAACCTTTTTTGGCCTTTGATTACTATCTCTGAAATGCTGTTGACCTGAATATCCCTGTTTTCAGTTCTGTCTTGTGGAGATACCAGTTCAGCCCCTTAAACCCATGCAGGGATCTAGGTTTCCTTCAGGTGTCAGAAAGGTCGTAGGATTAACCTGCTTCAAATTTGAGCAGGGGTGCACATAAGCCTGAAGACATAAACTAACAATGTTTTGTGAAATAGTGTGGAGAATTAAAATAAGTACTTAGATCATAATGCTTTCAGTACAAGCAACCATAGGCCTTACTACCAAAAGAAAAGAATTTGATACTGGGAACAAACTGTGCATTCAAAATAGAAAAGGCAGCAGGCCTTCTCTTGATGAGTTTAAGCATTCCGGGACACATTCTCTCTCCTTTTGTGCTCACTCTGATTAGTCTTTTACTCCCTTTATGTTCCTACTGTAACTGGGAGGGCAGAATGTGAGCTACACAGTAGCAACTCAGACGGCAGAATGCAGTCTGCAATAAGCCACAAAAATACAATGCTCAAAAAAGGAAACAAAATTACTAGTATGGCAGTGAAGAAAACTGACACTGCATAATCAAATGGCAGGATATAGGTATTAAAAAAAGAGAGAATGAAGTTATTTCATTTATTTGTCTTCCATTATTTTGCTGCACCTCCCTGTTACATGCCTTATTTCTTGTTTCTTAGGACTTACGTATGGTAAAAAGACTGGAAAACTACTCTGAACTTTACCACTATAAGATCTCTACCTCATATGACTGAGAAAAAATCCTGAACACCATTTTGCCAGCTCCAGGGGTATAAACAGTTTACAAATCTCCTCTCCTCCACTCTTTCCAGTGCATTTTCAATGCTGAATGTCTGTTTTAAGCACACAGAGCAACCTTGCCCTGCTCCTGCTCTATGGGGATTTATCGTGCTTTAGCTTTTATGAAGAAAGAACTCTGCAGAAATACTTAAGCTGAAAAGCCACTTGCCTGAGCCTCCCCCATATCTGTTATGATGTCATTGGATCTAAATGGATGGGTGTGACAGGAATGTGAATATTCAGGTCCTGGGGTGAGTTCAAACAATTGTTAAAGCTCACTCCAAAGCTGTAAGAGCAATTCTATTTAAATGTGGGTGGAAAACTAGGTTACTTTTACACTGAATAAAGCTATGAAATACTGCTGTATTTTTAAGTGCTACAGGGAATGGATGCCAGCATGGTATCCCAGGGAATGGTAAATTCTTAATGTGCAGAATTGGATAACACATCATTTCTAAAGGTTGAGGGGAGTGATATGAAAGATTGAAAAGCTTTAAAGGACACAGCTGCAAAGCCAGCTATTGCGTATCCTTGAGATGTTCCTACAAGGACTCTGTGATGTACAATGCCAAAGGAAGAGAGATCTATGGAGTTTGTTGAGACAGTGTACCTCTGTCAACATTAATAAGAAGTGAGGTTATCTCACTGCTATGTTTGGGTCAGAAAAACACTGAAGTTTCTCAGAAGACACATGGCGAAAGAGATAATGAAGTAACTGAAGAGCTACCACTTTTCCCATAATCTTTCCCCAGTATAAGATTAATGATAGAATGATAAATGGCCTTACAACCTAAAGGAAGTGATTTTTTTTTTTTTTTTTTCCTTTTTCCTTTCTCTGTTTTTTATGCTCAGAATTCAGACACTATTTTAGGAGAATGTAAAGCTTTCTTCATCTCACTGAGAATGCTGTTTTTATGGATATGTGCAGTGCCCAGGCACTTTAAAGTAACACAATTTTTTAAAATCTCAGTAAAGAAAGAACAAATAAGTCATTCCAAAGCCTACATGGCTGTAGGGATGAACTAAAAATTTACACAGGTTTGAAGACTCTCTGGGTCAGATCTGCTCAACCTAGCTCTTAAAGCCCTGATGGCTCCACATGCTTTACATTAGTATGCCTACCAATCCTAAACTGGCCTGACTGATTTTATTTTTTCTCTGAGCCTTAGAAAGAACAGCATTGGGTACAGAACAGCCATATACTCTCAAGCTTGCGGATGGATTATCAATAACTGAACAAAGAAACATCCCTCCCACTCACAAAAGGAACACAGCAAAGAAGGGATCTCACAAGCAAGTATGTCTGTCACACCCAAACATTCCCTTTACGCTGGCACAGCCCAAGTTCTTTTCCCTAATGTCACAGCGAAAGCCCTCAACAGACATAGATAGCATATCTACTGCAACATCTTCCGTCTTCCTTCCTGGCCCTTCCTTTTCATCTCACTCCAGTCTAGTCAGGTAAAGAGCCATAAATGTGTTTTTGCATCATATGCAATTTTGTTTTGTTTTCCTTTGTATCAGAAGGTTAGAATTTTATTTATTTATTTTTTGATAGTGTAACCTGAGGTTTTTACTTCATCTCCTGACTTAAGCAGTTACTTTAATGCCATCCAAGAGACAGATTGTGTTTTTCAAGTGGGATCTAAATTAAAGATAACATTTGACCAGTACTCTATTTCTATGCACTGGAATTAGCCTCATCCTTCAAAGCCCATGAGCAGCACCCTATAAGACTTTTGCATCACATGGCATGTCTACAAAGCAAAACAAAGGAGTAATTTTATTAAGTGCCGACATCATCCTTGCTAGTCATTCTTACTAGTACATTGACAGTTATACAGCATTGATTATGTGCATTTCACCATGCAGTGGCGGCCAAAGTAGGTAGAGATGGTTCCTAGAGTGTTTTTAGGTGCATTTGATTGTATATTGACTGCTCTTTTGGGTAGAGTAAGGTCTGTCAGGTTGTCAAAGACTGATCTAGCACCTCCTGAGCATCTTCAACCTCCTAAAACTTCAAATAAAGTACTGTAATTCCTTCTCTTTTAAAGCAGGGAGGAATATAAATTCTGCATGAAAAGTATTTGATGTATATGAAATAACAACATCCCAAAGCAGAGTCTCTTTTTCCTTCCTGTAAGATCTTTCCTTTATTCTTCTTGTTTTCCAGGTCAGTTTGACCTAGCAATTTGTTCCTTGTCACATTTTCTTTCTTGTCTCCCTCTAAATTGCCAGCACCAATTTCCTACACATCAGCAGAAATGTACCTGGAAATTTAAAACATCTGGTAAAGACAAGACCTACCATCTCCCCTTCTTAATTGCCTACCAGTGATGTTATGCCTCCTTTTGTTTGATATTCCAAAGATTCCTGAACCTCACAGTTAACCAAGAGTCTTCTGAAATCTGCCCCTTTCCAAAGCTCTCATTCTATTCTTCCTACATCTTCCAATAAACTGAATTTGAATTTATCCTGCTGCGGTTTTAGAACACTAAAAACTATGGGTTCTCCCTAGAAATGTATAAAAGAAATCAATTTTTTTCCCTTTTTTTTTTTTTTTTCTTTTTTTTTTTTTTTTTTTTCTCTCAATTCCCCCCCCTTTTTTTTTTTTTTTTTTTCTTTCTTCTTTGGGCTATGTAATTTCAATGTTGTCTCTGCTGTCAGCTCACGGTTTCTAGAGATCTTACTATTCTTGTAACTTTCCTGTAAAGTATCTCCAGCAGATCTTTTAAGTGAGGGCCCAAGATTCAGTGTAGTCCTTTAGTCTTGAGGCCCTTGAATTTTTATCAAAGCTGAGCAAATTGGAAAGATTATCTCAAGTGCTTTGCTGTCTCCCTGTATGGTATTTGGATTCACCACAGCAGTATGACATTTTTAACTCATGACTCATATGTATTAGCTTGTGGTTCATTACAACCCCTGACCCTTTTCTGTATAACAGCTTCCTAGCCAGCTGCTCCTCATTCCTTATTTATGCAGTTGATTCAGCTTGCCTACGTGAAGTACCATACACTTGCCCCTATTCCATTTCAGCTTGTCTTTCCCAAGTTGTCAAGATCATTTTGAATCCTGCTCATGTCTCCCAGTGAGTCCAGCTTCCTTCATCTCAACATGCTACCGCCTTAAGGGTGGTGGTCACTAATGAACAGCAAGCAGTTCAAGGCAGCTCCATAAATATCTCAGCTTTGGTAGGGAAACAGTGATAATTACCTTCTGTGTAGAAGTTTCAAATGGATTTGTACACACTTTGACACAGATCTTTGCAGACCGTGCTTCCTTTACTTTCAAGGATATAAGGAGTGACAGGGTCAGAAGACTTCCCAAAGTCAAGACACAAGGGATCCATCTCTTCACTAACATATCACAGAAGTACATTGTTTCAACACATTTTTTTTCTTCCATAAAATCTGTTCTGGCACTGTTTGTCTCCATGTTAATTTCCAAGTGCTTAGAATAGTTAGGGGAGTTTTGGTCTAATACCTTTCTAAAAGTTTTAATTGCCTAATACACCTGTACTTCACAAGCTAGTTGGATTTTTAATGATAGACATCTTGGTATCCCTCATGATAATGACCATCTCTGAACACCCCACAGTGACCTCATTTCTTGTAACTGGATTCAGATCTTGGATGTTCAGTGTGTATTTACTGAGAAGAAAATTATTGGCAACTTTGATGAATTATTTAGGAGAACTAAATAAACAAGTTACCATATTTTGATTCTAGCTTGTCAGAAATACTAAGAAATAAGAAAAATAATGTATACCATCTTTTTATGTTCCTTGATGATTTATTATCTTTTTAAATTAAAAAAATACATGTATGATTTTCAACAATAAGGCATCATATTTTAGTTTTCTAAATTTGTCTCAAGTTAATTATTTTTTCCATTTTAAAAGTATTTTTCAGAAAATCTACTTTTAAGAAAAGAGAAAGTAGCAGTGACTTTTACTCTGAACTGCAGTCTCAGCATACATATAATCTAACGCAGCATGGATTCACAGTACTTTCTGGGACAATCAAGGCAACTTTGTTCATAAAGTGATTTTCAGTGTTTGTGAGAGTAGGTTATTGGTTAAACAGATGGGGGATGTGGGGAGCAAAGTGAGCTTTTGAAGTTATGAGATCATAGAAAATTTATTCTGATGGTTGAATCAAGGGACTTGAAAGCTGGTGATAAGAAAAAAGATTTTGCAATTTCTTGTGTCTAGTTAAATTTGTATCTACTCAGGGCATTGCCCTTGTACCATACCTAGAAAACCTGTAGGACATCCAAGGTTACACTGCAGCAGGGCAACTTCCCCAGGTTCTAATAAATTTAAACCAAGAGGCCCCCTAAGATATTGAGTCTGAAGCTGAAATTGCCTTCTCTCTGACAAGTTAAGGAAAAGGAAATGATTCTACACAAATAGAGGCATTTTGCTAACCAGGTACTCAGAAATAGCTCTGTGATAATATATTAAAAGTGATGTCAAAAGTGATATACTTATTTTTGTCTCTATTTAAAATTTGTATTTGATATAAAACATCAGATAGAATAGAAGAAAAATTGTCATCTTAAATGTTGGGTGATTCAGAAGCTGTAGCACCAAAAGGTAACTAAAAGGTTCAAGTCACTAAGCAAATGGCTACAAATAAATATATCAGTTCTTTGGGTTTGACTCAGCCAGGTAGTGTAATGGTTTACTGTGGACCATCACAGGTCCTTGCATCACCTTGCCTTTCTGGAAGTCAGCACTGAGCTCTGTTCCAGCATAGGTGGACTGCCTGGAGCAAGGGTCAGGGACATTGTCACCTGCCCCCCCAAGATTTTGGCTCTTCCCTCCAGAAACTCTTTCTCTCTAAACTTAAAATATGTCCTTTCCCCCTCAAAAGCTGCAGTAACAGAAAATTGCCTGCCCTCTCACTCTGAGGACTTCCCTTCCTCCCCCTGGTACAAGGGACACAACTCATATAATTCTGCATCTGCAGAAGTGATCATTAAAATTTGCAGACTGCTGCCCCTTTGATTATCCTGCTTTTCGAAAATGGAGGGCACACTTAGAGGAAAATAAAGTCTTCACATAGCTTTCCCAGAGTGATAAATACAAATGTAAATAAACAGACAAAACTCCCTCAGTTTCCTTAGTTTCCACACAGACTAAATGGGTATCAGTTAAAAGCAAAACAACCCCCTTTTGTAACAAGTTCAGCATGCTAAAACTCTTGCTGTCTAGTCCATCATCCAGAAACAGACACATTCAAAAAATAGTTCTAATTTTGAAAGTACTGATATGTGCCAATGCACTTGTGTGTCAAAAGTAGTAAGTATGGGTATTTAAGGGGCTCCATAACATCTATAGCTCCATAAGCAATAGAAGCTTAGTATTCACATATCACTACAGGTGATACTAACGTGAATACTAATACATGCACTTTTAAATAAGTGCATGGAGATATGTATCTCCCTTTTATCACTTCAACAGTTTTACAGTCAACTATTTCACCCTACTTAAAAGTCAAATTTACAAAGTTCTTTTGCATCACACATTTCCATCAACAGTATCATAAACATGGATGCAGTCTGGGCATGTATTCTTTCCAAATCTCACAGAGAAAACAGGAGTTATACTTCTGGCTAGGTAGTGAGGTTTTTAGACAAAAAATAATGGCTGCTAACTACACCTTAGCATAGCTAACTACAATCAGTAGACTACACTAAAGGTAGAACAACAACAGTAATAGTGATAAAATTCAGTAACACAAATTTGTAGAACAGTAATAGGTGTGGCTTTGCCATTTTTATGAGGCACTAATCTAGTTGCCTCATAAGGAAGCAGAATATAGTCTCATAAAACAGTACAATAGAACTATAGTATAATGACTTGCCGAGGCGATCGGCTCCGGGGCAGACGTGCTCTGCAGCGGAGCGGGGGATCGGGACAGGCAGGGCTCTTTTCCCGGCATCGAGGCCACTCGAGGCAGCCGAGGGAGCCGCCACGACCCGGCAGCCCTGTGAGGGACGTGACGAGGCGTAGGCGGAGCCAGCAGCGCCCCCTCCCGGCCGCTCAAAGGCAGCCCCTGGGGAGCGCGAGCGACCAGGACGGGCAAACAGCGCGGGGCGCGGCAGTTGGCGCAGGCAGGGCGAGCAGGGAGGGCAGAGCGATCCCGCCCGCCCATAAGAACACCTCATCTGACAGCTTTCGACCGCCAGTTTAGGTGTCGATGGTCCTCGCTAGGCAGAGAGCTCGCGCTAGACAGTCTGTAGGCACCCAGCCAGACTGCCCGCTCCAAAATGCGGCAGTTCAGGTCTCTGGGTGCAGGGAGTGCCAGAGCCTGCTGCTGCCGTCTGAAGGAGGCAGAGACACCGTGTGTGTGAGGTGCGACCTGGTCCACCTGGTGGCAGAGCTCAAGGAGGAGGTGGAGAGGTTGAGGGCCATCAGGGAGTGTGAGAGGGAGATAGACTGGTGGAGCAACTCCCTGCAAGGCCCGAAGGAGAGGCACTGGGATGAGACTCCCCACATGGGGGTGGACCCTCTGCCCAGTCGCTGTCAGGCAGAGGGAGGGGACCCAGGAGTTGAGGAGGAATGGAAACAGGTCCCTGCTCCACGACACAAGAAACCCCCCCCCCCCCCCCACCTGTCCCAGCTTCCCAGGTGACCTTATGCAACAGGTATGAGGCCCTGGAGCTCAGGGGAGCAGTGGATGAGGGTGTGGAAGGAAGTTTACCCAGGAAGCCTAGGGTGAGGAAGTCTGCTCCACGCCTCAAGGCTGCTTCCACCAAGAAGGAAAGGAGGGTGATCGTTGTGGGTGACTCCCTTCTCAGGGGAACCCAGGGCCCTATCTGTCGGCCTGACCCTACCCATAGGGAGGTCTGTTGCCTCCCTGGGGCCAGGGTCAGGGATGTTACCAGAAAGCTTCCCAGCCTGGTTCGCCCCTCCGATTACTACCCACTACTGATAGTCCAGGGTGGCAGTGATAACATTGATGAGAGAAGCCTGAAGGCTACCAAAAGGGACTTCAGGGGGCTGGGACGGTTAGTGGATGGAGTGGGAGTACAGGTGGTGTTTTTGTCCATTCCTACAGTGGCAGGGAGGGGTTCAGAGAGGACACAGAAAGCCCACCTTATAAACATGTGGCTCAGAGGCTGGTGCCAACACAGAAGTTTTGGGTTCTTCAACCACGGGGCGCTTTACTCGGCACCCGGCCTGATGGCCGCAGATGGGTCCCAGCTGTCCCCAAGGGGAAAACGGATACTGGCCCAGGAGCTGTCAGGGCTCATTGAGAGGGCTTTAAACTAGGTAAGAAGGGGGACGGGGATTAAACAAAGCCTGTTGGAGGTGTGCCAGGGGGAACAGTAGCTAGGCTGGGGGAGAAGGCAAAGGCTCAGCTGAAGTGCATCTACACTAATGCATGTAGCATGGGCAACAAGCAGGAGGAGCTGGAAGCCATTGTGCAGTACGCAGGCTATGACTTGGTTGCATCACGGAAACGTGGTGGGACCACTCTCATGACTGGAGTGCTGCCATGTCTGGCTATAGGCTCTTCAGAAGGGACAGGCAGCACGGAAAGGGTGGTGGAGTGGCTCTCTATATTAGAGAGTGTTTTGATGTTGTTGAACTTGAGGCTGGCAATGACAAGGTGGAGTCGCTATGGGTTAGGATCAGCGGAGAGGCCAACAAGGCAAGCATCCTGATGGGGGTCTGTTATAGACCGCCGAACCAGGATGAGGGGGTGGACGAGGAGTTCTACAGACAGCTGACAGAGGTTGTGAAATCATCAGCGCTTGTTCTTGTGGGGGACTTTAACTTCCCAGACATATCCTTGAAACACAATACAGCCCAGACAAAGCAGTCCAGGAGGTTTCTGGAGAGCATGGAAGATAGCTTCCTGACGCAGCTGGCTGGCAAGCCTATCAGGGGAGGTGCCCCGCTAGACCTTCTGCTCACTAACAGAGAAGGACTGGTGGGAGACGTGGTGGTCGGGGGCTGTCTTGGGCAGAGTGACCACGAAATGGTAGAGTTCTGGATACTTGGCGAAGTCAGGAAGGGGACCAGTAAAACCTCTGTCTTGGACTTCCGGAGGGCTGACTTTGAGCTGTTCAGGACGCTGGTTGGCAGAGTCCCTTGGGAGGCGGTTCTGAAGGACAAAGGAGCCCAGGAAGGCTGGGCGCTCTTCAAGAAAGAAATCCTAATGGCTCAGGATGTGGCTCATGTCCCCACGTGCCCAAAGACGAGCCGGCGTGGAAGAAGACCTGCCTGGCTGAACAGAGCGTTGTGGGTCGAGTTTAGGAGAAAAAAGAGGGTTTATAATCTTTGGAAAAGAGGGCGGGCCACTCATGGGGACTACAAGGATGTTGTGAGGCAGTGCAGGGACAAAATGGCTGTAGCGAGGTGGGGGTTGGTCTTTTCTCCCACGTGCCTGGTGACAGGACGAGGGGGAATGGGCTAAAGTTGCACCAGGGAAGGTTTAGGTTGGATATTAGGAGGAACTTCTTTACTGAACGGGTTGTTAGTCACTGGAATAGGCTGCCCAGGGAAGTGGTTGAGTCACCATCATTGGAGGTCTTTAAAAGACGTTTAGAAGTAGAGCTTAGGGATATGGTTTAGTGGAAGACTTGTTAGTGTTAGGTCAGAGGTTGGACTCAGTGATCTTGTAGGTCTCTTCCAACCTAGACTATTCTGTGATTCTGTGACTTTAGCAGGTACAACAGCAGCAGCACTACAGACACTTTCTTGACAAGTTACATGATGTAGGATGACATGTATAAATATAAAACAAACCTAAATTTCATTTGATTGTGATTTCAATCTTAACAGGACAGAAAGGGATCGCAAGAGAACACGAAGTAGCAAAGACAAATACAAATACCCAGTATATGATAAAATACAAGTTTTTATCTGCCTAACTGTAAAAATATTTCAGCAGATGCCCTGAACATTAAAGTTATTTATGCAATTCATATAAAGCAAGAGTTTTAAAAGCAAATAATCACCTATAAAATGAGAAATATTTAAATGGCAGAATTAAACAGCTTTAAACTGAAAGAGGGTAGATTTAGATTAGATATAATGAGGAAATTTTTCACTCAGAGGGTGGCAAGGCACTAGACTAGGTTGCTGTGATGGTTTTACAGTGCTGGGCAACTGAACACCACAACCGCTCTCTCACTGCCCCTCCTCAGATGAGGAGGGGAAGAAGTAAAGGAAAGAACAACTCATGGGTTGAGATAAGGATAATTTAATTAAAGGGAAATATATATATATATATATAAGGAAATATTATTAATTAATTCAACTAAAGGAAAAATGTGAAAGGGAGGGGGAAAGGGAACAGCAAAACAAAACAAGTAAAGGCTGTATGGAAGTGCAGAGGAAAGAAATTATTCTCTACTTCCCACAAATAAGCGATGCCTGACCATGTCCTTGAAGCAGGGCCTCAACGCACGTAGCCGGTGTTCGCGAGGAGGACAGACGTTTTCGCAACGAAAGCCCACCCCTCCCCTCTTCCTCCTTTTTCCACATTTATTGCTGAGTGTGACATCATATGGCATGGAATATCTCTTTGGTTGTTTTAGGTCAGCTGCCTTGGTGATGTTTCTTTCTCACTTTTTTGTCCACCCCCAGGAGGGTTGGAGAAAGTCCTGATACTGTGCCAGCACTTCTCAGCAGCAGACACAACACTAGTGTGATAACACTGCTGTTCTAGCTACAAGTGCAGAGCATGGCACTGTATGGGCTGCTGCAGGGAAAGTTAACATCCCAGCCAGACCCAGTACAGTTGCCTAGAGATGCCGTGGATATTGATAAAGCCTTGAGCAACCTGGTCTGCTGGGAGGTATCCCTGCCCCATGGCAGAAGGTTGGAGCTGAATGGTTTTAATGTCCCTTCCAGCCAAAGATGTTCTATGATTTTATGAACTAAACAAATAGAAATAGTCCTTCAGAAGCTGTAATTTTATCACATCAATTTCATTTCTCTGTATGGAAAAATATTAAAAACATGCCTTTTAAAAGACTGTATCACAGAGTTTATGCCAGTCTAGTAAAGAAAAAAACAAACAAACAAATGTAAAATATAAGTTTGGTATGAAGTTTTGCTTGAGCATATGCTTTTTGCTGTTTTCTATTATTGTAAAGGAGTAATTATTCATATGTTGTCTTATGTACTCATGCAACAGGAATACTAACAGAATAACAGACTCAGTATCCCAGCTATTGACAGTGCAAAGGTTGGTAAACAATTTACAATGTCTGTATTTATTTACTGAGGGCCTGACCCAGAGCTCAAAATTCCACTGGATGTCTTTTTTCATTAGGTACCAATATAATCTCATAATATTGCCTCTGTTTTATTATGATTTTGAATTTTAAAAACAGAGGTAAATACCTGGATTTACTTTACTGTCTGCATGGGATGTTTTAATGTGAAATCCAGGTCTGCAGCTTCAGTGCCTCTGTTCTAATCACAATCACAATTCTAAAGAATAACTTGAATCTCTCTGATCATCCTTGATAGGACCAAGAAAAGGGAAGTTACTCCCAGTTTTTATTTTTACTTTTTAACTTCCCTTTGGACTTAAAGAACTGTCTCTGAGACATTAAAAAATAGTTTGGGGAGACTATAATCAAACACTCATTGTGCAGTTCTCCAAAGCATTGCAAAGTTTGTCAGAGACTTATGATATATAATTTGCAAATATGTGAATACCCTTGCAAAATCATCTGTATCTGTTTTTATTTAAATGCTGCTTTGAGTTTTGGACTATCTTTCTGCTTCCAAAAAAATATTTCATTTGAACATCTCCTACAGTTATAGGGCAGGCCATTATAATATGCTATGACCAAAGTATATACCCTCTCCACCCTTCCACACTGCTAGACTACTATTTGAAAGACTTTTATGTGCCAGGAGAATAAACAATAGTTTCTGGTCTGAAGGGTCTATAAACTGACACCTAAGGTCTGTACGTTTCTATTGTACTTTGTTCATGATGCAACCCCACTCTCTGAAAATGTCCTTTTGAACAGCTGAAAGTGCTGCAAGCTTACTGTCCTACATATTTTCTGTCCACAGAGCTGCCACAGAGATGAAAGTGGGTATGGTGGCACTAAACATGCCACAGGATTCATGTGCTCTGCAAGATCTCACAGGCATTCTTAAGGCTGCCTCTGTTAGTATGAAAAGCAGGCAAGAGTGATTTGAAGCAGGTTCAAGGACATCACTAAGCCAAAATGTGTATGTGTCTGTCTGTGTTTACATGTAGATATATATATATGTATCTAGGTACATATACACATCCGTATAGATAGAAAGGCAACACTTAGTAGTCCATGAGCCTACTTCTGCCTTTCCTGCTTTCAACTACACTGGTAATGGCTGTTCTCCATTATCTCCTTTCCTTGTACTGTCTGCTTCTGTCTTCAGCATCAGACATTTTAATAGCAGCATGAAATTGTTCTAATGAGTGGCTTGAAACAGAAACCCAAGTCCTTTAGATTACAGATGTTTGCATCAGAACTGCAGCTTGCAGAGATAATACTTGTTTTATGGATGAGCTGAATATGGCAGTTCAAGTAGATTTCAGCAGGTTTTCATTTACTTAGCTTCACAGCGAATCAGCTGAATGGTACCATGGGGTACCTAGAGTGATCTGCCACAACGTGCCCTTCCGTCTCTGCAGGTTAGGGCCAAGGTGATCACAGAATCTTAGGTGGCTGCTAGGAGGGAACTTTTCAGATATTTTGAAGGTCTTATGCAGTGCAGAGTAATGTTAAATAGTTATGCTCCTCGGTAAGACTGGGGAAAGCAACACATCTTTAGTTGAAACTGGTCTTGGTAAGGATTGTACATGCAGAAGACTGGGTGGAACAGGACAAAATGTATCAGGAATGCAAGGGCCAAACATGTTGGGATGTCAAGATGCATATATCCACCACAATCAGAGAAACAAATAAACAAATCTGTCTGCTAGCAAATCAAAATCTGATTAAATGTGTACATGTCATAAATGACTTAAACGGTACCTAAAGCTCTTCAAGTTTTAGCTGCTGGATTGTCTCTGTCTCTCATCCCTTTTTAATGTTTCCTTCTCTTTTGTATAATCAGAAGCATTTATGAACAATGCAGTAAAATGTTATTGCTGTGGCTTGCAACAACCAGTCAGCTGTCTAGCAGTAAGATAAAATGACACAGAAGCAAAGTTATCCTACTTCTATGTAAATTCTATCTTTGACCTGCATGCAGCTGGCAGTGCATGTTTTATTGTGTTCACTGGCTTTTCATTACACCCCTTGTCATTTGCTGAAAGGTATTTTAACTTCATTTAAATCTCCTTCTGCCTCAGAAATGTCAATAAATGTCATTGTTATCATCAGTTTTGTCCTGGCTTGGCTTTTCTGAGTTTTCTGTCTCTAGATTTGATTAAAATTGGGAAATAAATAGTGAATAACATATTGATTGCAGACTGGGAAAGGTTGCAGATAATTTATTATCTGGTGAGCATGACACCAAGTTTTTTTTTTTTTTTTTTTTTTTTTTTTTTTCTACTACAATCTTCAGACTAACAAAATTCATTCTGATGGGAAAGTAGGTTTTGTAACCATTCTTTAGTGCAAAGTAATTTTGCAAATCTTTGCTTGGTCATCTATAGAACATAAATCAAGTAAAGATCAAAGATAGTTACCCATACAGTTAGTTTAGCAGAGACCTTAAAAAAGAGGCTATTAGAGAGTATTAGACCTGAAAAAAAAAAAAAAAAAGATCAACAGACATTGTCTGTGAACACTAATCTAAACTATAATTCACTGTATTAGCAGTAATTTCATTATATTGCTTTACCCAGCCTTACAGAAGAGTGGGTATTTGGAGCTATGTGTCTTAAACTGACATTTTTTCATTCTCCGATACTGCATCACTAGCCAAGAGAATGAAAACTTAAAATGCCAGCATAAGCTTCAGTACTTTTCATCATACCAGTGAACCCTCATGAATCTTCCTGTTTTCAAATCTTTTCATGACTGAGAATATCTGAACATTAACAATGGTGATGATTTAGAGGAAGCCACAAAACCAGGTATAACCTAGTCAGGTTCTTTAGTCTTTCCTGTTTACCTCTCAAAGAATAACTGATTTAACACCCATATAATCTACAGAAGCTCATTTATGACTTCAATAGTCTCTTCCTGTATCTGCTACTACAGGACTTCCTCTCCTCATGTCAGTCTAATGCCTTTTGTCGCTAATGGCAATGGGAAACATCCTCAGAAAATCCTTCTCTGATGTCTACAGGGCCAAAGTTTTCTGAGCATACTGTTTGGCAGAGGAGACTGCCTTCCACTTGAGGCAGCTAAGGGCAACACCTGATTTGCAAGTGGAGGCACTAGATGTTATTGTGAAACAAACAATAATCAGAAAACATCCTAATATGTCTGGTAGGCCAACGAATCACCATTATCTTTGAAATATCACCCTGAAATATTAACAGCATTGCTGTTGATTAACAGCACAGGACAGCTCATGTAGGCCACACAAATGGCAGAAAGCCAGCAGAGCCAAGAGGAGCATTACCAGTAGAAGCTGTTCTTGGAAGCTAGACCACAGTCCCAACTTTCCTCTCCACACCTCTCTCTCCCCAGAATCACAGTAACTGTTCTGTGGCCAAAATGAACTTATAGAATGGGTGCCAATGCATGCCACTGATTCTAATCCCCAGTAGCAGGGGAGAAATGCATGACACTCTTCTAGAAATATCTGAGACAGCCTATTTCCATCATCTCTGAGTACCTGACAGTCTTTAATCTGATCATTTGTGCTCCAGAGAAGGTAAGGAAGAGTTGCAATCCACATTTTCAGAAATAATATTTAGCATTATATAAAAGATCATTTGCTGAGAAGGTTAAAGCAGGTTTTGTGATTACTACAGCATCAAATTCAAGAAACCCCTGAACGAGTCAGTTATCCAGAGTGGATAGACATGGCTTCCTGCACAGCAAATGCATAAACAGCCACCTTATTAAAAGGCATCCATTTAGGTGCATTACTCCCCACAAAATATCCATAGTATCTTTCACTATTCCTTTGCTAGTTGTAGAAGTAGCAGTAGGAAGTTGTATGTAGCAGAACTGCATATAAATCATTCAGTTTAAGAGACTTAAATGAAAAATACTCAACAACACTGATATATCCATGTAATATTACTGTAATAACAGCTAATACACAGTACGTGTCCCTAGCTGCTGATTGGATTTTGCACACACCTCCAAAGTCATAAAGATTGCTGCTCTAAGGTGACATTATCAGTCAAACAATGTATTAATGAATGATTAGAAATAATACAATGTAAGCCTTTCCAGCTGTATTAGAAGGCCTGAATTCAGTACCTCTGGAGCATTTAGGATAAAAACAGTATGTGGTAAAATATGAGGGGATTTAACTTATCTTAATACTATCTTCTGGGCATTTCTAAAGAATAAACATGTTTTCATCCACAAATTTCATGTGCAGTTGGAGACCAGAGTTACCATTTATTACAGGAAAAGACTCTTATGGAAAAGGACTAGCCAGAAGAGCTGTCTCGCTGATAAGAGATAGAAACAAACTGACTAGAAATCAGATGGCCTCCTGTAAGGTATTGAGTTACATTAGATTTGTTCTGTGTTTTTTTCATTTGTAATATAAGGGGGTCATGGCGCATTTACGCGTGGTTGTATTGCTCTTCAGCTATTGCTTTTTTATTAATGTAAAAAAAGAAGCATAGAGTATGGAGGAAAAATAGCTGAGATGTGAAAGTGAGCAAAATGGCAAACAGAACACAGAATCATCCCCGTGCTTCTATTTCAAGCTGAACCATAGCATTAGCCTGTGAACCTCAGTTCCCAACCTGCTTGCCTCTGTATCCAGATTCCTTGTTCCACCAGCAGGCTGCTAATGGCACTGCTGTTAAAGAAGAAACAGACTCTTACTTTAGCTGCAGTTCTTTTGGGAAAGCTTCTATACAAGTTAAATAAATATAAATGTTATTAAAGTTACTCTGTTTCTTGCCCCATATTCAGACAGTGCCAACAACCCAAACAACAAAAGAATACTCACTGTCAGTTGCAATCAACAGGGAAAGAAAGGCTCCACAGAATTATTTAGCACAGAAATATATCTTGTGTTTCATCTTCCTATATTTCTAGTCAAGCTGGAAAGAGATTTTCAAGAATATTGAAGTGATTTCAGCAACACAAATTTCACTGAAACTAATGGGACTTTTGCTCCTAGTTGCTTTTCACTCTCCTCATTAAGTCCAGGGCATTATTTTTACCAGATTTCTACCTAGATTACAAATATCTGCAGTATTTCTTAGGGTACAATTAAGTTTATTAGTGTCCTTCACAGCCCAGACAGAAATACCATTTCCAACGTGGAAGAACACCAATTTCATGCCCTGACCACTAAGATGCCCTCAAGCCTTCGTGCATAGAGGAAGAATATGTCAATATCTACAAGAAAAAAACTCATCAGCACAGGCAGTACTTTTGGCTCATAACAAATATAGAGCATGATCACTAACTAGATCTTCATTTCCATGGAAATCATGCATCTTGAACAGCTAAGAATTAGTGTTAATATATATAACTGAAAAGGTAAGCAAAGAAATATCTTGGAATAAGGGTTTTTTTTTGTTGTTGTTGTTGTTTTTTTTTTTAAAAAAAAAATAAGTATTATTATTCTGTGTTTCTGTTGCAGCTTGTGATTCTCTCCATCATTGTGCTTCAGGCAATGACAAACCTTTTCACCTTAAAAACAGGCAATGGGATGTTTGAAATGGCATGTGAGGGAGAGGGTGCATGTATATAATTTTTTTTTTTTTTTTCCCATGGCATCTACTTAGCGATGATTCCATAACACCCCATCTATGCAAGGAGCAGCATCTGTATCATGAACTGTAACATTGCACTGCTTCAAAGATGGAACAGATTTGCTCCCTACACTCCCAGTTCTCTAATTCCTGCTGCTGACACAGAAGCAATGCCCAATCAACTGACTGAGCAAAGTGTTGACAGACCCCAGAGATGCTCCTCTGCCCCCTCTGTGATGAGAGGGCAAAAGGAGAAGAAACAGAGTCCATTAACAACTTGAGGGGGGTGTCAAGGGATTAAATATTGTTCTGAGTTTCAATATGAGACGTAGAATGAGTCAGAGCTCTGGCTGATCCACTGGGAAGAGAGGAGCAGGCTGTGGAGATAGATAGTGAAGAAGAGGCTGCAGCAAAAGAGAGGAGGCTTGGGTCAGCCTGAACTGTCAGGTACATCCTCTGCCAACAAGAAACATGTAGCTGAGCTGTGTCACACATATCCTCTCCTGTTGCCTTTGAAGGGTGCAATTTTCATTCTTGCACTGACAGCTATGCCTAGCATAAGGGAAAGACCAGTCAGGGATGCAAAGCCTCCTTGTTTCTCAGGGCTTTCCCTTTGCCCCATTGCCAGTGGAAATATCCAGAGCATGGGGAACAGCACCTTCCCTGTAAACAAAAGTGGAGCCAGAAGGGGACAACCGCTGTTTAACCTAGCTAGTTAACCTAGCTGCTTTGCTAAGCAAAACAAAGTCATAATTTAGTTCTTTATGAGCATATGAAGCCTGAAGTTTCCCTGTCAGATAAGGGATCTAGAAAACCCCTCCTTGGACAGACTATCCTCTAAGGTCTAAGGTGTGGAAGTGAGCAAAACAGCTTTCCTTACACACTTTATTATAGCTAATTATCTGGTTCTTAACCCTTTCAGTCCCCCAAAATTATTTGTCTGTTTCACTAAATCACCACCTTTTACAGTTGTAATTCAGAAAATACTACTGCATCTCTGAACATTGCAAAGTTTTCTCTAATGAATCCAACACATTACTCAAGCAGAGAAAAACGCACCGTATCTGCACTGCCTCAGTGAATTTCACAGAGTATACAACAAAAGAAATGTTTAATTACACTGCCACTAAGGCTTATTATACACCCCCCCACCACCACCACCACCACCATCCTCTGAGGGATGAGTCCCAACATGATGGCAATAATCAAGCTAATCAGGAAGTTGCTGTTTATAAATCAATTAATACATCAATTAATGCACTGCTTAATGTGCCGCCTAAAGCAGCTATTATTGGCAGTACATGTCAGTTAATTGTTTCCTTCCTACCCTACTGGCTCAGTGGGAATGTACTGGCAGAAGGTCTCTTATGTTTGTTTTGCTGATATTGAGAATGATGCTGGACTGTTGCACTTCTGGGTACAGGAATGCAATAACAAGTATATCTACCTGTTTCACTGCCTGAAGGAAAAAAACCTTGCTCCTGGACTTTCTACCATGAGTAGAGGGTGAAATACTTTCCTTTGCAACATAAGTAATTGAGGACAGTGCACTTCAGACTGCGTCAGACCCAGACCCTTCTCCACCAGCAGCAGTCTCAAGGTCTACTGAGGGAACACATAAGGCACAATACCAGCCTAAAAACGGATGCTATAGGCTGTAGGATACATAGCAGTAGGGACTCTACACCTTTCAAATAGTGTTAGATGTGTATTCTGGAAAACAGCTGTGAATAATTGCAACCTGTTTTTCTCCTAACACAGCAGCACACCACAAATCTGAAATTAACCTCAGAGTGTAGTCAAAAATAGCAAAAGTTAACATCACAGTAAGGTAAAGCAGGAGTTAATGAGTCTCCCATTTTAGCCATACTGTTTTTCCTGACTTTCATTTCCTTTCTTTGTCAGAACACAAAACTTGGACTAATATGACTAAGCTTATTTGTTAGTGAACCTTAACAACACAACTTGTAAAGGTCTACCACTGTTAGAAGAAGTTATCTTGGCTTATCTCCATTGACGCAAAGTCCAACAATGACTTGCAGTTGTAAGCAAAATGGTATTAAGTTTTCCACAACACGTTCACACCACCACATTCTTGACTCTTGTACCTGTTAAATACAACCCTTGCATAAAGTGGCACAAGATGATTTGTCTGTTCAGGTCAGAGAACTTTGGAGGGACGATATGAGGATTGGAGTTCCATATTGGGACTGAACAAGAACAATTAAAAAAAATACCTTGTTAATAAGGAAAATAAAAAACTATTATGTTTTGAGAAGTTATTATAGACCAGCAATCAAGTTCTATTTCTACTTAGCTACATAATTGTTCTAGTTAAATTATATTACTTTGAGCGTAAGACATATCGATTCATGGGCTTTCTATACAATTAGAGTGCAATAAATCAAAGTAATTTGCTGCTTTATTATATGTAGACACTTATGTGAGGGCTCATTATCTTCAACCTGCCACAAAAAGTTTTGTACCTTTGTACATGCAAAAAATAAATAGTTGTACATAGAAGTAATGTATCCAGTTCTGAATTTCACAGTCTCTGAGATTTCATAAACATTTTAAAAGATCCTCTGTCTTTACAGATATATCTCTTTCCATAAAAAACAGCAAGTCAGAGACAATCAATGCTAAGTGTAGCAACAGCATGTTATTGCTGAATGTTGTCCACATGCAAACAGAAGAAAGGAAGGATGGAAGGAAGGACGGATTTGATACAGATAGTGAAGTAAACTTGATCAGACTGAAAGTCCCCAGATGTGGAAAAATTTACTCCAGCTATCATCACGTAAGTTATTAACTCTGAACACCATCTTATTAATGACAATGAAGAAGAGAAATGCGTATCAGAATGTACTAGAAAACATAGATGGGAAAAAAAGAAATTCTGGAGCTGTGAGAATGGTGGTGCATATGGAACGGATGATGCTTTCAAAGGTACTCTATATTGACTGAGCACTACTTCAAATGAATGGAAAAAAAGCTCTCAGTAGCAAAAGGGAGCTGAGTTCAGTGCTCATTATCTTTGAAAAGCTCTCTCTATAGCATGCAAACCCCAGCAGTTTTCAAACTTGTGAAATACTGAGTGATTACATGCACATCCACTATCCACAGCCCTGTTTTTTTTAGTACAGTTTGGAACATCACTCATGTTTTTATTGACAGACATCTGCCGAAGAATCCTTTTGTCTCAAGTTAGACATATAAACACTAAACTATTTAGAATATATGGAAGCTGTACAGTATCAGCACTGGAAAAAGGAACAGTAGTTCAAAACTCAAGTAGAATGTCATTCCCCAACTAAAAACGAAGTTATATAGTCATGGTTTGAAACATGACATGGCTTCAGAACTGCAATGTGAAAATAGCTTTAAAGCCCCAAATGACCATTCCTTCTTGGGGAAAAATGCCTTCTCCATTTTTTGTTTGTTTGTTTGTTTTTCAGTTAAAAAAACACAAGGTTGCTTTTAATCTAAAAGGAAACTATTACATAGGAATAGCTTGTTTTGTATCACTTGGCTTGCTTTGTAGTTTTCAAGGGATTTAAACCAACAGAGTTGCTACCTTTCAGAAATAAAAGAGAGCCTTAAACTCTACAGAAAATATCTCACTATAGAAATTAAGGCATAGCTGTCCACAAATGCACTTCACAGAGATTTAATGTCTCAGGTCTGATACCACCTTCTGTACAGTACACACAGTAAAAATAATTCTGATTAAATTTATGTGAGGAGTAAATTTTACTTAGACTTTTGTCTTAGATCTCTTGACCCTCTAACAAAGTTTAGAAAGAATTAATTCTACCTAAGGCCAGATTCAGCAAAGAAATTAAGCTTTCATTTGAATTCAAAATTAAGATTGAGATTTTAAAGCTGTCTGCTAAATCCAGCCCTATGTCACTAGGGGAAGCCATGAGTACTGTGAAACTCATCATAAGTAGAAGAGCTTCAATAGTCTTCTTTTAAATATTAGCTTACTGAAGATTATGCTAAAATATTTGGTTTTACTTTTGCAAATACAGAGGACGTTTTCTATTTAAATGCATGAGATGAGATAGACCCAATGGTCTGAAGATGGATGCACAGCTTTGGAAAAATAAAAATAAAAAAAGTCACCTGGAGCATGGTAGCATACATGATTGGAAATATTCTACAACTGTGTAAAAACTATTCCTTAACTGATTTCATGGAAGAGAATTTACTAGATCTGGAGATGCAGCTGATATTCAAATACATCAAATAAGTACTGGAGGAGATATGGGACATGATTTGTTCACTGACCAGCCAAGACATAGAGGGCATACTTCTGGACAGGAATGAAAGAGATTGCTAGGAAGACAATACTGAAGGAGAGTTAACAGAGGAGAAAAGGAATTTGACAGATAAGACATTCAGAATGAGAAGTTGGAAAAGACAATGAGAACTAGACCTATTTCCAATTAAAGTTTAAGGAAAGAAGAGAATGAAATTAAAGAACTGCCATACTAAAACAAAATTTAGTGTTACAGGCACATATTAGCAGGTTTGTCATCAGCAGAAATGAAGCGAACAGAAGGAATGCATTTTGCCACTCTTGGGCTAAAGTCAACACATAAACATGAAGAGTCAGATGAGGGTCTTAAAAATATTAGTAAATATAATTTTACAGCTAAACAAGTGGTAAGAGATGGAATGTGCATTAAAAAAAAAAAAAGCAAAGAGTGATTTTTATGCTCCTGTGAAAAAGCCTCTGTGCTGACCAAAAAAAAAAAAAAAAAAAAAGGGAAAAAAAAAAAAAAGGAAAAAAAAAGGGAAAAAAAAAAAGGGAAAAAAAAAAGGGGAAAAAAAAAAAGGGAAAAAAAAAAGGGAAAAAAAAAAAAAAAAAAGGCACTACACTGAAAATGTATGTTCCAAGTTCCAGTTCTGTACAGAAAAAAATTTCACCGTCATGGACCATTACAGTGCTTCCTGTTAGGAGAAGCTGAAGTTACACTTTCTTTCAAACAGAAAAGGTCCCAGTTTCCTGTCTGAATTAATAAATTACTGCAGAAGAGGTCCAAACCCACCTCACAACTCTTATCCAATAGCTCCAAATCCATCACAAGTTACTACTGTAATGTGAAATGGTGAGAGAATTTTGTTGGTAAACCCTAGAAGATAGAAGGAAAAAATGACATACTGTACTTTCCACGAGCAAGAGCTAGTCAACATGTCTTCATAGGTTACAACTTAGACATGAGATCTTAAAAAAATACTTCTTCCAGTAAAATGGATCATGATAATTACATATGATTGATTGTTGAAGAGATTATAATTTTGCAGGAAAAAGAAAAAAACACACTCAAACAGCAAAGAAAGCAAAACATGATAAAAAATGGTAAAAAAAAAAACATGGTAAAAAATGTAGCATGTATCAACACCATCCAGCAGTCCCATTGGGAGTAAAAGCAGCTTTAATAAATACAGATTGTTCAGTCCGTTGTGCTTTACACCTGTAAAACACTATTTAAACACTAACAATAGAGGACTGGCTGCTCTCCCTGTGGCACTACTTCTTCCTCCCTCTACACAGTTATGCCTAAACATTTACTATACAAAATAAGGTGGTTGTTGTTTGTTTGTTTTTTCTCCCACTCTTTCTTCTTGCATAGGTAATTATCTAGACATAACTTTCAAGGGAATCATCACCATCTCTTATGAAACATCCATTTAGAGTATTTAAGTCATTTACAATTGCCACTGAGAAAAAGACCTTGTTTTGTTTGTTTTCATTCTTATTACTTTCATTTCTCTAAGTGTTCCTTCATAAGGAAAAGTTACAAATAGAAACTGTCCTTGTATTTTTATTATCAACAATGCTTTAACAAGTATCTGGAGATGTTAATTAAAAGCCTGTGTAGTATCTACTGTTCCTGACCAAGGATGTTAATCTCACAGACGCACATCATATTTTGTTTAAGATTTGGATAATCTGTGCTCATACAGCTGTTACTGCTTCTCATTCTCTGAACACTACTTCCATCCCCTAAGAAGTGAGGTATGGAAAGATTAAGGCCAATGACCATCATATGTTTATTATGTAAAGTTGGAGAAAAAAAAAAAAAAAAAAAAAAAAAAAGCCTGCAAACCATCCTTGAACACATCTCCCTTTGACATCTTTACATGATCCTTACTGTTAAGCTTCCTGGATGATTTTCTATGCAATAGATGTAAGATTTTTTATGCGATTCTTAGCTTGCATACTATAATATATGAATGACAGCATATTTTAAATGCTATGTCTGCAAAGTATAAGCCACAAAGTGTTTTCCAAGTAATTATGAAATCTAAAGTAGGTTGCTTACTATGACTGAGAAATGAATTACAGAGATATGAGTGCTGTTGTATATTTAACACTGTAACTCTCTTTTTCAAATATCACATTTTAAAGTATCCTAATCTTGGGGTTTTATAGCTCATCTTGAAAGTTTGTCAAGCAAGCTTTCATGAAACATACACGTACACTTGTATATAACATTCTTCTTTCTTCCTTTTGGTAATCAGAAGTCTTTACTTTCCTTTAATGATATTTTCTACCGATTACCACACCTCTTAATTTGGTTTGGATAGCTCATTTTTTAAAATAGTCATGACCTAGCTAAACTTGTGAATATTGCATTTTATTTAAGGAATGAGGAATGAGAAAAGCCTTATCTGCAATATTATACATACCACTTGCTTAAGGTATGTAATGCTAAGGAAAGCACGATATTTGCCACAGTTTCAAAATTAAATCAGCTCTAACAAAAGCAGATCAATCGTTTTTAATGAATGAGGAACATGTCAAAAACACCACAAATTCAGGGTAGCAGAATATGTGCTTCAAACTTTTCTCTCTGCTTCTTTTTTTAATGATAATGAGTTGATTGACATACTCCTCAGAGGGGCAGATTTCTGAACACTGATAATATCACCTGCAGCTGAGCAGATTCTGTCACTAACTACTTGAAATTGCTGGAACATGTCGGGTATTCCTTTGCTAGTGCTGACAGTAATGAATACCTGGTTTTGCACGGTTTCAACCACATGGGGGAATCACATTTTACTGTCTTCAATTTTCAGCTGGTAATCTCATACATGAGCGTATTTAATACCCTCTTGACTTGTACCAGAACACCCACTAATATCTTCTCAAGCACAGATTTGGGAATCTTTGCACTTGAGTACTTCACAGGTAGGGGGTAAATTACAAGAATTTACCTTGTAAAGTTTTATCAGAAGCGCAGTTACCCCCTACTTGTGCATCTCTGCCTATGCAATACCATACATCTAGAATTACAGAATCTATCATAAATCCTAGTTCTTTATGGGAACAGGTCTTACTTCTGAAAACCAGTACACAGGTCCCTGTGGACTCCCTGTAGAAAACAAACATATATTCCTCCCCTTCACCACCCTGACACTCCTTTTTACCCCACCTCTACCTCCATAAATAAAACAATAAAACCTGACATCTTGTTTGTGGCTAAATCTGGATGTTTAACCACTGAAGAAGTTTTCACTGTTATTACCAAAGAGCTGCCAAACAAGGCTTGGCAACTTTAAATGATGTGCATCATTTCATAACATGGACGGATCACTGATTTATTTTTTTATTTATTTTTATATATATATTTTTTTTTTCTACAGAGAATTGTAACAACAGTTTGCAAAGACTCTAGGATCTTGATAACATTTTCAACCCCTGTCAAATCACCTTTGAATAAGCCATGGGGTCTTATCCATTCCTTCAGACCTGTTTTGACAATAATGTGGCACTAACAGCTGATTGTTGCTCTACCTATCTAGATAACATGTCATAACTTTGTTCAAACATCTGCTATTAATTTACATTGGGAAAGAGCCAACAGGAGCTGCCTTTTTTTTTTTTTTTTTTTTTTTCTTCCAGCACAGTACGTACAGTGTAGATCTTGGAAAAAATGATGCAAACATTTTTCACCTGGTGCACGTAATTTCATCTCTTTTCAGTGACTGAACTTAGAGTGTATTTAAAACATCTAATATGAGAGGACAGCTCTGCTACTTTAATTGTAGTCAGAATGTTAACTACATTATCTGTGGTAGCAGATGGGCTCTGACAATACTACTTCAAGCCTTACTGACACCCAACACTAGTCAACACACGAGCAAAGTTCTGATCATTCAGCTACCAGAATGATCTGACTTGTTCAACTATCTCTTTTGCAACACAAAGTCTTAATCTGATGTTATCTGGTTTTGAAATATTTTGTTATTGTCACTCAATACACTGTGGCCCTAGAGGTTATAAAAGATACATCAGAAGCTTCTGATATCCTTTGGCCTTTGATTTCTCCACAGGCTTATAAAAACATTTGCAAATGTTTCCTCCTGGGAATGTAACACTTAGACTGAATTTTATGTAAAAACATCCAAATGCTTTCTTTCAACCACTGAACACAGAAGTAAACACAACAAAAGATTTGTCTTCTTTGTTATCAGCTTCACTCTGTAGTTCATCCCTAAAGTCCTGGTACTCCACTTGTCCAAGCTATATACAAGCTAATTCAATTCTAGGTTCTTTTTTTGAGTCACCAACCAGCTTCCACCAAAACAAACTTGAGTGGTCCCAAGTACTTCACTTCAGGGACTATTGCCCATATGTACTGTGGAAAAGACCGTTGGTTTGGTTCCCTTCACCTTATATAGTCCCACAATATTACCAGAGCATCTTCTGAATCTTAAAATCTCTCTATACATTTTCATTTTGTGTTCCAAATGATGTAATACAGACCCTTGGCTCTCATGCTAGAAAAAAAAAAAAAAAGGTACTTCCTTGTCTATCTTCACACCACATATTTAAATCATCCAAAAAAGTAACTTTATTACAAGTATAAAGCTAGGGTCCAGGGGAGGTCTGGATGAAGTGCCAAGTAGCGTTAAGACTTTCTTAACTAGTGTGGATGCAAGACATTCTGCACCATTTTGACTAGAGAAAGAATAATTTCCTGAAATGGAAGAATGTAGCAGTGCAAATATAACCAAACACACAGTAGAATCAGTAATGTGGCCACATGATGATTTCAATTTTCCTTACACCAACATTAAAAGTGCTGTCTATATGGATTTGCACCATCTTTCTACTTTGGGATTCACCAACTGTCTCCAATCTGCCTTCCAGAGCAATTCCACATTTTTCTCTTCAGAAGCATCATTACTGTATTGCTGGCTTTATAACTCACATTGCTATAGCAAGCACCACACTTTGTCTCACTATTATCTGTGCTTTGAATGTTCCTGTATGCAATTATTTTAAAATTAGATATTTTCATTCTTAAGACTGAAAAGATGTCATACGTTTTTGAATTGTGATCTCAATGTGTTTCAGTTAACTGCTTTTTGCATTTGGTCACTGTGGGGCTATGTATCGATTGCTGGGGTTCTCCTGATGGTGAGATACTTAAGGGTCATTTCTAGAAAAGATAAGTGATGGGAACTGGGGTGTCCCAGACCATTTTTGACAGAGTGCAGAGAATGAGTTTTGGCCACCTGTGAGAGACAGCAGAAAATTTTTGGAACACTGAGCTTCTCTGTTAGTAGAAGGGAAAAAAAGCCACAGGTATCCTGTTCAGCACATGCACAGGTATACCCTTCCTAACCCAGCAAGAGTTGAGGCATTTAACAGGATGTTAAGTACCTAATCAAGTACGCTATCACATAATATGAAGAGCAAATGGTTTCTCTGAAGCTGGTAAAGCTATACATATTTTAATAGTGGCAAACAGAAGGAAAAATATAGTCTGTGCTTTAGGATTTCCAAATTTTGTAGCTCCACAAAACTATTATTTTTTTAATGATTAGAAAAGTACCTCACTGCCCTGTACAGAACTTTAAGATCTGCCTGTTCTTCATAACTGAAAACATAGAAATGTGTGAACATAACTCATTTTCATAGAACCATATAGACTGGAAATTACCTTCAAGAACATCAAGTCCAACCATCAACCTGACCTACTGAGTCCCATCACTAAATCATGTCCCTTAATGACATGTTCACTTGTCTCTTAAAAACCTCATCAGAGCATTCCTTCCCTTCCATCAAGTAGCTCTGATATTAATCATTTCACTAGCCACTCACTGTAGTATATCATATACCATATAACAAGTAGAGTGGTCTCCTTATACAAATAAGAACAAAAACTTCACCTGTGATTGGTTCGTGTTAACCACAGCATACAGAGCGGGAACACAACTTGGATCCAGTTTATGTTATATTCCAGGGTCAGAAAATATCTTAGAGATGAACACAAAACTAGGAAGCAACACCTTGTTTCTTGGTCAGTGTTTTTGAGAGTGCTGTGTCACTTATTTTGACATTAAATAGAATCAGGAAATTCACCAAATAAAAGCAAAAATGTCTCTACCTGAGCATATGCCATACACACATCATATATATTAGACGACCTTCATTCTTTTTTGTTTTATTACCACCTACACATACTCATACACTGAGTACAAAACCTATTTTTCATCACTGGTTGCAGTTTAGAACATACTGTGATTGTAAAGAAAACCTTAAATATATATCTAAAATTGTTCAACTGACGATCCTATCTATTTCTGGAAAGAAATTTTTTATGTAACTTTCCAAGTGACCCATAAGAATTTGTGCAGCTATTAGGAAATGATGTGATCAAAAAAATAGTAATGATTGCTAAGTACAAATATTTTTCTTTGCCTAAGAATGGATATATAGATGCAGAAAGAGATCTAAATTCTTGTAGAAAATAAAGAAATAATAATTAAAAAAAACTGCTACTCACAAATACTTATTTGATTTATACACAAATTTCTTGATGGCATTAGAGCTTTGTGATTCAGTTTTCCACACTTCCTGTTTCTCTTTGATGATTTCCTATTATCACAGATTTTTAAAGGATTGGATATTTCCTGTCCAGAATAACAATTTATGCTTTAAAAGTTGGCTTTATACCAAGGTAT
This sequence comes from Nettapus auritus, assembly GCA_011076525.1. Classification (NCBI taxonomy): domain Eukaryota; kingdom Metazoa; phylum Chordata; class Aves; order Anseriformes; family Anatidae; genus Nettapus; species Nettapus auritus. The sequence continues at coordinate 97,041,220 of CM021765.1, forward strand.
TTATTTTCTTGCTAAATGTCATTTTTTGTTAATATTTCAATATTGCGTATAAATTCCTGTTAATATAACAATTTTAAATAAAGATATCATTACATCATTGGAAACAAAGTTGCTGTGTTTTGTTTGTTTGTTTGTTTCTCTGTTTATTTATTTATTTAATGTCCTGTAAGGGTTTTGCTAACACTGTGGTTACCTGAGTAGCCACAGGAAAATGGCCAAATTGAAGGGTGGTAGCTAACAGGAATAATCAAAGGCAGACAAAATAAACTACTCCTTAGCACTGACAGATTATTTGTTTGCTAAAGAAAAAAAAAAAAAAAAAAAAAGATATGGGAAGAAAATACAATTTAATAGAAGGTTAGTTGAGTGCACTGCAGCAAGGAATTTGAATGTAAGGCAAAATTGCATATTGTTTCCATGTTTTCCTGCAATGCTAATGAGGAAAGTGTATTTAAAAGATCAACAGAGAAATATGAGTTTGTACTAGAGAATTAGATTTTGGATGCAAGGTCATAAAATGTAGGTCATACAGTCCAGTGCACAAAGCGGTGCTGATAAATTCTGACAGAGGTGGTAATCAGTTAGGATTGGATGGAAGGCAAAATAAAGAATTAAATAAAACAACAGTTTTCAGATGGCAGTAATTCCACTGAACAGCTTCTATACTCAGTTGCAATACAAATAATTTAAAACAAAATGCAACCTGAAGTGTATAGATATTTAGCCAAACACTCTGAAAGTTGAAGGGCAGTGTTCAGACCCTTTCTATTTTAATAAATATCACTGATATGAAATCTAGAAACAAGAGAATAACCAGGTGAAACCAACGTACACTTGAACAAAGAGCTTGGATATAAACTAAGCAGACCATATTGCAGACTGTAGAGTTTCCAGAATTCAGAGTTTGCTACTTAACAATACTACGCCAGAGTGAAAATAAAAATACTTTTTTAAAAAAAAAAAAAAATATCAACTGAATTAAGATCCTGGGTAAAATATAGTCTAAGCTGTGTCCTGTTTTCCTGCTTGTAGAAGTCTCCGTCTGTCTCACAGTCTCATAACCTGGGCCATACAAATTTAAACATAAATTGAAATAGGAGGTATGATGCAGCGCTGACTACAGCTGCTGAAAAACTTTTCTGCAAATAAGTATTTTATCAAATCACAGAGCATCAACTAAAACAAATAGCAAAAACATTTCATTTTCAGAACAAAATACTTTCAAAGCTTTCAAATCATCTTTGTTTTTAAAGGTAATTCTAGTTTAAAAATCCTTAAAATTATTTTTTTCATTTTGAGTAAAAAAATGTATCTATGAATTTATTTATTTTTTATTTTTTTAAGACAAAAAATGCAAGACATTGCAGTATTCTCACCATTGGCATGCTGGCAATGAACACAAGCAGAACTACCGTGCAGAAGGCAGAGTAGCAGCATGCCTGTTAAATCCTGATGTGATCTGAAAGCTCAGCGTTATGATGGGGTTTATAGCACAGTAAAAAACCAATACTCTCAGCCTGACCACAGGAGCTTGTCCACTTCAGGACAATGTACAGTCTCAGTTTCCATCGTTGCCAAAATGACACTGAGTGTGTAGGCTGTATGAATGATCTTTTTGAAGATCTTTTTTCCCCTACAAAGACTAATTATTTTTTATTTAAGTATTTAACCTTGTATGCAATTATTTTCTACTTCCAGGGTCTGCTTTGTTTATATAAAACAGTAGTTAATTTCAAAGTCAAGGTCACCCAGCACATATTTCTATTTTCATCAGCCTCCAGTCCTCTCAGGGGTTCAATAGTTCTAGTAGTCTTTATCAATGCTTCAGAATTCCTTTGGTCACCTTTCAAAAAAATAAAAAATAAATAAAAATAAAAAATAAAAAATTCTTCACCCAGAGATAATTTTCTCTATAGCTTTTTACTTATATTTCACTGTGAACCTTCCAAGTTCTGCAAGAGGTTGACAGGATCATCTAGGATCATTTGGGTTGGAAGAGACCTACAAGATCACCGAGTCCAACCTCTGACCTAACAATAACAAGTCCTCCACTAAACCATATCCCTAAGCTCTACATCTAAACGTCTTTTAAAGACCTCCAGGGATGGTGACTCAACCACTTCCCTGGGCAGCCTATTCCAGTGACTAACAACCCCTTCGGTAAAGAAGTTTTTCCTAATATCCACCCTAAACCTTCCCTGGTACAACTTTAGCCCATTCTCCCTCGTCCTGTCACCAGGCACGTGGGAGAAAAGACCAACAGCCACCTCGCTACAGCCTCCTTTCAGGTACCTGTAGAGCACGATAAGGTCACCCCTGAGCCTCCTCTTCTCCAGGCTGAACAATCCCAGCTCCCTCAGCGGCTCCTTGTAAGACTTGTTCTCCAGACCCCTCACCAGCTTCGTAGCCCTTCTCTGGACTCGCTCAAGCACCTCCATGCCCTTCTTGTAGTGAGGGGCCCAAAACTGAACACAGTACTCGAGGTGCAGCCTCAACAGAGCCGAGTACAGGGGGACAATCACTTCCCTGGACCTGCTAGCCACACTGTTTCTTATACAATCCAGGATGCTGTTGGCCTTCTTGGCCACCTGAGCACACTGCTGGCTCACATTCAGCTGACTATCAACCAATACTCCCAGGTCCTTCTCTGCCTGGCAGCTTTCTAACCACTCATCTCCCAGCCTGTAGCTCTGTTTGGGGTTGTTGCGCTCCAGGTGCAGGACCCGGTATGACCTAAGCTTGCATTACATACCTGGAAAACAGTCTTAGAGCATAATGAAACAGATAGTATTGTCCCAGACATCTACATATTCCAGCCTCACTTCCTCTTACAAATCTATAGCTCGAACCCGGCTGGCTGGTCCTCAGCTTTCACTGATCCTAAAATGGAGAAGATATTCTGTGGCAATAATTAGGTCCACATGCCACAGATCAAGCAGCCAAAACACCACATTAACAAAAGTTATCACACTGTCCCAATGTAAAGACACCATAAAATATAACTTATTGTCAGAGCATTTTAAAAGGAAAGCTAAGGCCAAAATCCCAAAGGTATGTTGTAAAGGCCAAAGGCAGAGCCAAACTCTGCTACCTCTGCTTTGCTTATTTCTCAGGGAGCAATTTTGACAGAAACAGTGCTGTGACTCATTGCAGAAGGTGTTATTTATCATAACTATATGTAGGAGAATGAGGACCCAGTTTGAATAAAATGTCTGATTTGCATGTTTAATATATGATAGTTTATATTTTAAGTTATTAATGAGTATGCTGCTCTGAAGAAAGAAAATTGTTAAATATTTAATGTTAAACAAGCTTTGGTTAAACAAATTGGAACAGAAGAAATTTCTGAAGTTGCAACTGTAGCATTTTTATGCTTATCAATATTCAAATATATTTTGGAGATGTTTGGGAATCTAAGACCACATGATGATCTTACATTTCTATAGTACCTTTAGTTCAAAAGGTTGTCGAAGTATTCAACAAATTGTAGTCAAGGATCATTTCACCTGTCATTAAAATGCAGACATGGATACAATGAGTTTCCAAAGCTCTTTAGCAACACAGAAGATTACTGCACACCAGTACAGGAAAAGGATGAAAAATGCTGCAGCTTCATAGACTCTGTATCAGTGGAAATTTAATGCCTGGGGTTTGTGAACTCATACTGATGTGTCTGCAAATTTAGGTCCCCACCCAATTAAAGAAAATGCAACCCATTGTGAATAGAGCAGATCAAAAGCAAATAATCAAACAGGCAGAATTCTATGTTTAGCCTATTACTATGTTCTGAAACGCAGGATGAGATTGAACTCATTCCTTCACTGAAATACAGCTTTTCTCTCATGTAAGAGATAACAGATTAGTAACAGACATAGTCTGTTTTCTGGGCATGATGTAAGGTATTGACTCAATAATAAGTCCCCAAAAATAACGTTAGTTATCAAGTCATCAACAACATTTTTTGTTTTCTTTGCTGGTCTCATATCTATTTATTCAACCCCCAAAGCCTGCTGCTTTAGATTATGAAACTTGATGGGACTGTGTCCCTGGGATACTGGTACATGAACACTGTTGTTGCACAGTGGCACACAACCCTGGAGTGCTTGAGCAGTCTTTCCAGTCAGCTAGAAAACTAGAGGGAAAGGGCAAAGCAGGGATGAATATTCACAAGCCATTGCTCAGAAGGATTTTTGCTGAATTCCTGATTTTGTTCAGTATCTAATATGATTTGACCTTTTGCTGTTTGAGGCTTTTCTGATCTTCACTGAATGGCTCTGTCTTTAGGACTGCAGGGATTCCTGTTTAAAACCACATGAACAAACCAAAAGCAAAGATGAAGTAGAAACACCCACCTCTTCAATCCTTGCCTCGATTAAGGCTGTCAGGAAACTAAGTGGCAGGAAGTCCTTCATAGCACATTCCTGACTCAGTTTTGATTCTAGTCACCCTATTTTTACTTTTTTTCAAAGCAGTCATGCATAGCCATCCCAGCTTCTCAGCATTGCAACCAGATCAGCTTACACATTTCACTTCATGATGCTCAAATTGAAAAATTCCTGTGCAGTTAGTTCCCGGAGCATAGTCCACACACCTGAACACACTTCTGTGGAAGACTGGTCCTCATTTGGTCATAACATCAGGTTAACTTCTTAATATCTTTTCTTTGCACCTTGAATCTTCCACTCTGCACTGCACTGTCACTTCCCCCGAGAGGGACAGTCCCCTTTCCTGTCTCAGCCCAGCTAATCATTAGTGTTGCCTTTACAGCCCTCCCAGAAGAACTAGAAGGTGAAAATTCAGCCTCATCAGGCTGAATTTCCCATCAAGTGTTTTAGCCATTACACTTCTACATGAAAGCCCTAGCAGACACATGTAGATATGAACACAGATCTAAGCCCAGTTCTCTGCATTCGTCACTAAAATGCCGATAACAGAGATGTTCCTTCTTACCCAAACTTTGTGAAGATAACTGTAGTAGGAAGAGGAATTGCTGACATCATGTTAATGGGAAGGCATCACATAGTTATGGTAAAGAGAGAAATGCAGTTTTCTTTATTCCTAACTGTCCATCTCCCTATTCTAGCTGGAACTGCTCAGGAGAGCATCCATGAAAAAAAAAGAGAAGAAAGTGGCTAGCCAAGCTGAAAATCATCCCCCAAATAGGCAGCTTCATCTTGATCTTGGGTTTACAATTTTGTAATAAATTGGCAGTCTGACCAGCCAACTGTAGAATAAATGAGTCAGTACTGTCTCTTACAACATGCCCTCATACAGAAGAAAAGTGAAGTATCCTTGAATAGCTTACATTTCAGAAAAGTTATATAAGAATGAATCAACCCTTTACTGTCTTGTTGAGAAAGAAAAAATAATGTGCCTACCAAAATGCCGAAACACAAAATTCCCACTTGAAAATGTGACTATTATCTTAGCCTTTATGAAAGAAAGGAAAGCCATGTCCATATAATTGTATGTGTTGTTTCCAGGGAGCAAAGTCTAATGTACACTTTTAAGTGAAGCTTTCTCAAGTGTGTGGATGCAGAAACATGCACATGCACACACATTTCCAGGTGGTAGAGCAGTGTTCATTATTAAAACTGAAGAACCCCCAGAGGAGACAATTAAATTAAACAGTCCACTTAGACAGCCGCTACTGAAACTTCACTGGAGGGCTTCTTTTTCATAAATGAAGTCCTCTGATCCTGATAGATATTGGCTAGGCAGTTTGAATGTAGAATTTTCACATCTCTTAATTAGCTGAGTTGCTTTATGAGAACTATATCATATCAGCCATCTTTAGTAATTCAGTATACTGTATAATGAAATTTAAAATGATTAAGTAAAACATTCAGAACTCAAAATACCAACATACTTCCAATTGCTACTCCAACAGACTTATTTTGGTTTTAGTTTTTAAGATCACCACCTAACAAAATTGACAAGTCCTCTTCTCATAGCTGAAAATAGTTGACTTCAGAAAGTGCTTACTGATGTTGGAGCTTCATTTTAAGCAACATTTCTTCAGTATGTCAATTATATGGTACAATTAGTTCCTCATCAAAAAAATACAGCATCTTGTAATTCAAATTGTTTTTATTGCAAGGGTTTGATTTAACATCTAGCATGCCTAAGCACCATCAGGGAGCCAGAATGGAATACGTTGCATTGAGATCTATCCTTTTTATTAAAAACATATTATACCTTAAGGGAAGTATGTTTTTCTATAGGGATTGCTCCACAATTTAATTACAGCAAGCTATCCTCTCATTTTATGAGATTCATTGGAGCTCAGAAACTGCAATGTGATTTATATCAGCATATCCTGCTTTGTCAGAGTGGAATGGGTAGCTGTGTTTTGTTCAGAAAAATAGGACGGTTGGCAAAAATTCTTTGGACAAACCACAGAAATGACAGTACACTGTTGCCTCCACAAGGTAACATACATCATCCCACTAACAAACTATTACCCACTAGAAACATTTCAGAAACATGTGCTGGCTAGGGGAATATAGTACCTCACTATATCTTTTTCCTATATAAGCCAGGCAACAGCACTAAATTTCCAGGGTGGCTTTTTTCTTTATTTTTATTTTTTATTTCCACATGACCATATTTTACAAAAGCAGAAACCCTGCAGAAGCCCTCAGAACAAACCATCCTTTTGAGTTCTTTAATGTTTCTGGTTTTTAATTCTGTTAAGCATGAGTAAACAGTTGTATAACATATAATATTTACATCCTCACACAGACAAAAATAGGGTTTAAATATAGTTGAATAAACTAACCCTGCTGAGGAAGTTCCATCCTATTGCAGTTCTCAACTGAGGATAGCAAAGAAATACCTTAATCTTAGGGGCTCCAGCAAAAATAGGGCCAAAGCTCGTCATGGAAGCAAAATGTTTCTATTCAGCATGGCAACTACAGCTGAAAATCCTTTATTTAATTAAAATTTATGAAGGGAAGCTGAGTTGTAAATACGTAAGTCATGAGATCAGTTATAGAGAGGGGGAAAAAGGGAATGGTGGTAAGAAAGATTTTATCAGTGACATGCTATTTTAAGCACTTACTAGCTAAAGAAGTGATGTTCTTTTCTTATTGTTAAGCAACATTTTCATGAAATTAGGAAGAGGTTCCAGAAATATAGGATGAAAGATAAGGTGAAAGAGCTCAGTCAAGACTGACAATCTTAGCAACGTGGTTGTCTCAGAGTACTATTTTGGTTGGTTGGTTTGTTGATTGGTTGATTTGCTGGGTTTTATTCCTCCAAGTAGTTCTTGATGACAGAATCATCAGAATATGTGAATTTATCTGTTAACTTGATTTTCCTTTAAAAAATTTCCAGTCTATATATTTTTGAGTACAAGTATTTAAAAAAAATAAAAATAAAAATGATCATCTAGCAAACAAACAACAGAAAGAGTAAAGGTAACGACAACAACAAAAACACAATAAAATCATTAAAAATTTTTTTTGAGGTATTCTCAAGATTGTTGAATACTTGAGGTACATAAAACTACTCATTAACTACCTTACTGTCAGCTATCTTTGCTATCAAGCCTTCATTTGGTAACCTTGTGCTACCAAAGGCTTACTTTTTTGTTTAATATTCTGTAGGATACCAGAATTGACAGAAGTTCCTATGTTGCCAGCAACAGTACATGAGGAGGTGTTCTTCCACATCCTCATTTTCCTTAAATGGGGCAACAGGCTCAAAGAAAAGGGTGGCATATCCTTCTTCCACTTACTGAACATCTCTGACAGCATTTTAAGCATGAACTGAGGAAGAAGAGTGAGTGCTAGCTCTTCTGAAACTGGTTTTATAAAAAAGAAAAGGCCATAGTGCGCTGCTGTACTGGCAGTCTTAGCATAGCCAATAAATAAGAGTACAGAAGAACTGTAGAGAAAGAAGAGTTGAGAAGAAAACCCTTTCATTCGGCCCCTAGTGACTGAAGAGAATGTATGAAAGGCATAAAGAGTCCCAATGCCCTTTGGCAACAGGATGCTATTTAGATGAAGGAACCCCTGCTCTTTGTCAAGTATAGAAGTTGTGGCTGCCCTGACTTGAACAATATATCAGGTTAATGCTCCTTTCACCTGTATGTACTTCCCTTAAAAACATACATAAGGCCTAGAGGCAATTTGATAAACTTTTAAAGTGATACTAAGGAACAAGAATAATTCTTGTGAGAAGTTCCCATGATTTCCATTCCTGAACCAATAGCGTCGCTTCTTAATATTTGTCCACAGGGGCTATCTGATCTGGAATCTGGTCTCCAAGCAATTAAACTGACAGAGGGAAAAATGAGGGGGAAATTGCACACACAGAAAGGGAAGGCTTGTATCTGAGCAGCTGTTTTGGCATCATCGTTGTTGACCTACAGACTACTATCAGTGAGGCCTGTGATATGGGATTTCTCTGGGCAAAGACCATGAAATGATTTATAATTTAGTTAAACTTGCATTATTAAAAAGGGACTCTGTCTCTTTTGAAAGATATTTGCGTCTGTCAGTCATTCTCTTGATTTTACGAGGTAGTGACCTAGTTGGAGACCAAGTTATTAAAAAATAATCTTTTATGTTATTGTAGTTATTGAACTGATGCTATCAAAAGGACTCTGTGATTTACAGCACCTGTTTCTAGGGAGGCTTTAGTCTGTATTTTTTTCATCTCTTCTCTTGATGTACATTTAAATTTACCACTCCATGAGATTCCATTTCTATCTCCCTTATTTGAATTCAGACGCTTTGTCTACTCTATTCACACTATACCACTGTAACATGGAATTTAGGCTTCAGTATGTATCTCTCTTTCCTGTTTAGTATTTTCTAAAATCATTCTCACAATCAGCACTTCAGTAATGATATTTCAACCTAAAAATACATGCACAAACCAAAGACTGGTTATACAGTCTCCTGTGTTTTCTGGAGCTTTGAAAACAATATTTGAATGCCGCTGGCAGTAATTCTACCTAGTTTCATTGTGACTTAAAATGAAACTAACTGTGAAAATATCACATGAACCACACAGTGGAGCATGGTGCACATGTAGGTATGTTTGCAATAACCATAATAAGGTATGCAACTGCAAACCATGCTACCCTAGCTGCATAGAACAGCTAACAAAGAAAATAATCCTATGAAAATGAAAAGTTTATTAGTCAGTGTGCCTATGACAGCTGCTGGGTGTTGGGAAGCCTAGTGAATATATTTGCACAGTACCATGCCACATGTTGGCTTCCTAAAACTAGTTCAGGTCAGGCAGTGCAAGTCTGTCAGACTGTCCAGAGAACCTCAAAAGGTTATGAATGTGCATACTCCATATGTCCTCAGCCTAAGGGCTAGACATGGAAGGGAACCAATTGTCTGTAACCAAATAGCAGGCTGCAGCAAGAGCACAGAATGACATTAAAAGTCAGACCATGGCCTATAGTTTCAACTCTTGTAGACCTCCACTTTGCTCAACACATTCTGAAGCATTCAATACCACTAACTTAAAATATATAAATAAAATAAAACAAAATAAAATAATTTGAACCATTACAGGACTACTACATTTTAAGGATGAGAAAAATGCCTGGAGAAACTAAGGGAGAATCATTGTCTTGCACAGAGACAGCTAGATAAGAGTTAGAGACCTTCTGAGCTACTCTGGGCAGAGTGAAGCTGGCTGCCCAGAGAACTGCTGATTAACAGCATTTTTTTCTACAAGAAACAACCTCTCCTGGCTCCTAGTTTCTGATGAGTTCCTGTACCTGGGGAGCCGTCACTTTTCCTAACAAAAGTCAGCATGTGCTCCTGTGCAAGGCTGTGACTCTCATTAAGCTGGTAACTATATCCTCTCCCCTTTCCCCTGACTGAAAACGTTGCTGACTGGTCCCACACTTGCCAATCAAATGGGAAAACAGAAGTAAAGCTCCCAGTGAGACATCAGTAATAAAGCTTCTAGTTTTATAATCAAGTCACACTGCTTTCATACTGTATTGGAAACACCAATCTCCTCTTGTAAAGGAAGATGCATGTGGACCACCAAGTGTTAAAAGTGGTCCTATTTAAAATATTTTTAACAATCCAAATAAACAGACTAACAGGACAACCAGTAACTGTTTTGGAGTCAAAGGTTAGAGCCAACATTCAGCTTGTTTCTGTGTAACCATCCTATCAGTATCATTACATTAGACTTCATAGTCAGTATGGCCAATTGGTAACAAAATGCACTGTAGTATTAGACATACAGTAACAGCTCATTAACTAGTTTCCAATCCATTTCAATTGTTTTACCATGTTCTACATCATGGAAGATTCTTGAAACCAGTCAGTGCAACAGCAGGCATGCAGCTAAGCCTCATATGCTTGTGTACAAACACAGCTACTTGGCAATGAATTATACCCTCCGTACAGCTCTACACAAAGATGAAATATTCACAGTCACTGTAGAGAAGCATTTACTTCCAAGGCAGTAGCTCCTCTGATTCAGTTTCTGTCACTTAGAATGAATCAAGTAATTTCTTACAGTGAAATTTCTCTCCTTGGATGATAAATGGGGTCTAGAAAACTAGCACAGATCTACATATTGTAGAAACCTGAAATTAGATGATGTGGAACTGTAATCTTCCTCAGCTTCCTACATACTCAATGGAGAAAGACATGCATCTTAAGAAAGGCATGCATCTTAAAAGAGCCTCCAAGTTAGATTCCCACTCTGCCAAATGCAGGTAAATATTTCCATGTGAGCCATATGAGGAAATACTCTAGGCCAGATAAATAATGTGAAAGGAATATTTTTGAAGAAAAACAGAAAGAAGTATTACAGAAAGAAATATCATAAAACTAACAGAGCACTGTGCCAAGCCTTAGGAAATTTCTCTGGAAACATTTCTCATGGCAGTCTCATGCCTTTGCAGTAGTGCCATATCTCTTTAAATGCTGCTGACTTACAGACAAACCTAAAATATTAACATGAAAAAAAATCTCAGCAGTTCTTGCCGCATCAAAAATTAACCCTGCACATTCTTAGCTTCAAACTTTCAGGGTTAATTATCTTGACTGGAAACAAATAGTTCATCTCCAAGATTTTGTTCTTAATCTATTTTACATTATCGGGAAATACAGCAATATTCTGTGAAGCAAGGACTAAAATCTCTCTCTCTTCTGTCATTGAAATGCCTAACCAATAGGCTGTATAGTCGTGCTCCTGCCATTCTCTTTCTCTCCGTGGTCCAACAAATCTTGTAATTTTATCTGAAAATCAAAACAGGTTCATGATGAAGAATGTAGTATAGTTTCATTTCAGAGCAGACCAGCAGACCTGACTACTCAGGTAGATGGAAAATATAGACTTGAATTTGTTCAGGCAGAAAAGGAATTCAAATTCTTCCATATCTAGGACAAATATTTGGAAAGGTGTTTCCCAGCTTTCTTTGCCTGGGTATTACTGACTGCAGCAAGTATCACTGCCATTAGCAGATCTGCAAAAAGGCTCAGGGGACAGCACTTCTCTGTCCTCCTCTTCTTCCCTCCCTTCTTTACATTTCCAGCACACAGCAACTGTCAGCCACCGACCAGTGGACTCCCCCTCAGATATAGATACTTCCAGTGGCAGCCTTCACCCCATAGCATACAAGAGAAACTGTGTGATTAGCCTGTGTGAAGGGGCTCTTTATGACTCACAGGGAAAGTTTCTGCACCCAAAATGTGCTTCCACTGTCCCTAACCCAGCACAGAAAAAAGCTTCTCAATAATGTCTACAATCTAGGAAAGACAGAAAATGTTGAAGTAACAGATGAGAGAGAACAAAACCCCCACAAAAACTGGGTTTGGGCTTCAGCAGTGAAAAAGAGCTCTCTTATCCTCCAAGTAAAACATGTCCTGAGAGGTCTTCTGTTAGTTGGGGGTGGGTGAGCACACAAAGTGAGGGATTGAGGAGGGTGGGAAGACAATGCTGTTGTCTTCCCCTGCTGCACTTCCACACCATTCGTAGATGAAGGAATGCTTCCATTAACATGTGTCTATAGAAACTACCAGAGGAAGTAAGCACGACTGTTCCTCAGCAGGAATTGTCTTTAACAAAGGGACATCACTTCTTTGCAATACTTTTGCTTCAGGGTTATTTTAATGTGAGGCTGAACAGAACAGAGGAGCTGTTTTGGTTTAAAATCCTCAGTGGACTAGAAGCATGAGAAAAGACCAGAGAAAGATTTATTTCTCCTCACTTGGCCTAGAAACATCCAAGTCTGCTTTTCTACTTCAATGTCCATTTCAGATACCATTGTCTATGTCTGAGTTACTAACAGATGCTGGATCTGAGCTGGGAGGAAAACCTACATTATTCCTCTTTGCCTAAGGTAACCAAGAATTCCTCTTCAATTCCAGTCATTCCACAGCAACAGCTTCAACAAGATGACATCACGCTATAATTAAATTAAGAAAATATTAATTTAACAGAACCCGATAGCATCTATTAATTGTTTTTACTGGGAACATTCAGTAAGTTGTGCAAAGACAATGTGGAAGAAAAACTATTTGGATCACAAACTATTTTTTATGCCTAAAAAAACATGGTTGATATTATCTGGTGTTATATGACTTGCAAAATGAATCCAAATCTTATTGCAGTCTCCTTTATGTTAGCACTGCCCCCATGATCTTCCTAAAGTGTATGGGTGTGAATGAAATAAGAATCAATTCTCTTTTCCCAAGTCATTCTTAAGTTTCACTTTACCTGAATTACAACATCTACTCAGTATTGTGTAAATATATTTCCCTACCTTGACATTTGTGACAGCAGACAGAAATCACAGCATCAGCACCCACCCTAGACCATTATAATTCATTGTTTTGATTAAACTATCTGATTTCTCTGCTCTCGCTCACTGTATGAGCATGGCTGAGTGCCAGCTGAACCACAATGATGCCCAAGACCCAGAGAGATTATGTGGCTAAAGCACACACTGCAGCTGCGATGATATACAGGAAGGGGCTGGCTCATGCTGGGAGTCACTTCTGCCATACAGCAGTTCAACAGAATAAACAAATCTTTCTTTATTGTAAGCTTGGTACATCCAGTGCTCTCAGAGAGATTGTGGGTCTTTTTATTTTGATTTTGGGATTTATTTTTTTTTGGGGGGTAGTATGGAATGATGTCTTTCCAAGGGGAAAAAATAATAATAAAATAAAGAAAAAAAAAAAAAAGAAGAATAAAATAAGAAAAAAGTAGTTAAAAGAAAGAAAGAAAGAAAGAAAGAAAGAAAGAAAGAAAGAAAGAAAGAAAGAAAGAAAGAAAGAAAGA
>CM021765.1:97054510-97082234 GCA_011076525.1 Nettapus auritus
AGAAAGAAAGAAAGAAAGAAAGAAAGAAAGAAAGAAAGAAAGAAAGAGGAAAAAAAAAAACTTTCTGCATCATCTCTGGAAATGTCATTTGCAACAAAGAAGCAAAGTGCATTGCCAGCACAAAACTGCAAAGCTGTTTCATGCAAACACTGAATCTTTTAAAACTTCCGAACTTTCTAATTTCCATTTCCTGTTCTCCACTATTATCCTTCAACATTGTGTTCACACACTGCTCCAAACAGGCTTACTGTAAGTTTGTAAGCATGCTGGAGCCAACCCTATGGAACGTATGCATTATACTGTAACTAATAAATAAAATGAAAGCAAGTGGATTCTGATACAACAGCTACAGCGTGCAAAGGGGTTGATACATTGCTTTTTTGAATCCATGGAAATCTTTCTACTGCCTACAAGTGACTTCTGGCGTTTCCGAGCCAACAGGAAAGAAGAAAACCATCTACAGAGCAACTTTAGCATCAGAAATCAGCACAAGATGCATCCATTAATATTTAGGCTAAACAAATGAACAAAGAAGGTAAAGATTTTCACAGGAGGACCTATATATATAAAGGTTACACTGCTTTCAGACGCGTTTGTCACTTGACTAAAAGAAAATATTATTTGGAATAAATCTGTGATGTTATGCAAGTTCTGTATTGATTAAATGTATAGTGAACAGAAAAGGAAATAGTCTAATTTTCCTAAAATTAATAATTATTTAGACAAGTAATTAATGTAAAATAAAGATCTGAAAACAGAGTAAGACAAGGATTTTGAAATGTACAATAATAGATAAAAGGTCATCTGGAAGGAATCTCAGTACTGGGTGAAGTTTTCAAGTAAAGACATGTCAATCTGCTTTCCCTAATATTTGAAGAATAGCTCATGTGATCTCCATCAATGCATTGGGCTGAATGGGCACCTCAGTAGCCACGTACTTGTAAAGAACAAAGGTGGGGAACATTTGAACTAATAATAAGCACAGAGACTCTTTTAGGGAAAGAGCTCATCTCTCATATCTTGAAGCTACCTGTTACCCCTAACTTTGAACACTTTGAAGATTTAACATGATGTAGAGAGTCATGAGGTTCCTACATCACAAAAATAAATTCCATGGCCATGCTTTTACAATGACATTAATAGCATCCATCCATGACTTTCTCAGTGGCATAAAAGTATTCAAATCTGCAGGGCACGGAAGTTACTGCGCAGCAAGGAGAAACGGGAGATTATTTAACCAAGAGCTTAATTTCATTGTTTAATAGTGGTCCATGAGCATATATTTTAAGACAAAAATCTGGGGGTTATACCTGGATAACTGTCTTGCAGGCTATATATTCAACACAGGGATGCTAAGCACTGAACACCCTGAGTCAAGTGAGGTCAGAGGCTGCTGCTTCATGAAGTGTGAACATAACATTACTGTTAAAATGCCTAACAAAGTCCTTGAAGGTTGAAAGAAATGAGTGGTCTCAATGTGACAGACAGAACTAGGTGCGTAAATTTTAACAGCTAAGCATATGCTTTATGATAGATGTAGAAATGTTAAACATATCAAACAGAAGATGTGTAGGATAGGTGACTATTTTTCATATTCAATTGGTAGTTTTTGAAAGATTATCAACTTCTATAAAAACAAGTAAGGAAAGGGATCCTATTGGCATTCCTACCAATAGGCTACAGTATAGGCATTCCTACCAACAGACTACAGCTCAAGCTACTGTAGGCATCCAAGAATCTATACCATGACAATGGTTGTTTCACAATTTGGTGAAATGTTAAAGTTAAGGGATATGCAGGTGATCAGAGCACATGATATAAAGGTGTCTTCATTTCTAGTGTAGACCCTGAGTTCCAATGAAGCAGCATAAACTATTCACTATCAGAGCCTCTCCTCTATAATCTGATAAATCTTGTTTTGTGCACACTTCCGATGTTAATATTTTTTCAAAATTTATAACTTCATAGTTCATCTCCTAACATTCAAAATACTGTAAAGGATTTGGAATATTTTGACTTTTTTTTTTTGGGGGGGGTGATTCAGACATTAACCAAACTACAACCAAAGTACTAAATTATTGGGCAAGTTAATTAACTTTTTGAAAAATTACAAATTTCTACTCATACCTCAAACATTTTCTATAGAGTTCAGACATGACTGACGTATCTGACTGATGAAAAAGTCTGTGGGTTTTATAGGTTTTATAGGAGTTGCATTTTAGGATGAAATAAAAGCTTTCTTTATTCTTTATTCAGTCAGAAAGTTACTGCTGCAAACAGTCTTAATGGATCTCCACTATTTCTGTTATGCCATCATGAAAAAAACATTGCTGCCCCATTAACAATAATAACAGTAGCACTAGTAGTAATAATTATAACTCAATAAGATTCACTTTTCAAGATGATAGTCAAACTTTTTGATAATTGCAAAGATCATTTTTTTTTCCTCCTCACTATTATCTATAACAGAACACTGCTTGTAGCTTTTTCCTTATCAATTTGCTTTCTTGTATTGAACGCACACGATGGTTAGTTAAAAGAGAGAAGCTCATTAGTGCTGAACTGTTTGCAATGATCACTGGAGCATTTGTGTTTTTACTGAAATAAATAATTAGTGATTGCACTAAAGATATTGGATATAAGGGAAAATGGAACAAAGAAGGATTAATACATTAAATTTCTGAGAAGCTCATAGGCTGATGTATGACCTCAGTGGTAGAACACCATTACAGCAGTTTCAGCCTGTATAAATTGGGCCTTACTTATAACTATTTCAACCCATATATATTGGGGCTTTCTTGTTTAAGTGGAGGGGGCTCTTTAGGAGAAAGGGGCCCCCACAAAATCATGGATGATTCCTCCTCAATATTTGGTATATATTTAAACTGACAGTGCCTTTTTTTTGTCCATAAATGTTTGTCCTATTTCTTGAAATGATAATAGCACACTTGAATTACTGTTTTAAATATTATCAAAACTCATTTATTGGCTTTGTTTTCCAGCCAAATATATGAGAAGCAAGTTGAAATCAGTGCTGAGAGCAAGTATTGTAAAGCCCCAAACTATTTTTAAGAGCTTCTAGTCTATATACTATTTTATAGATGTGAAGAAACGTCTTCTCTTCAACTGAAATCTAGACTCTCCAAGCTTTTATCTCTCTTTGCAACAGATTAGGAATACAGTGTTTTCTAATCATATTCTAATCACCACAGTGATTCTTATTTACATCTCAGTTTGAGGAGGCTTAGATTATTTTTCAGTGATCTCATGTATAATCTTCAGATGAGAAAGGAATGGTAACTTCTCTGGGATAATCCAGAAAAGACTACCATGGCTTCTTAGCCTTGAGTAGCCTATCCTAATCAACATACCATGTGAAGGTAACATAAGATCTTGCTCTCCTCCCACCCCTCTTCCTCTGGCATCTTCAAAAATTCAGGTCAGCATGAACATAGAATCTGTCTTCCTTTTGCTGGGAAAGTTGATGAGCAACTTCCTCTGAAGCCTGTCAGGAGACTGGGCAAGAGATCACATTTGAGCACTGAGCCAACGTCATTAGTGAAGCCTCAGAACTTGATTTTCATAGTTGCAGGTCATCCCAAAAGCATGTGAATTCTGCCAGACATAAGAGCAAGAGACCTGAGGCCATGCTTCAGATGAGCATCCCTTCTCTACCAAAGCAGTGATGTTTGCCAAACAGCAGTGCCAAAAGAGAGTCCTTTTCGGATGAACTGTAGCGTTATCTCTGTGAGCTGCCAATTCTCTGAATTCCTCATTGTCTGCACATGAAATCCAATGGGTGCCTAATGCCAGCTTAAACTACAAATCAACACATTACTAGCACAGGGTATGTAGGTGTCTTGAATGTACACAAACACAGCATTACAGGCAGGCATCTGTGTATGCTGCTGTGTGCTGTTCTACTTTTGCAGTTACCTCGGTTACTTATAAAGAAAGTTAGAAAAGAAGAGAAAACTATTTTTCCAAGTAGAAATTGACAGCATAATTGACTGCATAAGCATCACCAGTTGCGCTATTTGTCTTCCAGACAGAAACACCTTTCCCTCGTATTTTAATTAATTCTTATGCTTCATATTCTTCAGGAGTTTTTGCAGTGTTTTGCTAACACGAATAAATGTGAAATGACCTTATTCTTCCACATAACCTTGCAAGAGGACTTTCCATTGAAAGGGGACTCATTCTTGCTTATGTACATAAAGTTCCAATGCACGTTATTCCCCTGGGTCTCTCTCCAAGCTGCATTTCAGCTCTTATCTCTTGAATAGCAGAGGACTGGAGTAGAATTACTCTCTATGAAATATCTGTATCTTCTGATTTTAAATCATTCACAGATGCTCTCATTAATTATGTCATAGAAATATGTCCCTAAGATTAACCTGCAGAAATGCAGTTTACACACATACACAAGGCTTCCCTTTACCAATAAAATAAAGTAAAATCAATACAATGTTTTGTCTTGTGCCATGTTAGCAGTTAACTAATGGACACTGCTGACTAACTGCCTTAAAAGTGATTCTGCTTCTGTCTCTTTTCCTTCTCTGAGTTTTATCTTATTTAAATTTTGACTCCCTTTCTAAGCAGATTAAATTTAATCCTCTTCTATTATTTGTGCTAGCATGTGCATGAAAAAAGCCTGTAAACTCTTTTGCTCTGGTATCCCAGTTTCTTCCCTCCCTTTTTTTCCCTGTCAACTCTAGCCTTCTTCATAGAGATGGAGAGATCCAGGAATCTTTGCCACACATACATTAGAAAGCAGAAAATTTGTGATGTTTGTGACCTTAGCCAACAAATACATATGGTTATTAGACCTATTTCAATGCTAATTTCCAGGTTAGATATTAATGCTGCTTAGCTTTTCTTGTCAGAGCAACAAAAAGATGCTCTGGTAGAAATTATAAGACAGTTAAGGCTTCTATAAAGCCTTAAAAATATATATATGAATAAAGGTTCTATAGCTCCAGTCACAAAACTTATTACACTGGTGGTAGCCCACCATACACAGAAAACATAACAGGTACAAAAATCAAACATCACATCACTTATTTACTTATTCCATAGCTGAGAACTCTGTAGAGTAAAATCTTTAAGATTTACAGACTAAAATCTCTATAATTTTTTTTTTTTTTTTTTTTTTTTTTTTTTTTCCCCCGTTGTGCAGTAAGCATGGTGTCCATTGACAGTCTCCAACATGGGACTTATAACTTACTGAATGCCAAAATATGAGATGTCTGTTTTTCAAGGTGAATTTGCTTCTGTGTAGACCTGTGAGTTCTCATCTACATCCCAAAGCCAGGATTTTGACATACTTGGGTGCTCAATAATCAGCATAACCAAAATGAGTAATTGATGCCATTGTTTACTCAGTAAAAGTTTATGGATTCTTTTCTCATTGAGTAAATTCCCTATTCAGAGGTTTGTAAAGTATCTTTCATCTATTGTGTGTAAGAGAATAAGCCAAGTAAATGAACAAACTAAGCAAGGCTCAGGCTGTAATTGTGGAAGCATTCATTTCTGGTTTGAAGAAAACATCTGGTTTTCAGACTTAGCCATTCAAATCAGGTAAGACTCACTAATATGATTGAGTTAAAGGACTCTGAACTCATACGCTTTCTGAAGCACATCAGATCAGCAGTAGATACATGGGGTGGGTGCTGTTGCCACATCTACCATCTTCCTTTTACTCAATGAGAATGCTGTTCTCAAAATGCTTGGGCCAGCTCTCCATCTCTCTTTTCCCAGAAGGGGTAGGGCAATCTTCTTTCACATTCCTCCCAGTTCATCTTCCTTTGCCCCTACCCTCTTCTCCAGGAACCCTCCTAGAATTTTTGCTTCCACAGCCTCGTCTCATCCCTGGACTCCACATGACTTCTTCCTATCTCCCTTCCTTATTCCTTCTCCTGGAATCAGTCATAAAACAGAATTTAATTTGCACTCCTGAAAAATCTTGAACAAGTTCTTCAAGTGACAAGGTAATGCAATATTCCAGTCCACAATATTCCTCAAAATGTAAGACAGTGGGAAAGACTGCCCACAGTATGTCCTCAATACCCACTGAATATCTGAGGGGAGAAAAAAAGGTATTATGTGGAGCTGTCAGATGTGCTTGATAATTTTTCAGTAATGACAAGACAGGAATATAACTTTGACAATATGTATCCTCTTTCTTTTATCTTTTTATTTATTTATTAATGTACAATATGATGGGTAAGCAACAAAGGAAAAATGGCATTTTTGCTCTACTGAGTTTTTAAAAGAATCTGCAAAATGTTCAGGTTTCTATACGTTAGCTCCTGTGGGGGACCCATCTGGAATCCCTCATGTTTACAGCAATCATAGAAATCTCTGTGGGTCTCACTTGCTGAATAATTTCCATATCCCTTTTCATTTAAAGATAAGACTCAAATTTAAAAAGAAATCAACTGATTAGAATTCTAGGTATTTTTCACTAGCCCTACTACACATGAAAAAAAAAAAAAAAAAAAGAGCAACAAAAAATAGCAGTTAAAAGATAGTGTATATATCTGATGAAATTAGTTCTGATGAAATTAGCACTTAGCATTGTGTTCAGAATTTGTCAACAGAATAATCATTGCAACTAGATTACAAACAAACTGGACTTCACAAATATCCAAAGATGATGGCAATGCAAACACATTTTTCCGAAGATCATATAAACCCTCTTAACAGAGAAGGAACTAACCTCTCTTTTAATTAAAGGGAGGGAAGAAGCCAAAATATTTAAACAGTGCATTTAGAGATATTCTAAGACATCCTTCAAAGAGGCTGAGCCCTACTTATGGAAATACCACCACCACCAAAAAAAATCCAAATGATAAATAATATAATAATGTAATAAAAACTAATAAATCCTTCCTCTAACATATTAGGCACAAGAAGCCAACAAAAAGCCTGTATGGCCAATTAATGATAAGGCTATAAAAAGTGCCCTCAGAGGAAATACAAGTACCACAGAGAGAGGTTTTTTGTTTTGTTTTGTTTTGTTTTTGTATATATATATATTTTATTTTTAAACTTCACTGTTCATTATGGAAAGAACTGGAGAGACTCCCATACTGGAATCTTTCTGCCTAGGAGACTTGTCAGAGTATCCTTCCAAAATTGAAGTCATTGTCAAAAAAAAATATTGACACAAATGGACAAAATGAAGAGTAGGAGCTCAACAGGACCAGATGGTGCCCACCTAGGAGTTCCAAGGGAGCTTGAGGATGAAGGAGACAAACAGGGATGTATAAATTGCTGCCTAAACTGAGCTGGGTATCCAAAAATAAAATAAAAATGATAAAATAAAGGTAGGAAAGGATTCCTAAGGGATTAGATGCAAAGCCTGATTCTTATTTCAGGCCAGTTAGTAAAAGCCTTAATAAAAGACACATTGAATGAAAACTAGGATAAGTGTGATCTATAAGTGTGATCTACTGGAAAAAGAAAATGTGGCTGTTCAAAAGGGAAGTGCAGCCTTGAAAATCTATTGGAGTTCTCAGTGTTGGATTTCAACAAGAATCTAGATACAGATCATCAGCTTGGTATAACCTACTTGGCCTTTGACAAAGGTTTCAAACAATTCTTTCACTAAAAGCTTTGTATGAACTAGAGTACCATATGCAAGAGAAAAATAAAAACAACACACACACACGCTAGATAATTTGCTAAATTATGGGGAAAAGAAGGTAGGTATAATATGACCAGGTCTCAAGCAGTGAAAGAAAATAATCAGCAGAGTATCACCGGGACCCCTGCTGGTCTATATAGTCATAAATATAACCTCACAAAAGGGGTGAGCTGGCAAAGTTTGCTGACAATACTGAGTTATTAAAGTAGGAAGGACAAGAGCTGTGAAAAATTGCAGAAGGATCTTATGAAACTAAGAGCCTGAGTAATAAAATGTCAGATGTTGTTCAATATAGGTAAAAGTTAGTCAGATGGAAGAAACATAACCTCAATTCCACTTTTAAAGTCATGGCTGCTGAGCTGAGCATTACAGCTTCAGAGCATGATCTTTGGATTATGATCTACAGTTCCATGAATATGGTCTCTCAGTACTCAGTAGCAGTCGAAAAGGACTAAGCATATGTTAGAAACTATTGCAAAATTAATAGAGAATAAAATGGAAAACTTCATCATGGCATTATATAAATCTATGGTACACATGTATCTTAAATGTTGTTTACTTTTTTAATCTCAGAAGGGATAGAGTAGCATAAAATATATACAGAGAAAATGAGAAGGAAACCAAAGGTGCAGGGCAGCTTTTGTACAAGAATCAACAAAGCTAACAATATCTGACATACAAAAGAAGCAACTGAGGGAAGAAATGAGAAAATTACAAAATCATAACTGGTATGAAAAATGTGGTTAGGGATGACTTGCTTAATTTCTCTTCTACAGTAGCAGAACTAGGGGACATTAAATTAAGATAGCAGGAGGCAGGCTCTACACACAAAAAAGGAACTGATTCTCTATCTGGGACACCCATGATGCTGTGGGATGCAGAATCTTACCTGGATTCAAGTGGAGACAGAATAATAGAAGATCTCTTCTAAGACCTCGTTAGGTCTTAGATAACCTAGGCAAAGGGAAGGTAGACTCAGTATATAAAATTCCCTGAGATTAAAACAGTCAGATAATGGTAAAAAACGTAGAAGAGAAGCATCCTATATGCTTACTCTAGTTTTACTCCTTTCTAAATATTCATGCACAGATTCTGTAAGAGTCAGAATACAGCATCAGATAGATCTTTGGTCTGACCCACTGTGATCATCTTCATGACTTTATAGCTTTCAGACATAAAGGCAAGTGCCACCTGCAACACATTAATCTTTTCCTCTAAAGATCAAATATATCACTGATGAACACAAAGTTATTCGTAACTTCCTCTTACATTCTTGGTACTGGGGTCTGTCTCACGTCCAGTGTTCAACCAGATAAAGCACTGGACACACCTGCTGTGATTGAGTTGATAATTCACTACCTTTTTTCATATTTAGACCAGCAACTTTAATGACAGATATTTGCATTTTTTTCCTAGAAACAGGAAAAATATATTCTTAATCTATTATTTTTGCATGTAACGTGTCAGAACATTTTCCTTTGTTTTTGTTATATACTGCAATTGCCATTTAGTACACAACAAAGAAAATACTAGAGACTATGGCTGAACTAGTTTCAAAAACAGTTGGACAAATAAAATATTTATATTGAATAGATTTCACATTGCAGAGTCTGGGATTTGGCAACAGACATTACAAATCATGAGCAATACAGAGGATACAGAATTTAATTAACATAGCTAAAGATAGAAAAGAAAGCACACTGATATATGTAATATGGCTCTCAGCTTCAATATTCAGCAATAAAATAAGCCAATGCTTCTAAACCAATCTGAAATGAGTAAAAAACAGAAGCAACATAGTTGGAAGGTTATATTTCAAAATGTAATTAGTGTCAGAGTATTTCAGAACTCCTAAAAGCAAATAAGTCACCAAGTTCAATACAAAGGGAAGCACACATGACAAAGAAGTAATTTACAGAAGGAAACATACCTCATTATTTTTATTATTTAAATCTAATCATCATCAGATTAATTTAGAGAAAATGAAATGAAGGTAAAATACTACATCTTCATATTGCAAAAATAATTGGTGTCAAAGAAATTTTAATTTACTGGAAACAATCCCTTCTGTGTAATTATATATAGAAAAAAACTATTATGTATATTAAGTAGCATCTTTCACTGTAAAATATAGCTCTCCAAAGATTAGCCGTGATTTAAATTGGTGGTCACAGAACATAATTTTCTATGTTCTATCTTCATGAAATTAAAGAAGACTCTGAAAAAGGCCTATGTGAGTATATTCAACAAGAAAACCGAACAGTAATTTATTTATAACTGCACATTAAGAGACCACTTGGACAAAGCCACATTTTGGTGTGTAAAACACTGAAATGCATTTTCAAAAAAAATAAAGTGCATGTTCCGACACAACTGCCAGGGGGATACTCGCTTTATATCAGAATCCAAATATTTCCACAATGCTCCCACAAAGCAATAACTCTAAGCACTGCCAACATATCATCTATATGACCGAGCTAGAGTACCACCTTGCTTTGGCTGTGACGTACAAAGTGGCCACACTACCAAGACTATGCAGGCATCCAAATATTAAAAAGGAACACTGACACTTGCACACATGGCAATTTTCAGTGCTCCAAACCAAACTCCTCTGCAAAAATTTCAAAAACACTTCAAAAAAACTGTTCAGAGAGAGAAAACTGTTAGTAACATTCCTCAACTGCTACAGGTTGAATAGTATGAAATAGAGATGGGGAAATGTGCAGATACTCTGTGGCTGGTTCATAGGAAATTTTCTGTTTTCCTCTGAAATATGTCTAGTGATAAGAAGAGAGATCAAGAGACTTCCTTTCTTTCCAGCAAGGCAGGAAATGTGCCATTCTTGCATTGTCTTCTAGCTGTTTTCCTGCAAGCAAGAGGTACAGAAAAACGTTAATATGTAAGTGTGAAAATAACAATATAAGCTTTGTATTGTTTTGCCCCTTCCAAATTCAGGCTCAGCTGGAGCTCTGTGCACAGTCAGACCAGTTGTTGTTTTATCTAAACCAGTTTATCCATCCCTAATCAAGACGCTAGCAACCAGCTGTGTTGATCCTCTTGTATTCAGCACACAGCCTTTCTGTGCTCTGCAGAAAAAAGTTCTCACTTTAGACTATGCTCAGTCAAGAGTGTTTTTTCTATCAAGAATCCACAGGTGCAACTTCTCTGGCTTTGGCTTTGCTCGGTATGAAAGCTAATTGCATAGTCCTTGGATGACCATTTAGACCTGCATCTCTTAACCTTTGCACTGCTGAGATTAAGCACTGTATTCAGCACTACACTACAGAGCAGGGGCAAACTCACCTAATTACCCATCTACGCTTCCTCCTATAATGACATTTTTCAAGGCACTGCTCCCACCTCAGCTCTCAGTCTCCAGTCTTCCTAACTTACTATTCTCTCCTACCTCCCTGAGATGAAGAAGGTATCTTTTACCAGTTCAGAGGAGTCATTGCATATTCCTTACATCCCTCTCTTCCTAAACTCTTGGGTGGCTTTCCATACCAGCTCCTGTAACAAGGTTTTAATTACATTATTTAAAGAAAAGGCATTAGCAGCTAGGAAAATATATATACATCCAGCTATGTGATTATTTAAAGAGGTTTGGCATGCACAGCAGAAACACAGATCATGACAGGGCTGGCTGACAGTCACCCATCACATGTTCCAGGATCCTAGTGATTTTGCTGTGCAGACATGATGTGCCTACAATGTACACATATCTCGATTTCTCTACTGTTAATTGGGATGCAAAAGGCAGACACATGATGATGAAAACATCCCTCCTCTTCACCCTTCATCTAGGTGTAGCTGAAGAGTCTAGATTTAACGGACTACCTGGAGTCATCTAACAGATTAAGTCCATCTTGGATTATAAATCCCCTTGATGGGGGTTATCAGGTTTTGCCTTGCTTTTGTGGGCATGCAGTCCTCTGAAGAAAGGGAAGATAAGTAGTCTTTAAACAACTACTAAAAGGATCCTTTTCAAGTTGGTGTCAGCAGGTATGACAAAAAAAGTGACTGTGCCCTTATCACTCTTTCAATTACAAAAGCAGAGGAAAAGGTTTACTATAAGGTCTTTGAAAGGAACAATGACAAGCTAAAAAAAAAAAATAAAATGTTTTTCATAGTTTTGTTGTAAAATTTGCTAAAACATTCTTTCTTAACACTTAAGAAAATGCAACAAACAAAATGGTAACCAAAAAAGGAAATGTAGGATTTGTATGACATATATATATAGACTGCATGAGAGAATCTAAATAACAGACTCAGTTCATCACTGTCTTTCATTTTAATATTAACAAAATAAGTTATCAGATAACCTTGGCCCATGGAATTCTCTGATACAGAGCCTTCTTACAAATCTCAGTGTGGTAGGCTTTTTTATGAAATACTGTGATAGTCTCAGTAAAATGATGTATCATGTTAACGCAGTAAAGGTGGAAAGAGTGAGAAACCAGGCAACCACAAAGCTGACTTGGGGCTATAGACCCTTAGGCCCTCCAAAAGCAATAGGCTTTTTTCTTCTCTTTTCTTTCTGCAGCATAATCTAGGGTAGTCCTACAGTTGGGTCTGATGTATGTGAACTTCTTTTACATGTCCCAAGCATCCACAGCCCTTGAACAAGGGCTGAATCACATGCAGAACGGACAACTTCCACAAGGGTATGTTGGGGTATCCCCCAAGAAGGGGAAGCCCTTCTTGGAGCTTGGGCTCCTCCAACAATTATACTGTAGTAAGGAATCATATTTGGTAAACTTCAGCCCCAAGTAGCTGACGTTGTCGAGTTGTGACAGTGTTTGTTTTCTCCACTGTAATTTTTCAGACAGTGTCATACCCCATTTACTCATATTGGGGTAGCTTTTGAAAGACCTACCTTTAATTGACATTTTATTGTTCCAAGACAGTTTTACACTGTAATTCAAATAGTACATGTGCACGTGGTTTTGTAATAAAACGTACAAGCACATCCATTAAAACACAGATTCCTCTCAATTTCAGTTTTAGATATTTAAAACAGTAGGTATACCACTAATACGTACTTATCAGCAGAAACATGCAATTCTGCCCTAACCTGTCCAAAATTACCATTATTCATTCCTTAGAACTCATTCCCCACAATTGGCATTTAGTCACTTGATACCTATGTTTTGGGAATAGTTTTATTCCCCTTTTCTTTATTCTAAAATCTGGTATTTCAGTCAGTTTAGCACTGTACCAGTAGGTGGAGTAATGGTAAAACAAATACCTGCTTCAGCTATTTGCATTTTTGAACAGCCATTTTTAATATCTTTTGCCAAGATTTGCATAAACCAGAGTTTAATATTCCAGAAACACCTATACATATACATAATGTACTTTCACACGCTTAAAAATATAGACATTAAAAGACCATATTTAATACCTGAGACATGAAGTCCCTTTCTATCATTCTGTACAGTTCTCTTTAATTTCTACATACTGGGTACATACAGAATTATACATTATACACACAGAACTTTTAAATGGTGATAAAAGCTTGAATCCCTAAATTCCCATCCATTTAAAAAGAACTGATCAATGCCTGAAGGGAGTAAAGACTCTCTGGCAAGTTCCGCTTTGGTATTAAGGTCAGTTGAGATTTGAGAGACAGCTTTGGTTAATAGTGTCATGCCCCTGCCAACCTGCAGTTGTGTAGCATGCCCAGAGCCTTCAGTATATTGGATAGGAGCTGCATTAGCAAGACCTTTGTCCTGTGTCAGGGTGGAGGGTGGCTGTTGTGAATGGATGCACTCATGTAAAGAAAAACTTTCTACGAATGCAGCAGTTATTTTTCCTCCTCTCTGTTGCTGTCTGGACTCCAGATAGCACTAGCACCTTCAAAGTCATTCAGGTAGGCAACAAAACACAGCCTTAACAAATGCGTAACAGCCCAACATCACCATGGCAGCTTTGTCTCCAATAGAAACAATTTAAAATCCAAACTTAAGTCATTCCCGTATGTGCTATCAAAATATAGAAACTTTATAAAATGAAGCAAATATGCACTGAAAGGAATATCATTTGGGCTACAGCCTGTCATCTTTGTTCAGGCAAAATTCCTACCCAAGTCAGTAGCGCTTCTTGTATGTGTGTGTGCGCGCGTTTTTTTTTTTTTTTTTTTTTTCCTGATATAACAAACAGGCACAAACCACTCAGTCACTATATGAAGAAAAATGATCAGTTAGCATTAATGGATTCATTGACTCTGCATTTAGATAAGGAGTGCAGTATATTTCTGTATAGATATCTCAGACTGATGTCTGAAGCATAATGAAGGTAATATTTTTCCTAATCAGTGTAACTTTTGTAACTAAGTTGGCTGAAACTGAGCTTTGCTTGTGTGCAAAAAAGATATGCAAGAAAAAAGAAAAGCCATAAAGGCAGGAGCTTCAGTTTGCTCCTAGTGATCATACTAAGTTGCCAACACCAAAGGGGGAAAAAAGTGGACAAGGCCTCATCTGTAAAAATAACATAGATTTCAAGAACTAAATATCAGTTTCAGTATACGCACTACAGAGTATGGTAAGATTATTTCCCAAATCACCATTTGTTCTAAGGAGCTATGTAGACATTATTAACATTAAAGAAACTCCTCCTCTCAACCAAATCCAAAAGTTTAAGGAAACATTCATATACACCTGAAAATACTGAATCTGTACTACTTTCTTAGGGTTGTTCAAATTCAATTATTTTACGATTATTTTGTTTGTGAATTACTTCTGATTCATTTGCCTTTCTTTTTTGTCCTTACAATATGCAGTATGTTCAGTAAATCAAAAATATCTACAATCTTTCCTCTGCCAATACAAACATTGCAGTATGATCATCATCTACCTCCCTATTATTCTCTAGGAGAAAGGGGGGAAGCACAGAATAACAGATATTTCAAACTAACCACATATTTTCTGTCAGACAAAATATAGTCATATCCCTGAAAACAAACATAACCTCACCTTATACCAGAGAGAGTGAGCAAAAATGAATATAAAATATACCACAATCATTCAATAAAAAGAGCTGTGAGATTAACCAAGTCATGAATTAGCTTGATCTCAAGAGATCATGCTCATAATACCTGGCATGTTTTGACACATATGAAAAGGGTAAATGAGTTTTAAAGCTGAGGAAGAAAGGAACATTCTACCAAGCTGTTGTCTAATTAGGGCCATATTCTTTGAGTTGTTATGCACCTTCTGAAACCCTTGCAGCCTCATCACCCATCCTTCATTTCAGGAGGTGTCACAGGCAGGGTGCAACTTTCACAAGCGTGAGGGAGCTTGCAGCAACAGCCTCATTTGTTAATTGACTATACAGAATGTGAGGGCCCCTGCAAAAGCAAAGAGAGCACAGGCAGGTGCAAAGCTGCAAGATGAGGTTGCAGCAGAAGTTAGCAGTGTTGCAAACGGTAGACATGCCCTTTTCTCAAACAGCAAACAACACTTCCTTGTCCAGACACCCCCTGCACCTATCCTCACTGGTTAGTATGTTGGTTGTTTATTTCTCCTTGCTTCAATGCAATAAAAGGTATGAATGTCTGAGGGAGGGGAAAAACAAACAAACAAACAGCTTTCTTTAAGCAGCTGAGTGCATGAAATTCAGTTCATATCCAAGTTTTTTTATTATTATTATTTTATTTTTTAAAGGAAGTGTGGGGAGCAAGCTGATGTCTCACACACACTTCTGTTGCTTTGCATCTCACACATCTGGCTGAAAAGGACTTATTACCTGAATTTCAGACTTGTCTTTCCCTAAGGAGACAAAAATTCCTTTCTTCTTCAGTCTTGGTTTCTATCTTATTCAGGACCAAAACTGTTTCTGCAGAGGCTTTTATTCCTTCCTTAGGAGGATTTTAGATGGAACAGAAATTCCCCTAATTTTTAAAATGATTGCTTGCTGTTTTACAACAGTTACAGAACAAAAGCCCAAGAAACATGGAGAATATCCTGGCAAAACTATTTTCTCTGCTCCAATTTTCTAATTAGTCAATATCATCTCTTTCTCTACTTCCCATTCTCCTTCTCCCCCCCCCCCCCCCCCCCCCCCCCCCTTTTTTTTTTTTCTGTCTTCCCCCTTCCTTTTTTTTCAGCTAGCTCGGTTTGGATTTTCACAGATTGTTTGGGACAAGGACAATCACCCTTCACTTCGGTCTTCATTCTGGTCACAAGGAATGCTGCCTATGGAGAAAAAAAAAATAAAAAAATAAAAAAAAAAAATAAAAAATAAAAAATAAAATAAAGCAGATCAATTTTGCACTCATTCTGACAATGACTAAACAGTTTTCAGATTAAGTGTTAGCTTGTCATTCACAGTTATCTGTAGTATAGGGTTGGGAGGTCTGACATGAAGAGTTAGGGGATGATTTAGTGTATTAATTTGCCCCTTTTGATACGCTTTCTGAGGTTTCTGAGTAGAGATAGCCCCCTTAGCATAAATCTTAGCTGATGCTGCCTAACAAGTCCCTTCCACTGCTGTTGTGTAAAACTGCATTCTATTTCTCTGTGTTATGGCTAGGGGCATTTTAAACATTACTCCCTGGGCTCAGAGCCATGACGAAGAGAGAGTCTGGAAAGTAAAAGCAGAAAGGGAAGTGGGTCTTTGTTAGTTAGATTTGGTATAGGGCAGAAACCAAGGGCAAGTCTGGAGGCTCTTGACAGAAAATGAGAGAAGAAAAAGTAAAGTGGTGGCAGAAGGGCATAAATCAGAGCACTTCTGAGAATTTTAACATACTACAGGTGAAATCCAATATTTAGCTGAAATGCTTTGTTTTCTTAAAAGAACTATAAAACCAAACAGATATCTGCATACAATTCTTAGGTTTATAGATTAATTCAGGTTGGAAGTGACCTTGGGAGGTCATCTACTCCAACCTCCTGTTCAGAGCAAGATCAGCACTGAATCCAGACTAGAAGTATATGTTCTCATGAACAGGCATGTAATGAATACTGTATCTTCAATCAAGTGTCCTAGACTGAGGGGAAAAAGAAAACATTACCTACTAAAATAGCTTGACATCCAAAAGGTAAAGAATATATCTAGCAGTACCTAACATAGGTATTCATTACACCATCTCTTCAAAGCACAGCTTTCACATGTTCACAGCAGACTCGTTACAGCTTTGCCTTATCTGCATTAGCACTAAATCTAAAGTAATATGCAGAAAAATGAACTATGGTAATGCTTCAGTGGTAGGGAGAGTCAGAGAAAACCTAAAGCATGATGTGAAGAAAGTGTCTTTAGAGAGAGTCTTCCTACATTTTCCATACAGAAGTAAAAAACATGCTATAGCAAGAAATAAGATGCCCACAGAGTTCACGTAGATGAGAGTTCTAAAAATGTGTGCTAGGTACCAGAGGATTTTGTTCATTATTAAACTTGTATTGTGTTTACCTGTGTAGTGCAAGATTGAAGATGACTTAATTGCATACTATGTCCTTGCCCTCTGACCTTCCTATTAATTACATTTTGCTATAGTAAGAATCAGATGAAGAAGAAGAAGAAGAAGAGAAGAAGAATTTTCTCTTATTTCCCTAGGACTAAGACAGTTATTAATTCCTAATAAGCTTGCTTTTTCCATCTGCAGAAGGCTATATTTTCTTTTCATTGCATGCACAGTACTCCCAGAAGCTTTTAACTTGCACATATTGAAGATTACTTCACACATTTAACAATGCCAAAGTAAACTTGCTTAGAGCCACCGTGTGGTTGTGCTCTGAGGTTTAATCTTCCTTGGTCTGTAATCATAACACCCACAGAAGTTACCAAGATGGGGATGATATCTACAGATAGATGTGCTTGTATATGAGGAACATGGCTGTCTGGTAGCTTCACTGAGGTTCATTCTTCAAAGTAGTAAATTAAAAGACTAGTTTTGAATACACTTCCTGCTCTCTGTTCTATGGAGCTGTTCTTGTCGTGTCACATGGCTTAGCTTCCAGCAAAGATGAGGTTCTTTACCAAATCAATGGAGATTTTTTTTTTTTTAAATCTTTGGGAACAGTTCTTTTTATTTCAGATGGGATATTAATTGAAATTATATTCTACTGCCACCCTCACCTAGTAGCTTAATAGTCATCACATTGCACAAATTATTTTTAATACCTTGAAAAATTCATTAAGTGAACAAAAGATCCTGACATAAGTCATAAGATTTTTTTCCTCAAATGTGAAGTTAATAAAAAAGGACCCTAGAATATTAAGGTCTACTTTTTAAGCCACCTTTCTTCCTATTTTAAAGAAAGGCCTTTCTGCTTATTTTCACCGAATTTAGACACTAAGCTCTGACCAAAAATAATCATTAAACCAGAGGATTTTAACGTGCATGAGAAGGAGATTTTCAGAACCAGACTTGATTTCTTTGTTGAGCTACTGAGAACAGAAGGCAGTAGTTAAGCCTCTTCTCAGATTTCAAGTAGGGTAAAGGCTGCTGTTTAAGAGGACATCTTTCCTCTTAGAAGGAGAATGTATTGCCTGTGGTCGCAGAGGAAGCGTTGTGCCCTGGCTGGTGCATGCAAAAGTACTGGAAGGGTTAGAAATCCATTGATGTCACAAACACAGCTCAATTTCTCTGGACTATCAAGCATGAAGAACACAACCTGTCTTCCTCAAAGTTCATAGCAGATCTCCAATGCTGGGATATACAGCTAGCCTTGTGCCCACATGTTCCATCTCCTTACCATAATGAACCAGAATCATCAGGCTGACAAGACAACTTTCTCACTTCTGTTTCAGCTTCTCCCACTTTCCTATTCCAAAGTCATGGAAATTGAAGGAATTGATTGGCATGATAGCTTAGAGTTTTGCTATCCAGTGGAAGACTGTAAGAACATGGATTTAAGGTTAGGGATAATTTGTGTTCTGTGGTTTTACTTGTTATTGTTTGCAAGTATAAGATCCACTTGTTCTACAAACATTTTCTCCAAGCCTTTCCCAGCCCAGAAAGTCACTTTAACACAGTTTCCAGCTCTCCAGTTTTGCATGGAAAATGGCTTGTGGTCAGATAGATCATTATGCTCCGCATGCTAACTGGGAAGGAGTCAGTAGACACCTGAGATTATTTTGCTGGATAAAAAAAATGCCCCCATGCACCTGTGGCCCCTTGGCTCTGGAGAGGCCTTTTTGTTAGGGCCCCTGCTCTGAGCTGGGCCTGACCAGATACTGCAAGGCCTAGGGCCTATGGCAGTGCCTGGGGATGGCCAGGCTGCAGTCATCCCCTGTCACCATCCCCAGACTGGCCCACCTTGCTGGGGGCTCCAGGACAGAGATGATCATTAGGGAGGCTCCACACTGCCCTGCAGCCCAAGGATTTCTGTCACCCTATCCTCAGGGCCCCACTGTAGTGCTGCTAGCGTGCATGTTCCATGTACTGTTCAAACTCACCATATCTCAAAGCCATTTATGAAATTAACCGCATCTTGAATTTAAGACAGGTCCATTCTCCCCCCCCCCCCCCCTTTTTTTTTTTCCCCAAGAAAAAAGTTGTCTCCCTTTACAGTTAAATCTGGTTTTACATACAGTGTAAATATCTAAAGCCGCATTCACCTATTTGCAAGGTATTTATTATCTACTTATCTCACATTTCCAGTGATGACTACAATGTTCAGAAATCAATGGAATTCTCTACAGATGAACGTAAATAGGTCATTAAGAAAAAATAACATCAAAAGTAATTAAGGTGCTCTGGATTTATCCTTTCTACTGGACTGGTGTGTAAAGTTATCCTTTCCAAGAAGTCATGGGCAAATACAACAGAAAACAGCTCATTCTCCTCAGAACGTGTTCTCAGCATATGCTGGACTTGAACTCTAGTGGGATTGAACATATGTTTAAGTGCTGTTTTATGTGAACTGGAACCCTTAGTAGCTCTCAAAGTTTCATGTGTATGTAATTCTCTGAGTGTATAGAACAGAAATGGTTGGAAAACTAAAACCAAAAATGTCTGAAATTTTTTTCTTTTTGAATGTAACACCAGAAAAACCCTAACTCCATTTAAATATAACCAAATCTTAACCATCATTTAGTTGTCTGATTTTGACATTGCTGTGAAAATACTTCTACAACTCATTTTAGTAAAGAATCATCTATATTGAGGATATTTTTCCAACTTCTTTAAAAGACCCTACCTTACCATAAAAGATTGATGAAACAAAACCCAGTCTGGTAACATCCCAGGTATGGACTAGCAATACTGCAACACAACACATTCCAAGTTCCTGTAGGATAGTTAATGGCTGATTCCAACTAGCAGCAAAAATAAATAAATAATTAGCAAGTGTTGGCAGTTAAAGGTTTTTAGATGCATAGGAAGAAATGATACAAAAAAAAAAAAAAAAAAAATCCCCTTTTTTTTTTTTTTTTTTTTTTGTTTTTTTTTTTTTTTTTTTTTAAACAGAGGTTACTGAGTAAAATAAACTCTAATCAAGAACTCATTTTCTTCATTGAAAACTGTTTTCCAGAAAGTTTCAAAGGACATATAGGTTTTCATTTAAATCTATGGGTTGACAATAAATAGAAAAATCATTCTACAAGGCATTTTAAAATACCTGACAGCAGATGTACAAGGATTTTTAGCCCTATTTGACTGCTATACACATATTCGACATTGTAGAGGAATTCCACATCTAACAACCCGATGTGAAAGGATCTTGAAAATTAATTAAATCCTTGGCTTTTCTACTAAGGCTGCCACTTACTGTCTGACGTACCAATCATATTCTTATATGCAACTGAAGGACTTCACTATTATTTTCTACTAAAACAAATTTATGCATAGTTAATCAAACCAGGTAAATTACAAGCAAATTGTTTAGTTAATTCTGCAGTTGACAGTGACATCTGAAACCTTAGATTCAATAAATTCTCAGTAATCTGAGACATTTCATCACTGACAATCAAGATGAAGCTAGCAGTTCAAATAGGCAAGATAATAAAACAAAGTTGGGTATTTGGTACAGCAGCATAGCAATTAATGAACTAATGAACATACCACACCATTATCATCTATTCCCTTTGGGCTTTACTTTTAGTATGGGATTGTCTTTTTGGAATTCATTTATGGGTGGTATCATCAACTTTACAGCTGGAGGCCTCTATACCATTTTAAGAATTGCATAATGTAACCAAAAATTGTCTTTACTTTTGGCATTCACTGCACACAGTCTTAAATCCAAACAAGGTTGTTAAAGATTAAAAGAAAAACAAATGGTCTTTTAAAGCCAGATAAGCTAAATTATTACAAATTATACATGTCCCAGTTCAAAATCATTAATGGCTCTCAGAGTAAGAGATTAAAAGACAAAAATAGCCTAATTAGAAAGGATTTACAGTGCGGAGTTGAATTATTTG
Organism: Nettapus auritus; assembly: GCA_011076525.1. Taxonomy (NCBI): domain Eukaryota; kingdom Metazoa; phylum Chordata; class Aves; order Anseriformes; family Anatidae; genus Nettapus; species Nettapus auritus. The sequence goes on from CM021765.1 coordinate 97,075,524, forward strand.
CGCTCAGAGCAAGACAGGATTGAATCTGAAGCACAAGACATTTAATACATTGGCAATAATGATGATAAGCAGGAATGTTAACTAGTATAGCTCTGCCATAAACCAGTCACATTTGTGTGAAAAATTGTGGAAAACAACTCCGATACAATATCTTGTTCTCTGAAAATTTATCCCACTTTGCATTCTCTGAACAAAAGGATTGGTTAATCATGAGCTTTCAGATATTGCTTTCTATATACCTGTAACATATAAAACAGTGAATTTCAACAGCAACTGTAAACTAAAGCACGTATACTTATAAACAACCCTTACATTACGTTTGTGGAGGGAATACAGTATACAAGGTAGCTGTACTATTGGGGTTGGATAGTTTCTTAGCCATCAGCAGGGAAGCTGCAAAATAATTTAAACTGAACTGAGCACTCAAGGGTAAATTCATTTTTCACTTACCCATGTGTAATGCCAGTGATTTGCATTCAAGAAACTGTGGGTAGAATTTGGTCTCAAGAAAACAGCTTGTGTTAGTGCCATAACCTTTGTTTTACAGGGAGTACAACATTTGGCCCAGAGGAGAAACACACCTCTTGTAAGCCAAGTAAGCAAATGGGTACAAACCTGCTCAAGCAATTACCAGCAAATATCAGAAATTATTTCATTTCTATTTACAGGAAACTAACACTGCATGAAATAGCAGAATCTTTGGTTCTGATGCTGGTCTTACAGAGGGATTTTTGGATTGCATGAGCGACCCACGTCTGTCTGCTTCATTCAAATTCAATCTGCAATTTACTTATTAGATGCTGATAGTTGGAATCTAAATCTATTGCCAGAGATTGCTGTAAAAATGAAGTTATCTAGTAATTTGCTTCACTCAAGCATCTAAGCTATAAGGAAATATTGCATTTAAAAATAATCTATTTTACACATTAAAGTGCTACAGTAAACCACAAAACAAACTTTTACTGGATAAGAATGGGATTCTCCATAAAACTATCATCAGCCTACCAGTACTGTCCTTGCTTAAAAATTACTTAAACACAACACTTAAAAAGGAAAATCTTGTGTAGTAGATAATCATATCTTTAATATTAATGCATTAGATTATCAATGCTGAAAATGTGTTTAGGAATATATTCTTAAATTTAGTGCAAGATTGCTTACATTACAAGTGGTGCCTATGCTTTTACCATTAACACTCAGTTCTTCATTTTCATAGGTTTAGTGAGTCATCTGCAGACTAACTTATGCCAAGTTCTGCATAATGTTAAGGGAATAAAAGGCTTAAGAGCAAGACTGAAGAAGCTCAATGTACTCTTCACCCCTGCCTATAGCCAACTGGCAGAATAACTTACTGGTCAGAGGACAACCAAGCCACGTTAAATGTATTGTGTATTTTTATTGCTAGTTCTACCCAGAAGGCATTCTATGAAGATGACATCAGTTGTTTTATCTAAGCAAAGCCCCACTAGGAATGAGTAACAGAAATATCCCTGCAGGCACACTTCACCTTGCTAACATATTGCATACAATTCCAACTCCAAATTTAGTTAGGATCTGTGATAATCATGTTAACTACAGGTGAAATGCTTATCTAATTATGCTAGCACTTTATTTCCTCTGGTTAGAAAATAAAAGTAAAAAGTTAAAATCATTCTCTAGTTTTTCTCTTACTGATAATCTGTGCAAGCATGACTCAACTGTCACAATAAATTTATGCAACTGTAAATGCTTCTGTGAACATGTCATCTTTCCCAAGTCTTACCTGATTCACAGTCAAGGCTTTAGATGCTAACACAAGAAATGAGTCAGGAATCCATTATACACACAAACAGGAGTGCAAACGTTCTAAAGAGGTGTTAAGATTCAAGCCACTTTGAAAACAGTAAAAAAAAAAGTCTAAAAATAGTGCAATTTTGTTTTAGAAAACATTTGACCAGAAAGCAAGTGGACATTCTATCTGAATAAATCTGAACAGCCATAATGTTAATAAAAATAAATTGATTTCATTGGTACTGCTGGGATCACTACAGCTTCATAAAAATTGAAAATACCTCAGTCCTACTAGATAAGTAACTAGGATATTTTCAAGTTACTGTAAGAAAAGACACCAAACTGACTCTGTAACAATAGTTTTAATACTTGTATCAATATGTTCATTGACAACTGAACTCAAGGTAAACATAAGTGAAATCTGCATTTCAAATTGAAAAACAAACAAACAAACAACAACAACAAAAAAATAAAGCAGAAAATTTCAGCCTTAGAGGCTAAGTTGATGTGTATTTTCCTGCTAAGTTTCTTTCCCAAGCCAAGGGCATATCTTGCTTTCAAACTTCAAGTACAAATAAAATAGTTTTTAACTAATTCAAATCATAATCCTATAGCTCCTGACAAGTGAGGAAGCACTTGTTTTTCTTGTTTAGTCTACCCTAAAGTCATAATATTTCCATTTGAGGGAGATGTATCATCTGTGGAGACCATCTAGTTCATCACTCAAGAACATGGAAGTCTTTCCATTTCCACTCTTTAAAATACATATTCTCACACATGCCAAGGAATGCATTTCTGTAACAAATCTACCATCGGGATTCCTGTGCTGCTAAAATGGTCATTTGTCTTCTGTTAACAAATTATACCTGCAGAGAAACACAAAAAAAGGTGTTTGCCATTTGTAACTGATGCAACCCAACATACTTCACCATGTAGACTGTGGAAAACTGTTTCATCTGACAAAGGGGGCTCCAGCTTGCCAGACGAACTGGCTCATTCAGCACACGTATCCAATCCCTGTACAGCTGGGGGTGGGGAGGGAGTTCTGAGTGGGAGGGAACCAGGGTAGCTTCTGCCTAGGACAGCACAGAGGGGACACACTTCATCTCACCAGCTTCCTTGCTCAGCATTGTAGACCAGCCGGAGCAGATCTATAGGAGATTGCAGGTACTGGAGGTGTCTAGCTTAATACCTTTACCTTGCAGACCACTCACTTGGGTGCCTGCAGAACAAAAGTTCTCTGAAGATTACTGTATTTTTCAGGATGGCTGTTATTTTTCTATTCTGGTCATTGATACTTAAATGATAATTAAGTTTGAGACTAATCACTTCAAGACTAAAGAAGAAAGCTGTATATCACTTTTATTCAATACAATAAATACAATTAAAAGGAACTATTGCTGTCTCTCTTAGTTTTCCCTCATATATATCAGCTGTCATTTCCTGAGCTTTAAAGTGCTTGAATAATAAACCTGCACAGAATTGAATCACTTCAGTAGCAGGTTGATTAGTTCCCACATCCAATAAAATGTCTGTGGTATCTCATATATTTGGCATTTAATGTTGTAATTAATAAGTCTTGATCATGTGCCTCTTACAGCCACAGGTCACTGACAACAGTGACATTCCCTTTCTCAGCAGGAAATTGAGCCTCCAAGACATTTTCCTAAGACACTTTCAATTATGATAAATTGTCAGATTTGCTTCAGTCATTTTGAAAACTACTTCATGTATATCTTCCCAGGTAAAAGCAGCACCAAGATACAAAGAAATTTTTTCTTTATGCAAATCACATTTGGGGGAGTATTTCAGATTTTTTAGGGTCATTACAGATTCCCAAATGAAAGTCATGCTTTAGAAATGAACTGATCTCAGGAACATATCTTTCCAACTTTAGCATTTCCGATAGAGGGCCAGGTACCAAATGGCTTGAAATCTGTGTAGCCCCATTGATCTAAATTGGCACACACTCAATTTAGTCTACACAAGGATTTATCCCTTTAAATTAAAATGCAACGTTACAAAAGCAAAAGCATTTATACTCCTTTACTTTTTAACAAAGTATGCAAGAGGTGGGGTGGGATTTTTCCCTCTCTCTCTCTCTTTTTTTTTTTTTTTTTTTTTTTAACACCTTACTTTATTAAATATCTTATTTGCTCTGTTTTGTGAGTCCCAGCTAAAGTTTTGGTAAGTAAGATCAGCTAAAGTTTTGGTAAGATTTTCCATAGTCATATTGATAATACATAGGACACAGAAGTGTGGAACAGGTAGAGGCATTTTTGTGACTTATCACCTAAAAACATGAGATCTAATCTAGACAAAAGGTTGAAAAAGAATGGAAAGCCAAAAAGTAATGATGCTATGAAGACAGTATTCCTATAACTGCTTCTTTGACACCCACAGGACAGGTACAGTGGCTTTCCTATTTGCAAGGTTTCAAACTCCACCCTGAATATATAAATGCACTTTTAGAATAACATGCCTGCACATTAAAGATTTTAAAATGCTGAAGATAAACTAGTACTACTAATTTCTAATTAGCAGTAAGTGTGAACTGCAATTTTTTTAAAAAAAAAAAAAAGGAGAAAGCATTACATCTAACCTGTCTGATACAATATGCTAAGTGGAAAGACAGAAGGAGAAGGGGGTAGCAAAGGAAAGCAAACATTTTTAATGTCTGCTTCCCTTACTTGCAATTTTGTTCAGTTACACTCTGATCAAGAAATGTTGCCTCCGACTTTAAGACAAACAGTCGACAATTATCAGCCTAGCAGTACATGTTCAACATTTACAGTCCCACCTTGCAGTTCATGTATGTAATACTGCCAAGCCTGGCATTCAGACATCATGGCTTAGATTCCAAGATATCATTCATTTTAAGAAGTAACATGGTTTGGGCCCTTTTCATTTCTGTCCTAGTTTTCTTCTAGTCTTCAGGGAGTGCTTTTACAAGGTTTTCTTTCTTTACAACCACAAGGACCAGAAGCTTATTTCAGCTAAAACTGAAATTTTTATACAGTCGTGTGTCTGCAAGAGCTGGAATGTTAAGATAAAAAGAAATATGAAATATCATGAGACCTGCTGTTATTGCAATAAACAGTCAGAACTTATAGGAAAGTATGACACAACATAAAATAGTCATACTTCCCTCAAAAATAAGAATCCCCCAGGCTTCAGAAAGACATTATTAGTCTTCTAAGTTTTGCAGACTAAAACCTTAGGATAGAGAGATTAGTGTTTTGCCCCAAATCATAGAGTCAATAAAACAAAAAACAGAACAGAACAAAACAAAACAAAACAAACAAACAAACAAAAAAGCAAACAAACAAACAAACAAAAAACTTGGAACTGAAGGTCTTCAGGATAATCACCTGCTGACTGGAAGTGAAAATGCTGTCTCAAGCTCAAAGCCTTTTGCTTCAGACATGGAGTCAATATTCCCTGCAGAATTATGTTACTTCTTTTAGGAGGCAGCAGTAGAGGAGATAGCACACACTGAGAAATAGCAAGTGAGGAAATACAGAGTTTTATAAAAGAAAATGAGATGCTGCACCCCAACACAGTTTCGAGGCATCTTCACACAACTCTTCCTCCTTATGTCAACACCATGTAGCAGAGCACACACTCGAGCACCCACTTTCCAGTTATCACCCACTGATGTCAGTAACCCCAGATAGCACAAGCCAAGGCAGGATTATAGCACCTCAGGTTCAACTGCAATTAATTAATACCCTGGACACTGTACCCAAGTGAGAAAACAGCTATACTGCTTCTGGACACCAGTTTGGAGACACAGTAACCCCCAACTCTTCTGACTTTGGAGTTAGCTCATGTAGAGCCAATTCTGACAGAACAGGTGCATCCTCAGTGCTGTATCTCTGAGGATACTAAAATTTAACATGGGGGCATGTGTATTGCAACTAAGGTTCATGCATTTTTTGAACAGGCAGTAAAACTTATTTCAGATCAAAAGTGTCACCACAGCTTTCTCATAGCTGTAGTACATACAGAACCTATGCAAGTGCATCTTTGGCTGGTCTCAGAAACTCTGCTTTATTAAAAATAGTATACATAAAAGTTTGTTTTCCTATTGTTCTCGAGGGAAAAAAAAAAAAATTACTTGTTGAGAGGGCTTAAGATGTCCTCCCACCACCTCCAGATTTCATAGTATGTTTGCTATTGCTTCAGAGAGGTAGTCATTGTATTTTATAGAAGTGACCAGACATTTATTTAGCAAGATTTTATTTTATTATTATTTTTGTTTTTTTTTTTTAAAGAAAATCAGTATCAGCTACTGAAAGAATTCTGAAAGAATTATATTTGTATTACACATTAGTAAGATTCAGAAAATTTGTAGCAGACTGAAACCAAACGTCTCCTTGGAAACAACAAGTTAAGAACATGGACACCAACATTAAACAATTCTGGAGAAATTAAACAATAACATTTAGAAGGATAATTACTAAAATGATTAAAAATGGAATGAGAAACATCATAGACTGAAAGCAATATATACAGAACATAAAGAGATACAAGGCAAATGAAGGAAAGAACAATAGGATTGAGAACATTCACTATAATAGCAAAAAAACAGCAAGAAGCAGTAGCTAAATCTCCTTTTCCATCTTAATTCTTTTAGGTGAACAACCTGACTTATGCTAACATCTCACAGTTCTAATCTGAGGCAATTGAACCCTAAGGTTCTTATCATTTTAAAGACTTGTTATCCTTTGGCTTTATTACACAGAATCACAGAGTCACTTAGGTTGGAAGAGACCCATAAAGTCAAGTCCAACCATTACCTAACACTACCAAATCCACTATGCTGCTTTATGATCTGTATAATTCTTAATAAACTCGAATGATAATCCTGTTTCTAGTACACAGACCCTAGTAAATTTTTTTTTTTTTTTTTTTTTTTTTTTTTTTTGTGTGTGTGTG
>CM021765.1:97082334-97305345 GCA_011076525.1 Nettapus auritus
TGTGTGTGTGTGTGTGTGTGTGTGTGTGTGTGTGTCATGTTATAAACTGCAGGAAACAAGGAAAACAAACTACACATAAGCTCCTGTTCTACCTAAACCAGAAATCTGGCTGTTGCATCCAGACAAGCTCATTAGCTTAAAACTCATACAGTTTAAAATAGATGTGGAAAGGTGTTAGTTAGGAACATGAGCAATTACAATCCTTGCTGACTGTGCACAAGGACTGCCCTTTCTTGTATAAAAAGCCATTCCTGGTGTCATTCAGGCACATATTTTTCACAACACACTTCATCTACACAAACTCATTTTACACCCAGTTCACCCACCAGAGATAGCTACATCGCATCAATCTTCACTCACTGTTTTGTCACAAAAACCCTGACTCACCCCTATTCATCTCACTTGTCTGACTCACTGACTAGCAAGGACCAGGAATTTTACAGTGGCCAGCATATTCAGTGGAAATCAAAGTATATTTCCTAACTAGGTAGCTTTATACAGGAAAGTCTCAATTATGCCAATGTTTTATATGTTCTTGTTTCAGGATGGAAGGTTTACTTTGGATGCCACTTGATCTCAAACAGAACATCGTTGCCTTTTTAAAGCAAATCATGTCACTGCATTTTGGGCTGTATCCACCACTACTCTGTCTTCCTGAGCTGCCGCGACACCTCATGGGATCAAGTAGCTTCCTTCTTCCAGAGCTTGCCTTTTCCCTGTTGAACTGCATCTACATTTATACACCACAGCCACCCCTCCAATTAAATTGTTAAATACACCATCTGAGACACAAAGCTACAGTGGCTGATGGAGGATGTAATTTGAACTCATCTCCAACCGAAGAAGACCAAGCGCTGAATTTCAGTTTTCACAAGGCACTATAGTCCCACTCAGGCCAGCTATTACACTACACCTACTTAAAAGCATTTGAAAGTTCAATTGTTTTGTGGTGTGGGTTTTGCTGTTTTGTTTAATAAATAAATAAATAAATAAATCCATTTTAGAAATGTTTTTATTTCCCCACCCTCTATCCAGAGGGAAAGGAACTGTTGAAATAACAGATTTTCAAACCCTTTCACATGCAACTTTCTTGCCTCTCACATTCACAAGACTCCTTAACACACCCATCCTTTTCTTTCTCTTCTGTCCCCGCCTTCCCCCCTCCCCCAAGGCTATCCATTCACTTCTCCACTTCTCTCACCCACCTACTCTCAGTTCCTAGCAGGGCTTTTTGGGGGGGCGGGGGGGTTGAAGCGTGTTGATGCAGCAGCTGCAGTCAGCAAATGCAGCTGCATCTTAGCCTGAGTTAGGGCTCCAAGTCAAAGAGAGTTAGAAACCTCAGTCCCACGAGAGAAGGGAAAGCTGTTCTCCCCCACGGATTTGGGAAGATAGCTACAGCTAAGGAGATGGAGTGAGAGGCAACCCATTGGAGGTACTTGCTTGGCAGGGAAGCAGATGTCCTATGGGCCTAACTTCAGCTGGTTGCAGCATGAAGAGAAGCCAGTACAAAGAAGAGGCAGGAAGGATGAAGTAATTGGTGATCTTTACAAGCCCTATGTAAAATACCATTCATAACAGCAATGACAGTCACTTTCTGCACGCAGGCACAAAGGGCTTTTTCTCCCGTGGCACTCTGACAGTTTAGGCAGGAAGAGAGAGGTGGCTAGTGGAAGTAAATTGTCAGCGATCTGTCACTGAAAAGCAGATTGCTTTTCCCCTCCTGAATTTTCCCTCCTGAGTTAAGATTAGTCTCTATTGAAACCTATCGTTCTCTTCAACAGCAGCCAGCACCTACAGAGATGAAATTTCTTTATCAGATCTCTCTAAATGACTACTTGAAGCTTAAATCAAACTGTAGAAAGAGGAGGGACAGTTGTTGCCAAATAGTGAAGAACAAAGCATACTGTAGAATAAAGCTCCATAACAAAAAAATCATTAAACCTATTTTTCTACACGCAGGCTGCTCTAGTACAAATTAAACCCAAAGCAATCACAAGGGAGTTAAGGCCAATAAAGTTATTGTAAATAAATTACTAGTCTTAAGACTACTTCGATTACTCTATATTTAGCCACATGTACAATAACAGAAATTAATCTGAGAAGAAAAGATTGTTACACATGAAATGCTGCAGAGTACCAGAATGTTCTGAAAGCAAGGGAAGGTCTCTCTTGTTTTATTTGACTTTGTTTTGATAATCACTCTGCTCTTTACCTAGGTATAGTATCATCATATTTGCAGAATACTAAGATCCATGTGGAAAACAGAAATGTCTGCTAATTATTGTCTTCTAAAAACAAACAAGAGAATGAAATGTCTTTTATAACTGAATTTGAAAAATGCCAAGAAAGTTTGTTCTCTTTACAGCTAAAGTTAAAGCAAACTATTTTGGATAGGGCTGAAAGGGGAAGGGGGGAGGGGGGGGACGACTTAAGTTTCTATTTAATTTCCAGGTGCACACACATCTTTGTCTTCCACTGTCACAAGGCAGCCTTTCCATAACAGGCTACAATAAATAGATGAAAAAAGCAAAGCCTCTGTCACAGGGGCTCTGCCTTTGTTCTGTATTTGTGCAATGCCCAGAACACTGAAGCTCTGGCTTCTAAGCCAGATATAAATAAACATGGAAGGAAGTGAAAGAATAACAGAGAAATCAAATAGATGGGTAACTTGAAAGAAATAAAAACTGCATTTATTCTGTTTAACTCTTAATTGTCTAATTCTTTATATTACCTTTAAAAAGGCCATTTTACTACAAGTCAGAAAAATTTGCAACAGATTTATTTACACCACTTCAAAGATAGCACCAATGAAAGTGTAAATACACATATTAACATACCAGTCACATTCTAATATAATAGATAGCTCACTTCCCCCCCCCATGTAACATGGCTCACTTTTACACAGCAGAGTCCATGAGAGCCCTGATGTATATAGGTCAATGTATTGAACTTCCAAGTATTGACATGGAATTTTGTCATTTGTTCTCACCATGAAGTCTTTGATAGCATGACAGTCTTTGATATCAGTTTATAGCCTCCAGAAACCCAGAATATCTACTTAATCTTTAGGACAGGAATGAGAGCAACATGCTAGCCCACCTGCAGCAGAGGTCTCTGCTGGTGGACACCGAACAGCTGCTCACCAGCCCCAGTCCCGTGGTCTCCATACTCTGCCTTGATGAGCAGACCCTGTAAAGTTGAATCAGAACTTGTAGCAGAGCACAACTGGTTTACACCTTCCCAGAAAAGCTACTGCTCTTATTCCTTTCAACAACAACAAAGTGCTAGCAGTTTTCCCAAACTGAAGAACTCCAACCAGAGCAATAACATTATCTTGAAAATAATCCACTATCCATAGAAACAGGCCTTAATTAGCAGCTCTTTTGCAGATGTATTTGCATGGGACGTGTGGTGATTAGATATAATATTTAGGTACAGAATTGTGTAACCAATGAACCAAAAGGTGTTGTAATGAAGGAGAAGAAAAAAAATTACAAATACACTAGCTTCATTTACATTCAATAGGGAATATTTTGAATTGATACATAAGAAAAAAAACCAGAAGAGCAATTACCACCCAGCCAGCGTAATGTTTGTTCCATGTGATATGATCAGAGGATAGACATGTAAACATTTTGTACTTATTGGATTAGTGCTTTCCAGTTGGAGACCGCAGAGAGAAATAATGGGAAAGATGTGCTCATACACTGTATGGCAATATATTAATTGGCAGTTTCAGATTTTGTTCTTTTAAGCTATTTTGCTGGGAAAAACAAACAAAAAAAAACCCACAAAAAATGAAAAGACAAGACCATGAAAAATACCTGCATTCAGAGCAGTCTATAAATATTTTTGCAAAGGTATGGCAAGACTTTGCCAGGTAATTGTGGCAAAGAAAGGAGAGAGCTGTAAATATGCTGTCCTTGTACTATTACAACATCACATCACCTTCCAGAGAAAGGCATTCATAGCCACATGCAGGGGGGTGAAAAAAGGAGACACTAATCTCTCTGCACCATACAACTGGAAAACTACAGAAAGGAAAGGTTAAAGTGGCACAGTGGCGTGTGTTTGTTCTGCATGAGAGCCTGGCAGAGGAACTTTTGCTGTTGGTACAATTGTTGATGTGATCTGGAAAAATTGACAGGAGGTTCCAATGGAGTTATTCCCAAATCATCCATGTGCAAAGAAAGCATCTGTGTTCTGTTTTCACCAGGCCACGATGCTAGTAAGCAAGGTGCCAAATAAAGGAAAAGCTGTAGCATCATCATGCTGCACTGAAGGCAACAAGGCTATTTCAGAAGAAAGCAAGCCTGATATTAGTCCATATTATAATCAAAGCAAATCAAGCATGGACAATTTGGATCACCTAACCAGGCTTTATACACGCAAGAGGAAAATTTGGTGGTAGCCAATGGAAATATGATTCTGATATGCCATGCTGAATGGCTACATTTGTCACTTAGTATTCAGAGTTCCCAGACTCAAATTCTGCCATGCCCTGTAATTGCTGATTGTTTCTGTAGAATTAGTCAACAACTTAGCTAAATAAAGAGATGAAAATCCAGGAGCTTTTCAGGCTATAGCTTGAGTTGGATTTCAAGCATTTAGGATGGAAATGCCAACCTGCTTGCAGTTATTGCACTTGCTGAACAGCGGAGATTAAAAAAAGGAAGATTTAACACAGTCATTTGTATCCACACAGCAATGAATTGTGAAGATCTCCACACGCGAGCTCATACTTGTTGCTCTGACCATAAAATTTTAAAAGTTTATGGAATTTTATACAAAAATATAGAATAGCATTGGAAGTTTGAATCATGGAAGAGTACAACACACAGTTACGTAAACACAGCAACTAAATCTGTTACAGATATTAAAAAAGATAAAATACAGGTCTCTTCATTGATCCCAGATCAGAACAAAGTGAATTATTTTAGCTAAAGAGGAGCATAACAAGTTGCAATTAAATAACCTACACAAGAAAAAAAAAATGAGCTGAGGAAAGAAATGAAGACAGACACAGAAGAGATTAGAGAAGAATGTGATAAATGAAAGAAAAGGGAAATCAAAAACCTGTATACACCTTTAAGTTTAAGAGGTTTAACAAATGCCTTAAGATTTTCTGTTTTCCAATCAAACATTATTGAATGTTTTAGATCAGAAGACGGCTAATTTGAGGACAGGAAGCATATTATAGGACTAAATTGTCTGAAGGAAATACTAGAAGCAGCCAGCAAGCAAACAAACAAACAAAAAAACAAAATGCACTAAATTCTGCTAAGAGCTCCTAAATGGGTTTGGAAGCTTGAACTGATGTCCACAGCACAAAGGCCTTAATCCACATTTATTGTCGGAAGTCTTAAATTGAGTGGTAGAGATTCAGATTGTCTAGCTCTTTTGCAATTCACAGTGCCAGCCTGTAGACTTCCAATTAGGCAATGAATGGCACCTTTCCAGCTACGTCACTAAGCCAATGACCCATTATCACGTCAGGGGCAGGGAGGGGCTGGTGTTGATGGAAGACATGTGTGTTTGGATTAAGAAACCCAGCAATTATTCCTCAAAATAGATATATTGGACCAAGCACTCTGGCTAAGTGCAAGTACCATTGCATTCTGCCTACCTCAATTTTCCCTGTGGTTTTAATTGAGAGCTATGCTGTTTACTGTCCATCCCAAAACATCGAGTAATTCTGCCCTGCATTGCTGAACAGCTGCTCTGTTATGGCCCAGAGGTAAGTGATGAAGTGATCCCTTGCTATCCCATCCTGGCTTTTTCACTTGGGTACAGCATGTCTTACTTAATGTTTGTAAAGCACTTGGAGATCCTTAAATGACAGGCATAAGAGCACAAAATAGCATCATCATTAGCTGTAAGGGCCACTGCGGAGCAATGGAAAAATATTCCTTTTCCCTGCCCATCTGGGGTTTTGCACACTGCCTAAGCAGCACTCCCATCCCCTGCCAACTCAGAGAGCAAAAGATCAAATCTGTGCCTCTAGCATAATAGTGCTGAGTGCTAATTACAGAACTACCATAAAACATCTGCTGTAATGCATAACTATAATTCTTTGGCATGCACAAATATAGCACCTAGATTCTTGGAGAGTATCTCTGTAAGAGAATCCTATGAAACAGAGTGTAAGCAGCCCTCAAGTGAGTCTTGTCCTAGATGAAGGGAGGCAGAAGAGCATGGAAAGGCACAAACCCCTTGCCTGCTCCTTTCCTGCAAAGGAGTCAAAGCTGCAAGCTCTGCATTTGTAGAGAGACAGGAGCAAAACCATTGAAGCTGCCCCTATCTACTCCCAGAGCATGGTCAGCTACCTAAAAGGAAAGGAGGGTTGTACTCAAGAGCATGCAGATAAACACTTTCCATTCTTGCTCAAGGGTGCCCTAGAATTCATTTCGTACATGACACACTAGTGGAGGTCTCAGAGAGGCTAGGTTTCAGAATTAGTTATCCCCAAAGCACAACCTCTGAGACTTCCCATAAAAAGAAAGGGCCTCCCAATGCTTCCTCTCTGCCACTGCACAGCTGTGGCTAAATAGGATGCCTTTGCTCCAAAAAAGCAATGGCATAGACAAAGTGCATATTAAGGATGAATGAAAATAAAGCTTCTGTTCATACACATTTGGAAAGGGGTACTTATTCGTGCCTTGAGTCAGCAGTTACTGACTGTAGGGAAAAATACTCAAACTTATTATGCTTTATCATTTTCAGGATTGGACAGGTATAGACACTGCCTTTACAACATGGTGTTCCATCTTAAAGGATCTGGGATGGCCTGTCTGAAAACTCTTTCCATTTATCAGGTTTATAAATAGGATGGAGTTTCAAGGGAAGTCATCAAATATTCCCTCATTCTCAGCTGATGCACACAGACTTGAAAAAGCATCAGAAGGTATCTGCACCCTGCACTAGGGTCAGAGAGAAATTATCTCCTGGAAACCTTGTGTTAGTATGAAACTTCTATAAGTTGCAGCCTTGATGTGTCTGAAAATGTGTGTTTCAGGGCCTGCAGGAAATACACATCCTATACTGTTACATCTCTCCAACAGAAGAAGCACTTGTCATAATCACTGCTACCATTTAAAAATATCATGTATAATAGGGACCAAGATTTACAAGGAAGTAAGGAATTAGTAATTCCAGAATAGCAATTTGTGGTAATATGACTAGCCCTGAGGACAACCAGACAAATATGGGCCGGGGGGGGGGGGGGGAAGGCATGGAATGTCTTATGGAAATGTAAAAAATGCATTGAACTGTCCTGTCATTATCTTTACCATAAAACTAAAAGTGTAGAGACCTCACTTTTTTCATGAGCAATGGTATTAGGGGAAATGCATAAGAAAAGCTCTCCAACCTGAGATGAGTAAGCAGAAATTAAACACTTTTTGATGCAAAGCTAGCCAGAAGTTAGAAGCTTTTGTGCTGAGTCATTTGGAGGTTGCTTTGTCTATATAGAAACACCTTTAGAAGTGTCCATATTGAAATAAGAAGCTTTTACAATGCCAAAATTCAATATAAAACAAGACTGGCACATGTGCTCTCATCTGTGCTGGCTGTATAATATCCATATGAAAAATCTATCTACCAAAAAATTGACCAAGAAATTATAAGAAGCCTACCACACATGAACAACCCTTTACTATATTATGCCATCATTAGAGAGAAAACCTGGAGAGAAAGAGGAAAACTTCAGAAATAAGTTGAAACTGTGCTTAGAATTCAATCAATGAACTAAAGAGCTTTCTGATGCTGACCACTGTTTTAGTTTTATTAGTATCTCTGATAAATTCATTTTCACTTAAGAAATGTTATGGTTTCTTTTTGTATGAGGAAAAATAATATCCTTAAATAACAAAAGACCACATCAAAAAATAAATGTGTGTTTTTTCAGTGCGTTTCTGAATCAAAAGCATCTAGAAAAAAAAAATAGGCACTATCTTTGCAACCAAAATACTGTAAGATTAATGAAGGAAAGTCTGCAATGAGCAGACAGAAAATAAGTGAGACTATAAATGCATTATTCTGCTTTCTTGAGAAAGAATTACTGGTGATACCTGAACACTTCAGCTTATTTTGCTGCCCCCAAAGGTCCTTCTCTTTTGTCTTTTAATATTGGAGTTTGGGAGATTCTATTGACCACAGTGTTCCACTGCCTAATTCAGTTGGCAACCTAGCATGAAAGAAGTCAAGAGAAAAAAATATTTTAAAAGGTGCTGCTTCCAAAAAAGCCAGAGATAGAAATTTATTGCTTCTGTCCTCACCACTGACCCGTTTCTATTGAAGACTGGATAGGACGATACATGTGTATACATGAGTAAAGCAAGGAAGAAAAAAGATCTTATCTTAGGTAAGTATATGTAGGGAATACATGTGGAAATTTTCAGTTGGGGCTGTACTAATTTGTAGATGTCACTATATAGCTTACTAGTTTTAAAATCAACTATCATAGTTTCATAAGCTCTTCCAAATAAAATAATATACAGAATAAAATAAGAGTACCACATACAATGACTATGTTAAAATGAGGAAAAAAAAAAAAAAAAAGATCTTTGTCTAAAGTATCTTGTAGGATCCCTGCTTGGTAATACGATGTCAAACTGTGAAGGCCATGGGCCATGCTTTACTTGAGGTCTTTGGTATTCTTTTCAGACACAAGAAATTTATCAGAGCCTGAGAAACTGCATATGCAGCTTGGCATTGAACCCCATGAGCTGCTGAGTATTAAGAGAGATCAGTATGCTTTTGAAAGTTACTTTTGAGATTCCTCCCATCCCCCACCACTCATCACAAAGTAGAGAAACAACTAAACTGTTGATTGTTTTAAAAACATGTCTTTCCAGGAAGAGAAAAACTGGTAAACCAGATCATAACTGTCAGGATTGTTTATTCTTAGACAAGGAGGGATAAAGGGATAAAGTACAACAAAACAAAAAGAACGAATTTAATGAAGGAGACAAATATATTCAGAGATCTGGAAGGCCGTATGGGTGGAGATAAACCTGAAGCAGCTCTGGAGAACTAACAGTTCCTAAAAGAAACTCTAACAAAGGAACAAAAGGAAACTAACCCAATGTAAAGGAAGGACAGAAAATTTAATTAGACCCCTGTTGGCTAAATAGCAAGCTCTTTATTGACCTCATTTTTGATGAAGCCAGACTCAATTGCTACAGATGTGAATACAAGGATAGCATATACACAAGCAACAAGAAACAGTTCACTAGCAAAGAGCACAAACGATAACAAGAATACATTCTAGAAGTACACTAATAGGAGTAAGGCAAAAAAAAAAAAAAAAAAAAAAAAAAAAAAGCAACTGCTTCTTCAGAGAGGAGAAATTGTGACTGAGGTTGCCCAGAAAGCTAAAGTATCACATATCTTCCTTGGCTTTAGTCTTCACTAGAAAAATGGGGAATTGAGGTCAACATAAAAAGGCTAGAGCTAGGAAGGAAAAACTTAGAGAAACTTATGCTTTGTTTACAGATTGCATGAACCTGATAGTTTTGGGGAATTTAAAACATTTGAAAGTTGGTTCACACAAAGCAATGTGCTTGGTGGATGAAGGAAAGGCTGTGGATGAGGTCTATATTGACTTCAGTAAGGCTTTTGACACCATTTCCCACAGCGTTCTCCTCAGGAAACTGGCTGCTCTTGGCTTGGACTAGAGAACCCTCCTTGTTGGGTTAGAAACTGGCTGGGTAGCCAGGCCCAAAGAGTCATGGTGAATGGAGTCAAATCCAGTTGGAGGCCGGTCACTAGTGGAGTCCCCCAGGGCTCGGTACTGGGGCCAGTCCTCTTTAACATCTTCATCGATGACCTGGATGAGGGGATCAAGTGCACCCTCAGTAAGTTTGCAGATGACACCAAGTTAGGTGCGTGTGTCGATCTGCTTGAGGGTAGGAAGGCTCTGCAGGAGGATCTGGATAGGCTGAGGCCAACGGTATGAAGTTCAACAAGGCCAAGTGCCAGGTCCTGCACCTGGAGCACAACAACCCCAAACAGTGCTACAGGCTGGGAGATGAGTGGTTAGAAAGCTGCCTGTCAGAGAAGGACCTGGGAGTATTGGTTGGAGGTCTCTTCCAGCCTGGATGATTCTGTGATTGTAATAGCTATTTTTGAGAATGTCTAGAAAGTTTGTACCAACTCCAGAAAATTGGAAAAGATCAAATATAGCATGTCTTGTTGACACAATGTGGTAGAAGTTATACAGCAACCTTAACCTAGTCCCTAAAAACTACCAACACCATCAAACATTTTTTCAGAACTATCAAGAAAGCAAGAACAGGCATTTGACACCATTCCCCACAGCATTCTCCTCAGGAAACTGGCTGCCCATGGCTTGGACTGGTGCATGCTTTGTTGGGTTAAGAACTGGCTGGATGGCCGGGCCCAGAGAATCTTAGTGAATGGAGTCAAATCCAGTTGGAGGCCGGTCACTAGTGGAGTCCCCCAGGGCTCGGTACTGAGGCCAGTCCTCTTTAACATCTTCATCGATGACCTGGATAAGGGGATCGAGTGCACCCTCAGTAAGTTTGCAGATGACACCAAGTTAGGTGCGTGTGTTGACCTACTCAAGGGTAGGAAGGCTGTGCAGGAAGATCTGGATAGGCTGGACCAATGGGCCAAGGCCAGCTGTATGAAGTTCAACAAGGCCAAGTGCCGGGTCCTGCACCTGGGGCACAACAACCCCAAACAGAGCTACAGGCTGGGAGATGAGTGGTTAGAAAGCTGCCTGTCAGAGAAGGACCTGGGAGTTTTGGTTGATAGTCGGCTGACTATGAGCCAGCAGTGTGCTCAGGCAGCCAAGAAGGCTAACAGCATCCTGGCTTGCATAAGAAACAGCGTGGCCAGCAGGTCCAGGGAAGTGATTGTCCCCCTGTACTCGGCTCTGGTGAGGCTGCACCTCGAGTACTGTGTTCAGTTTTGGGCCCCTCACTACAAGAAGGACATGGAGGTGCTTGAGCGAGTCCAGAGAAGGGCTACGAAGCTGGTGAGGGGTCTGGAGAACAAGTCTTACGAGGAGCGGCTGAGGGAGCTGGGACTATTTAGCCTGGAGAAGAGGAGGCTCAGGGGTGACCTTATCGCACTCTACAGGTACCTTAAAGGAGGCTGTAGCGAGGTGGCGGTTAGTCTGTTCTGCCACGTGCCTGGTGACAGGATGAGGGGGAAATGGGCTAAAGTTGCACCAAGGGAGGTTTAGGGTGGATATTAGGAGGAACTTCTTTAGTGAAAGGGTTGTTAGGCACTGGAATAGGCTGCCCAGGGAAGTGGTTGAGTCACCATCCCTGGAGGTCTTTAAAAGATGTTTAGAAGTAGAGCTTAGGGATATGGTTTAGTGGAAGACTTGTTAGTGTGAGGTCAGAGGTTGGACCCAGTGATCTTGTAGGTCTCTTCCAACCTAGACTTTCTGTGATTCTGTGAACAGGAGTAACCATGAAGAACCAGTTACATCACGTCTATACAATGTTTTTTTTATAGTGAGATGTCAGAAGACCTGCTCTTAACCCTTCTGTGAGCGGGACACTAGTAAATGTCACACACTGCCCTGTGCTGCTTTTGAGGAAGCCAGAGGCATCATTTTAAGGGAAACAGTCTAGATAGATCAACACATACGTTTACTGACTCTTCATAGTACTTACCCATTACTAACACTTCTAATAGTTTGAGTGACAGAATGGAGCAGGTCTCCTAGAATATTATATGGAATATAATATATGGAAAAGAGAGAAAGCACGATACAAGAGAATATAATTTAAAATTATCTTAGTCATCTTGTATACTGGAAGGGTTTTTTGTTGTTTTCTGTTTTAGAAAACCATTCCACACAGTCAGCAACAGTTAGGAAAAATGATGGCTGCACAAATGCAGGGTGGAGAACCAACTACTAAAAAGATTCTCTGCAGAAAAATGTGATATAACAGGGGATCACAGAAAGAACATGAATCAATGGTGTCATTCTCTGGCAAAAAAAAAAAAAAAAATCAGCCATCCAAGCAGGATTATAGATAGTGGCATAAACTGTACTGTTTCTGTGTTTCATAGCACTCATCTATTTTGCTGTAGTAATGGGTTCAGCCTTGGGAACTGCCCATCAGAAACATGTGTTACTTGTAGAGGCTCCCAAAGATCAGAGGTCTAAGACACAAAATGTACAAGGAAAGCTTGAACAAATTGGGGTTGCTAACTGTGAAAGTCTTCAAGCATATTAAAAGCTTTTGCAGAGATAGAAGGAATAATTTATCCTCAATATCCATGAAGGAAAATAAAAAGAGTGGACTAAAACTGCAGCCAGGAAAATCCACTTTCCATCACCAGAAAAATTTAAGAATATGTGAAATAAGCATTTTTCAGGAAATGCAGACAAAGTTTGTCTTGTCATTTTCTTCTGTATCTTCCCTCAAGGCATCCTAAAATTACCTTTAACCCTATAATCTGATTTGAAGTCAATTCCCTGCCCATTCAAAATATTCAAGTTACACTATTCCTTTTTACTATCCTGAAAGACTGTGGTGAAAATATTTTTGAAAAAGTTAGTTTTTGGTTGCTACTCTAATTAGTATGATTGACAGATGTGACTAAGTATTTGCAAGAAGCATGACTAAGATCTATAGTCTGTTCATGATAGAGTTCCAATTTCTAGTGTGGCATTTTCTAGTTAAAAAACTTTCATAAAGGCAAAAAAAGGCAGTATCTTTCATAAGGTGACCTCAGAATGCTTTCTATTCCTTACAAAGGTAAAACATTGGTCCTTTCACCTCCTATAATTACATCTGTTCTCTGTTACAGGGAATAGTATACATTATAAACAACATTTATTATTTTTCTTGTGATTTAAATAAATCCTCCTGGGTTCCATCCTATGGTAATCTCCCTACAATCATAAATATTTCATACAATGCTGCTGTGACTATATATGTGGAAGAATATTTGCCCTTTCCTATCATTTAGGTTGAAATAATGAGCAACTGCATTTTTTTTTTTTTTTTAAAGGCATTCATTCAAAGAAGGAGGGTGGGGAAACAGACTGGGTGACAATATTAAAATCTCTTGATCATCTGCAAATCGGAACGTTCTTCTTTGACCCTAAAAAAAAAATAGATATGTAAAAACAACAATGCCATCTTATTGCACCAAGTTTCCCAGTCTTGTTCTTGCAGGATAGACAAGAAGCAGGCAGTACTAGAAAAGGTCCCACACCACTGCTAGTTCCCAGGTGGCGCTGCCCCATGGCTCACTCAGCTCCCACCAGCACATCCCCACCTCTCCTCCTAAGGCCTGCTGTGATCACTGACAGTCTTAGCACTGTGTATGGGTTGGGTAGCAGCTAAAAGAACACAACAGCTTTGTAACAGCCAGTTTGACAAGTAAACAAAACCAAAATCTCTCTCGCTCCTTCGAAAATGAGCTGTTTACAAGGCTAGAAGCCTTCCTTTGAATTTTATTTAAAAGACTTCAGAGCAAAACTTAGAAGGAAACAAATACCACTTTCCCCTATCTTATTTGCATTTTGTATTTCTTAAGTATGTAGACAGACTATTTATTTATTTTAAAATTTTAATTCGCATTTATTTTTTGTAATTAGTTTCAGTTTTTGTACTCAAGGCTTCTGAATATTAATATTGTTTTTTATTACTAGCATATTGGTCTGTGTCACTCCACACCCCCCACCCCCTCAAGGTTGTCTCAATACACACTAGTAAAAATCTCAAGAGATTTTATCTGATCCAAAATATTTCTTACATAAAAAGAAAATCTAAAGAGTTCTAAGAAGAACATGGTTAGCTCTCTGCACAAGAATGAATCTCTTTCATGTAAGAGCAGACACCATATATACATGTTTTTATAGAATTCCTGAATTTATATGTTCTGGACAAATTTCTAATATGCAATGCTTTACAAGAAAGTGAAGAGAATATATAATCAGCAACATCAGCATGTTACATCTTCCAGCTCCCTCCCTCCAACATAGAAAAAAACATTTTAAGTGCAAAGTTACCTTTCAATTACATGATTGTAACAATCTTCAGAAACACTTGAACATCAATAATAAAAAGATTCCATTTCACATACTTTGTTCTGCCCAAAAGAAGTGATATGGTGAAACTCAGATATTTAAAAGATTGGGTTTGAACCCAGACCATGTGTGGATGTGCTGAAAAGAAATGAGAATGCCTCATTCATATTCACAGTTATAAATGTAGTAGATGAATTTGCAAATTTTTTAAGCCTACCAGTGTCAGTATAGTAACTGTTTTGAGCCATACTAGATGACTCTAGAATGGTATCCAGCTACTGAAAAATTATTACACTGGTCATTGAAAGGCAAAGACTTCAGAAAAGGTCCTGAAAACAGTGCAGTCCTACATGAAGAGGGTTCTTGATCCTAGTGTTAATTACTAAAAAAACCTGAGCAGTTCTTCAGCTAGGGCAAAGGAACCATCAGGATCCAGAGACTCTGCCTCTGGCCCCTCAAATCCCACAATGGTTCTGGAGCAAGAACATCTCTACTGGAAAGAAAACTATGCTTTTTTAATGTTGCTGTACTTCATAGCATCTTACAGCACACAAAGGCTGCTGGAATGCAAAAACATGGAAAAATAATCAGGACAGCAAAGGTACTGACAACTGGACTGGGATGAGAAAACGTGAAAATCTGTGAAACCAATGAGATGTGGTGGAACAACACCGGCAAACGCTGACAAAAGAATATATTTGCTGAAACGATATGCTTGCTGAAACAGTGAGTGACAGGATTGCCAAGGAGAATTAGATGGCTGGGTCACTGGCCAAACAACAGGAAAGTTTCATGGCTATAAGACTACGCATGACTAATACTGTGATGGGAATGGAATTTGCTCAAGAGGAACAGTGTTAAACTAGCAGGAAATTAGGGAAGATGGCAATTGCACACACCTGTTCAAGTTGGAGGCTCAGAAAAGTATCAGCTATTTATTACTTTTATATAAAAGATGGAGCCAAACAGTAACCCAGAGGTACCGAGATTAAAATCAATTTGAGATGAGTTTCTAATCTCATGAAATTTTGTAGACAAGAAAAAGATGAAGATTAATCTGACTACTTTAAGAAAGTAGCATTGCAAAAGCATTAAACAAGAAAGGGAGATCATGAAGAATCAAACTGCAACTGAAATTGCCTATATCCAAAGCCACTATTAGTTCTGCCAACGTCAGCATACTCTGGGGCTGTGGTGCTCCATTCACTCACCACCCTAGAGAGTCCACCAGTCAGGCTCTTCAAGCAGAGGCTTGGTGTGAGAAAGAAGCAGAGGCTCCAGTTTAGCTGCAAGAATTAGGAGTATCATAGACAGCAAAGTGTATAAAGAACCTGTACTTGCTCTGAGAAAGAGCAAACGAGGAAAAACTTTGAGCCGATGACTGTGCTGGGTCTAGGGGTGGTTTGCTTCATTAACCTCCCAGTGATGGAAATGGTGGGTGATAGCAGAAAAATGTAAGTTGAAACAGCTCAAGGAAAGATGACAAGAAATCAGAATTAAGATGAGATGTGACAAGGAAGATTTCAGAGCAAGGGAAAAAAACAGGGAAGGAGAAGATGCAAATAGGAACTGACAGCAAGAAACTGCTTGGGATCATAAATGAGCTCACTGAAAAGAAGCGTGGCACTCGCTAGGCTGGAACCACTGAATTATGGGATTATGCCCCCAGAACTCAGCACAGCAGCATCCTCTCCCAGCCACCCAAGCAATTCTAGATTTATTGTACTGTACATCTCCCTGCCTTTCCCTGCCTGTCCTTGTAAAAGCATTGAACTCAATGCTGAATGGAAAATTAACCAACCCCTCTCTCATCTCTTCATTTCTCATTAAATTAGTGAGAAAATGTAAATGTTATTTTCTCCCTCTGTCTCTTTTTGCCAGTTGTTGACATGTCATGAGCTAAAGTGAGAAGATTTAATTCAGAGCTTTGTACTCTCTTCAAAAGCCAGTGGCCTTCACAGGTGCTAGCAGGAAATATTCAAACTGCAGCACCTCTGCTTTCAGCTGGTGTTGTGACCCATGTCCATAAGACACAAAGGAAGAACTTAAAATGAAAGGCAGTGAGGTACTTATGAAAGCATTTCTTTCCTGGGTTCAATAGTATTCTATGATAAATTCATGTAAGGGCAAAGCTTTCCTAGGACTATTTCATAAGAACTCCTACATGGAAAGTCTTGGAACAAAGAAAATTCACAGAGCTGCAAATGGAGTGTGCTCCATATAATTCTTGAAAAACTTTTTTTTTTTTTTAAGCAAAGGAGAGGGAGTTTAGCTTACTAAGCTTTCATTAGATTTATTGATTTCAGTTTTTTTGGCGAGTGTAATTTTCAAAGTACCAGAACTGTCTAAAGCCAAAAGCTTTTTTCTGTTCATTCTGAGCATTAAAAAAAAAAAAAAAGATGCAAAGGAGAGGTGCAAAGATGCACCTTTCATGGAAGAAAAACCCTGTGCTTTCCTTTGTCTTGTTTCTCTTTGTATTTTACCAGGTCTTTCCTCACAGAAATAATAATAAGTATGGCCACTGTTCATGTAGTTCTTCTGTTTTAATACATTATTATGACAAGAAGAAGAAACAGTCTCACAGGTTTCACTCAGCTGCTTACATCCATTTTCACTGAGGTGGGACCATACATTTAGGACCAAGCATTCCCATCAATTTATCCTTTTAAGGAATCTAGGATTCATCCAGTATCATCACTCTTGGCCTCACGACTGAGTTTTGTACGATGCCTTATCTTCTCTTTCTCCTCTCCCCAAAGGATCACATGCTGTTTTAAAAACAGAGGTAAAAAAACTATTCCTTCCCAAAGAAAACTTCAACTCTTAGAAAAAGAGAGGCAGATTTGATTCATTCGAATGCAGTTTGAGACACCCACATGGCAGAGGTTTCTGCAGCAACCTTTTAGGAGATACGACACTTTGCTCTGCTGTTCTCTTTCCCTGTGCAGTGTTTGAAGTGGTGCTGTATATACTATGGCAAATTACACTTCTGGTTCAGAGCTTTCCAGTGTGATACAGCTGTACCTAAAATTCAGCAGTAGTCTTGATGCCCACCAAGTCCCAGCAGATCCAACAACTACCATCTGTTTGGGGACAGATAATTCCAGCTCCACTAGGGAAAGGCATGTTACATCAATTCTAGGGCTTATGGTCCCAGGTGAGACAACTGGTAAGACACCCTTCACATGTCCATTCAGCATTCTGATATGAAACACTACCAATGATATCCTGTTTTGACATTATATCCTGCCAATGGTATCCTGTTAGAACTCAGAGTCCATCTTACCCAGTTCTATGGGGATACTGCCTGGCAGATGCTAATAAACACCCAATCCACCTGGCCAGCAAGGAAGATCCTAGTGTGTTGGAGCTAGGAACATCTAGGCACCACTCCTCTGCCTCCACTCTGCTTTGGGTACCTCCCATAGCTACGGTTCCCAATATATAACAGTCCTGTTCTCTTTTCTGTTTTCCTCTATGTCTAGAAAGCCTCTACTCCCTTTGGTCCCTCCCCAGGGCTCTGGAAGGTCTGCTCCTGTGCTGAAGCACGCAGAGGGACATTCTGGTGATGCAAAATTCAAAAACAAATCTGTCAATGGCTGCTTAGAATCAGCATTTAGTGTAAGTTTCACTTAACTCTTAGTCATTTTCTACTTTTTCAGGGGTGAGGGGCAGCAGGAAACACAAAATCCTGTGATACAGCTATCTATGCTACCTACATACTGTACAGTCTGGCAACTAGGAAAACATACCACCTATTTTCCTTCTGTTTCCATTCCCTTTGTTTTTCTTTCAGATTCTGAAACTCTTAAGTAATAATAAAAGCTCTTGAAGAGTGAGGTCCTTTATCTTTCTGCAAAATTAGTATAGCAAAGGTCGCTTTCCTGTGCAGCTGGAGGCATACACTTATAAGTGAAAGAGTGGCTCATTCTCCTCAGCCAGCCAGTTCTCAGCCAAGAATCTAACAAAGAAATAATTTGTGTTTATTTGAGAAGTTATTTCCCACGTTGTATCACATATTCACAATGCTTTAGAGGAACAATAGAAGACAAACCCTGCCCCAGGAAACAAAAATAATGAATTCATGGTTCTTCTCTCCCTCCAAGAATTGCGTACTAGTTATTATGGAAAAAAAATATTAAGAGCTCAACGTTACAGGGGGGAGTCAGGTTGAGGAACAATGCTCTTTCTTCTACCCACATACCCTTTTCTACTTCAAGGGCAAGAATGCCTACTCCCATCTCCTGCTTGCTGTGAAGAAAAGAGAAGGGATACAGCAGGGAAATAGAGTCTGTGGGATGAACTGAGCCAGTCTTTCTTTCCACCTGTGCTACAGAGGGGCTGCTATGCTGAGGAGTTGGAGACAGCTGCAAACAAAGTGATTTGCCAGTCTGTGCTTTCTCTCAGCTCCCCCTGCAACTGCTTATGCACCAGGTGCAGGATCTACTCCCCACTAACACCCACAGTAGGTCAGCATCCATGTGGAAGCAGGGGCAGCAAACCTGCAAGGGGGGAAATCCTGAGGGAAAGATGAGATTGAGGGCAGGGGAAGAACAGTAAGTGGAAAGCAGAGACCTTTAGGATAGAGAAAGATGGACTGAGTGAGAATAAAGGGAAACATGGATGAGAATTAAGCTCTTGAGGGCAAAGAGCTTAAATTAAGTTATTTTAATAGAAAATTACAATATTTGGCAGATTGAATAGGATCAAACAAAAATAAGTAGGTAGGGCTAAAACATTGCTTTCTTAAAAAGGATAAGAAAAAAATCTTGGAGCGCACTAGTGATCCAGGGCTCCTACTGATTGTATAATGCATCCTACTTAATATCTATAAGCATTTTAGCCAAAATCCAATGATACAGTGATTTGTGAAATACCAATGTTATCTATGCAAAGGTCAGACAACACTATCACTAGCTAGCCAGCTGCAATCATGAACTGGATAAAAATTCATGCAGTTGAAGCAACAACTTCAAAGTGTTGAAAGTATCATGATGAACATCTTCATAGTTCTTTTCCTTCAATCATATAGTTGCATATAACAGATACAAGCATAGCTTCCTACAGCTGCATATAGTTGCAAGAGGGTTTTCTTTCTAACTGAGGAAAGAAAAAAAACAATAGAAATCCTCCAAATTTCTGAAGTCTTTTTTTTTTTTTTTGAATAAGGAATTAAAATGACAATAAGGATATTTTGCTTCTAGCCAGTATTAGTTCTGTCTCAGGTTGTACAGTCAGAAAAGGGAAATAATGCTCAAGCTACCTGGCTTATTAGCATGTCCAGGAAGAAAAGCAACAACTTGTCAACTGTACCTTCTGGTTCTCCTCTCCAGCTCACTGATGAAAGTAGCTGAGCCAACAGGAGCAGGGGGGTTAAAAAAAAAAAAAAAAAGTATTTACTACAGTATGGTAGCAGTAAATTATTCCCCTCTCCAAGCAAGAAGGATGAAAAATGGTTCAGAGAATCGTCTAGTTCACAATGATTCCTGAGCCTTCTTAGTCATACAGCATTTTAGGTTATTCTTAAAATGTAGTTGCTATTCGCTGAACATTTAGATCAATGCCATTGATATTTTCTTGAACTAAGATATGTTCTTTGATTTCAATTTAATAGAGAGCCCTATAAATTCTAAGCAGCAAAAAGTTTGAGGTTGTTATTGAGATGCCAGAAGTAACCGAAGAGATTGAGTGGGCATGTATCTTTGCCATAGTTTGAAAGTTGTAAACCATTTCATTATGCTTATTCGCACAATAGAGTGAAAGCAAATGTGAAACACTTAAGATTCATCTCTGATGAAAGGAATGTTTGCTTCTTTGCCTTATTTACTTGATCTGTGATCCAAAATCCTGCCTCAAATTTGCATTTTTTTCCTGGTTTATTTTTTTTTGTATTAACCACACACACAAGGAGATGGGGAGGGGAGATTCTACAAGTCACTGCCTCTAATTTCAGTTATGGGCTAAGTAGAACTAAAAGTCTTCACAGCCAGTTAGTGTGTACAGTAGCAAATTTCTCCACATTATTTGTTATTCAGTACAACAGTTTTCTAAGGCTGCACAATACTTTTACACATTAAAATATATATTGAGATAACAGATATGAGTGTTCCATAACTTTCATCCTTGGACTAACAATTCTTTATTTGTTTACATTGACACAAGGAATGATGATAGTTCCTGAAAAGTTGATATTGTTTGTCATGTCTTAGATTCATTGAGATTTCCCTATTTTCTGCTACTTTCAATAAAAAAAAAAAAGCATTAAGTTTTAGAAGCTTAGCTTAAACCTTAAAAATCAAAATAGTTGACATAATTCTAAATAAGTTTTAAATGTGGACATAATGATCCATATTAACTAAGCAGGCCTGGATCTTGTATTCAACTTATAAATGACCTCACGAGACAGTCACAGAGTACATTAACATTTAACCTACAAATAATAAAGGCATGAAGGCTTATCATTCAATGTCAGCTTGTAGAGCAAACATGGCAGTTGTCATTTTGCCTTGCAAAAGTGAAAACATTGGTACATTTAACATACAAGATCTGTTTTTTAAACCAGTGAAAATACATGCCTAAATTTTAATTCACTTTTCCATGCTGGAAAAAGTATTCCAATCATATTAACACTCACAGAAAAGATGAAAGGCTAGTAGAGCCTCATCTGGAACACCTACACACTGCATGAATAGTAGGGTCTCATGTTTCCTTTTGGCTAGGAATATGGCAATTCAAAATGAAATGTTTGGCTGCTTAGTTTTAAGCCAAGAGGAATGAATTCCTCTTAACAAAAAGGTTTATTGATATACTTTGAAGAACCCGTGAACATCATATACAGTAACACAGAAAAGTGAGACCAGAAATTATAACTCAAATATAGAATGTTGCAAATGATCTGAATGGTGGTTCATTCCAGCTTTGTCTTTTGCACCTTTTTTTCGCTTGCTGTTTGCTTTTCTAAACACCTATGAGACATAGAGCAGATGTGTGGAAATTACAGCCAGTATGCTTTTGCTTTGAGGAATTCTATCCTCTGGTTGAAAGCCTCCAGGGTTACACAAGCACCCAGACAGTAGCACACAGCATTATGAGAGTCCCCAGAGATTAAATTTTGGCTATTAATCTTTTATCTAAAGCTTAATTTGGACACTAACTTATTCTGTCAGCCCAACTACAACAAGAATTTGCATATTCTCTTTCCATGTCTCCTCTTGAATGTTTCTACAGCATACATACCTCTAGCAAGAGATACATTCGGTTGTAACATCTTGAGAGAGGATTTGGGGAAGCGGATAAAGAGTGAACCTTGCTCATAGTTGCTTTTACACTTTCTCAAGAAGATAAGAACATAAAGCTATCAGAAAAGCAATCGTTCAACATTAGCCAAAGCAAAACCTGCACTAGCACCTACCCACGTACGAGTAGGTAAGAGCCATCCACAAATTATCCACAGATCTAAAGGAATCAGCAAAACATTTTAGTTTTGCCCCATAACTGTAAAGCTAATACAACTTGCCATTCTCCAACAGGTCTTTCCACACATTTGAGGCAGGAAAATTAAGGTAATTCAAGAGATCTTCATCCAGGCAGAATTGTCTTAGCGATTTACACACAGATGTGACAGAGGGCAACTGTTTGCCATATTATCAGCACTGAGGCCTGGACCTCATAACAGCTTTAAGATCTATTGGTACATGCCACTGTGAGGAAAGACAACTTCCCTGTTTCCATGGAAGTAGATATTTTGGTCCTTTTCTCAGCAATTCTGTCTTCAGAATAACAAACCCCAATCAAGTAGCCAAGCTAATGGTAGCAAGGATTTGTCCATTAACCTCAAGGAACAGATGTAAAGGTAAAAGCAGAAGAACATTTTTGCTTTTCACATGGTCATGGCATATAATCTGTAAAAACAATCTATATGTCACAGTTGGCTGGAGTCAACAAGAGACCCTTATCACAGGCACTTTGAAGTCAGCAAGACAATGGACATGCTGAAAGACCAACCATGTTTCCGTGTACAAAAGAAAAAACTATATACTGATCGCAAAGAATAAAGTAACTCTTTTTCCATAAAGCCCAACATCAGAATACTTGGCTTTTAGAAGTGTTAGTATCAATAATCAAAATGTCCTCTCTGAAGTAGAAAAAAAGAGGAAACAACAACAGTAGCAGGGTTATTTGCTTTTTTCCCTGCAGTACTTTTAACCTAGGCAGACATAGAATTCCACAAGTAAAATCCTCTACACTTCTGCCATACAGGAGACAGTCTGAACTTTCTGTAACACAAACAAGCACACAATCTGAAAAGATTTTGCACAACTAGAAAAACTAATGAATAAGAAGTCTATATCTGGAAATCAAGTACTGCTAAAATACACACTGCAGGCAGGAAAAAAAAGAGTAATGGTTTACCTGGTAATAATTGTACCTGGATGGTAACTCTAGAACTAAAAATTCTTAAATCCATAGTTCTACAAACTTACCAAAACATTTTTCCTTACATTATATTCCATTTTATACACCATCTTTTCACATTTTTTTCTTTGTAATATGGGAAAAAGTCCTTTGTACTTTTAAATTTGTTCAGTTACATTCATCTTTACCTCTTGAAAACAACATTGTGATAGCTGCATGGGACTTCATAATATGAGTGAAAAAAAACTGTGAAGAAAAAACAGCTTTGAGCCTCTATTTATCAGCCTCAGGTTTTACTTCATTTGCTCTCCTTTCTTGTTGAGCATTGTTGGGAATTGCCCTAGTTTGTGTCCAAGCATCAGTGACCACTAACAGATTTTAGTAACTGAGAACAGCAAAAGAACATTAACAAACTAACACAGTCACATCTCTCCTGATAGGAATGCTGATATCAAACAACTTCAGTCCCACTTCACCTGAGCAGAACAGGAGAACAATAGCCTGTGGGCTGATCTCACACTTCTTGAGGTCCTAATGCCATTGCTACATGCTCTCATGATTTTTTTTTTTTTTTGGAAAAAAAAAAAAAAAGAGCAGAGACCTAATAACCACCAAAAAAATGGGTAAGCAGCACATGAAATGAACAGGTGGTTGGAGGAAAGTTAAAATACAATACTTTCACAGCCATAAAGGTATGAAACCATAATTTCTCCACCAAATCAGTAAAATAGAGTCAAGCAACTGGAAGATTTCCTTGCACAGATACTATCAGCTTCTGAACATTTTTTGTCAGAAAGGGTCACTGCTTACTTGCATTCAGAGTCAGCTTACAAGGCCCCTTCTGCCATAGTCTAATTTCAACAGTGTTCAGGCTTCTGCGTAGACTTCTCCATTGCATCCAAGGATAGATCCCATTTTTTTTCAGAATTTGGACTCATGCAAAAATAACCTTCTCTGAATAGTGACAACTGGTGGGAACTGGCAGGATACCACCGGAGAAAGCAGGAACACCCTGGCTAATCTGGTAAATCCTGAGGGAGTCCAGACACAAAAAGCCAGGATGGGGAAGGGTGGGGGGGGGGGAGAGGGGGAGCAGGGAGAGACTGCAATGGACCAATCACCCATGTGCAAGGTTGAACTCAGAATACGCAAAGCTATTCTGAGTTGAAATTGAGAGCTGAGCAGAGCAACAATGTCTAAAAGTACATCAGTGGCAGAACAAAAACATAGGAAAAAATGTGAGCCTGTTAATGAATAGGGAATCAACCCATATACGAGAAATATAGAAGAGGCCAGGGTCTTTACTGAGGTCTGCTCTCAGGTCCCCTTGTCAGCTAACAAAGTTTGGGATAGACAGGATCTACTACACAGAGGGGAGTCAAATTATGGGATACTTGAGTAAGCCCAATATATACTGGTCTATGGAACTGGACAAAGCATACCTAAGCATACTAGCCAGCATCACCATGAGACCATTTGTATCATCTTCAAAAGGCTGTGGTAACTCACATGGTCCCCAATGAGTAGAAGAAAGCAAACATTATTGCCTTCTTAAAAAACACAATTCACCCCCAACTAAAAGAAAAACAAAAAAGCCACTTAATTCCCTGGATCCTAGCTCTGCCATTCTATAAGCCATTTGGGCACCCTTAAGTGCCTGCACAAATTATTTGGCAAGTCCTTATGAGACATGTCAATGCATGTGAAGGACAGACAGGTGATTGGGAACAGCCAGTGCAGATTTACAGAATTGCATTTGAGCAGTGTGATTACCTACTATGATGAAATGACTGGATCTGAACCAGGGAAAAGTAGAGAACGTCACCTAATTTTTCTTTCTAAAGACTTTCATTAGTGTCATCTGGTAGATATGTTAGAGTGACTGGAAATAAGTGGACTAAGGTGGGTGGTACACTGGCTAGACTTTCAGGGTCAACACTTCAAAGTCAAATTGACAGTCATAGTTTTGGTTTTTAAATGACTGGTATTTCTTAGGGTTTGATGTTGGAGTTAATGATTTAAGATCACATCTTCACCTGTGAGCTTGTCAATGGTGGTTGGGGGCACACCTCAGTAAGTGTGTGGATGGCACCAGACAGCAGAAGGGAAGGAGGCTGACACACTGAAAGACAGGACTGCCATTCAGAGGGGCCCTGACAAGCCCAGAGAAAGGGCCAATAGGAAGACTCAGGCAGTTCAACATGGACAAATGGAATTATCTGCATCTGGGACAGAATGACACCAGGCAACAGTACAGGCTGTGGGGCTAGAAAGTATCTTTGCAGCAGAGGCAGCTTACATTAGTTACACCATAGCAAGTGCCTCTTCCATCTACTATCAATAAAAGCAAGCCTACTTCATACACCAGCTTCAACGTTTCATTCAATTTCCTAGCCTAAAAATAAATTGCTGTAATCTGATAAGGTGTCAGAAGGAAAATGAATATCAGAAAGAAAATCTGTCATAATATAGACTAGAAGCAACTAGAGCAATATATTTCATAGGTGTTCTTCCTCTCCTAAATTCTGAGACTGGTCATCTGAACTAGCCAGAACAGAAGAGGGGAAAAAAAAAAAAAAAAAAAAAAGTCTGATGACCCATGACAGCCAGAGGGATGGTGAACAAGATGCGAATGAGACTTGTATCGGGAGCCAAAGCGTAGACATGCCAGATATCCAATCTTCAAATAAGTTTTATCCTACAATATGCTATTGACACTTCTATAATTCTTTCTAGTAAGTGAAGTATACATGTCCTCTACTTTTTATCTGAGAATGTAAAATCAACTTCGATATTTAGAGAAGAGAAACTGGGCTGACCAGTTTGCAGTGCAGAAGCTCAAGTAGGCTTCAGTAGAGAAACTTATACAAGTTAAACTTATACAAGTTTATATCTACATTGCACTGCATTTTGTGTTAGACAGATTGAGTTCATGTTCTGTAAGTTTTTCAAAAAGCAGAGCTAGCATCAAAGTGAGAAGTGCCCAGCTTCCTGTTCACTTCGTAGTAGTTTTGCATTTTCAAACAGTGCATAATCATAAGTAAGAAAATGGAGTCAGCCAGACCTATTTTCATAGAGCAGCAAGTTATATGTAGAACTTCTATTATAAGGAAGAAAGAAAATAAGGAAAAAATGTTACAGACTCTCCTTGCTTTGGAAGAAGTACATTAAGAGTTCCTAGAATTCAGTTCTGTAATATTTTAAAATAAAACTATGCTTCTCTCTGTGAAACAACAGGACAAGAGGGCAGATAGAGAGACTAGACCTGGAAGTGCTGGTAAGATGAGAAAAAAAGAATGGCTAAAACACAATGCATAGGTTCTCAGATGCTGCTACTAAAAATCATTAAGATATCTCCCACCCCAAGTACCTGGTGCTTTCCATTTATTTATTTTTTTCAGACCTAGTGATCTGAGCTTTGAACACTATATCTGAATTAGTTCACTTGATCAGATAAACCAGCACAGCTCCAAGTGAGCCAATAAGGCTAAATGAATTTACAGATGCTAGGGACTTTGTCTTATGCTGTATCAATCAGAAAGAATTTTCTAATTACCTTTAGAGGCTCGATGATGCCCTCACAAAGATTTTCCCAAAATCATTCAGTATTGCCACTTGGTCAAGTATAGCAAGAAGGGAGGGTTGGGACTGCAAAGCCTACTGACTGTCCCCACACACGCAGAAATTTCTCCCACCTTCACCAACAGCAGCTGGCAGGGCAATGAGTGAGGCTTGTCCACAGAGGAGAGCAAGAAACCCAGGTGCTGCACTGCACACCCTCTGCTGTCAGCCTTGACCATCACCCGGCAGCACGAGCAGATGCCTGGTATCTCATTCGGCGGCACAGCTACAGGAGTAAGTTGGGAGAATGAGGAAGAACAAGATGTTTTTGCCTGACGTGGCTTCTCTAATTGCCTGAGGATTAATATGCCCAAAGATGTGAGTGTTCCCCTTTCCTGCTACCATGCCCTGTGATACAGCTGCTCTATGACAATGCTCAAGGACCAGTGCAAGAAACACCAGGACCTGGACCTCCACCTGGTCACCAGCTAAAATCATAATCTGCACTGCCTACTCCATCTCCAGCTCCTAGGGTTCAGAAGGCCACAACAGCTGAGCACAAGCTGATCTTTCCTGGAGCGTCAGCAAAACTATTTGAATATTTACCACCCAAACTATTTGAACATTTTCCCTGTATACGTCCCAGCAGGTTTTTCTCCTTTATCATACAGACTGTATAGCTTCTAAGTAAAGTGCCAGTATTTTAACTTTGCAAGAAAATCCAGGTTTTTTTTTTTTTTTTTTTTTTTTTTGCCCTTTAGGAACAACATACTTCAGCTGATTTTTTTTTTTTTTTTTACTATTTTTTTTTAATGCAAACTCACATTCACACATTAATCAGTCCAAAGCACACACAGGCCTCAGAAACCTTCATTATGACTCCTGAAGTCAACAGCTACATGCTGGTGGAGACAGGCTTTTTTAGCACAAAGCCATCCATCCACTTGATGGGCAGCAACACCAGCTCTCCTCAGAAGTCCAATTCCTTTCAGCCTACTTTTATTTAATTTCATATGTATTGGGCCAAGTCACATTATCTTAAACTTCAATTACTCACATCAGTTCTCATTCACTTCGTTGAACAGTACTTTTAATAAAAGGAAGGCTTACAGTCCAGGACACACACTGAATATTTAACAAGCAAAGATCAACCTGAGCAAAAACATGAGAACAATTCAGGAAACACTACAGCCTCCTTGTTGTGTGTTCAGAACAGGAGTTAACAGCAAAGCAGCTAGAACTGCTTCTATAGCACCACAGTTACAAGGGAGCATGAGTTAGCAGAGCACCAATGCCACCAGGCTGTTAATGCAGAATCTTCGCCTGTGAAACATGGTGGAGAACACAGGAGGTCAAGTTTTTAGTGACCGCATTGCTGTTTGGTGTACCTCAGAGACAACTTTTAAGACCAGAGTCTACAGAGCCAAAAGTCATGTTTACTGTATGACATCTCAGTCACTCTTGCCTAAGGCCTGTTTATCCTGGCTTTCATTTCTCACTTAAGGAATCAGACTAAATACTCTCTCAGTAATAGGACTTCTGAGAGCTTACTTTCAGATGACTAATAAAATTCAAAACAGGTCTCCCTGATTTGTTTCACTGGTACAATATTCCCTCTTCAACTCTTGCCAAAGCTCCCCTCACAAAACACACAAGTTTTTCCCAAAGCATCTTCCTCCCATATATTAATAAGGCATTACTCTCAGGTCTGTCATTGCAGCAGGTGTTTTTTTTTTTTTTTTTCCCCTGACTGCAAGCTAATCATACACGGATCTCTAGCCAAGCACTGTTGCTAGCTTAGTTTTTTATCCACTTAGAGAGTTCAAAATTCACAGAGGTTATGTCATGTCTTCCACATTATAGTACACACAGTGCATTACAATTATTCTGCTAAACCTTAAGCAATATTAGCATATATAACTAGCAATCCCTTTACTACTGTGTTGTCTACTGTGTTGTAGAATTAAAAAGCAAATGTATAATCTGGAAAGTTTTTTTTGTCTTGTTCTTTTCAGCCTCTAGGTGTTACAATTAATTACACCAGTGTTTTGTTTTTTTTGTTGGTTTTTTTTTTTGGTTTGCAAGTGTTATTATAGTTAATGATGATTAGTGTAGATAATTTTGTTAGGCTCCCATTTCCTAGCTTAGGGGTATCGCTTTCATTCTAAAGTGTTGATTGTTTCTTATCTAACTTTGAAAATGAGATTAGATGCATTTAAAATGATGTTTCTTATATTGTCTAACTATGTAGATTTATATGGTAATTTAAAATCTGATAAGCTATGAGTGGCATAAGACTGCAATAAAGCAATCACAGCAGCTGACACATTGAAGAGAATTAAATCGAATCTTGCTTCAAAAGAAAGAAAAAAAAAAACATACTACTACATGATGGGGACCAGAGTGCTAGGGGAAACATTTAGGGCTAGAGAGTCATTACTTAACTTACATGCAGTGCCCTCATTTTCTCTGTGTGACTGGACAGGTGCATCCATTATGTGTTATTTCAGGAAGAGGAATAAAGGAAATAAATGGTCAAATACGAAGACCCGCCTAGAATGAGATTGACTGTGAGGATTTCTCTGATGGGACTTGGATTACAAGCTTCTCCTGATGCAGTTCTCTTTACATACTTCTGAACAGACACGGATGGGAAAATAATAAGGAAGGAGTGACCCCAGTCCAGTGGATGCAGTTCCTTCTAGAAATTCAAATGCAGGCATAGCAAAAACAAAGAAGAAACTGTTGCCTTCAGCTTTAAATGCAGCTTCTAAACCAAAAATGGAAATTAAGTTACATATATGAATTTCACGTGGAAATGCCCTTTTCAGTGTACATGAAAGGGAACCAAGAAGTGAAATGTGTGCTCTTTGGAAAGAACAATGCCCCTTGGGACCACTGAGTGGCACAAAATTTTGCAGAACAGGAAGCTCTACTCTGATTTTCTTCATACAAGTCACCCTAGTATGTGTTCTTAGATGTTAATGTGGTACTTCAGGGGGAAGGTGATAAGATCAAAGAGGCAAAAGGTACAGAACAAGGTATTCTAGGAGACATATCGGTTTGAACTATAGCCCTTGCTTCCTGGAAACACAGCATAGGAGCCTCCAAAAGCTATAGCAGGAAGTGTTCTACACAGGTCTGAGGAGTTCATTGACACCAGAGCATCATCATCTCAGACACTTCAGCAAGCACATATCTCTTCCACTGAAAGACACCAGGCCCTCCTCTCCCTGTCTCAAGGCTTCAGAGAAAAACATCTCTGATTACAGCCCCTCTTGTTACATTTGCCCTCCTCACAACATGCTTTGGCTATGACACAGGCTGACTGGTGACTGGAGAAGGCTACAGATACAACAGGTGACCTTGCTGGAATGTATATTAGAGGGGCTTTGAAAACATTAAATTGGCAAAGGGAGGGATAGGCTGTGACTTATATAAATGTAGTTTTTAGCAAGGAGAAAAAAAGCAAATACACATGTAAAGCCAATGCATATTTAA
Source organism: Nettapus auritus (assembly GCA_011076525.1). Classification (NCBI taxonomy): domain Eukaryota; kingdom Metazoa; phylum Chordata; class Aves; order Anseriformes; family Anatidae; genus Nettapus; species Nettapus auritus. The sequence continues at coordinate 97,111,838 of CM021765.1, forward strand.
GAGCAGCCGAGTCTGTCTGAAAAGCAGCAGTATTTGTGATCTACTTGTTTTAGTTATACAATCCATATATTTACGACCAAATGGTGATCAAACTACTATAACCACTGTTCCTGCAGATTTTACATCTGAATAGTAGGTACTGCTCTACCAGACAACTGAGCCACAACACATCCCTTTCCTGGCTACACAGCCTGTTATCTGAAATAAAGAGGATAAGTCTTGGGTGAAAGTGATTTGGGTGAAGAGTTCCTTTACTCTGGAACAGGGTAGTCCTGAGATAGCAAGCAGAATTCCCAAAAGAAATAGGCAGTGTGATTCTCCTTCACTTTTAGAAAATAGTTTGTTTTCTACTTCTCCCTGCCCCCGAGGTCCTACACATGTGGCTGGAATAGTTGGGATAACGGCCTGAAAGGAGTTCCTGAACCATGGAGGAATATGACCTCCATTAGCTTTAACAGGGGGGGAAAAAATAACAAATATCCCAAATGCAGTGTCTTCTATATCTGCAAGAGTTTAAGCGCTTCCTAAGTTAACAAGAGTTTTGAGGTTTGAATCCCACTTCTCTTAAAAAAAAAAAAATCTGAGCTCTAACTAGCTCTAACAATGCAGATCTTCTGGTGAGAGATTTGTTTGCAAGTCATTTGTCATTTTATTCTTCACTTTTCCTTCAGGCTACATCCTCTTAGGGTGGGCTATTAGCTCAACTGTGCTTCTGCTCTCCCTGCTTTATTCTGCTTTCTTCCTCAGCCCTCTACATACTATCTCCCTCTCTGCTGCTACCTGGGCCCAGCCTCCATCAGTCCTTCCTTCCTTCCAAAAAAAAAAACAAAACAAAAAAACATCCTCCCAACACAGGGCACTGCACCCAGGCCAGAGCTAGCACCAGGCACCTGCCTCCCACTCCTGCTTATTCCCAAAGGACACAGCATAGGGTGAACAAATAAAAACAATATCCTCCCTCACAGTCCCTAATAGATTGTTAACAAGCAAAAGATAAGACTTTGAGTAGATACCCCTGAATTAAGTAAATATTACCCAGAAAAAGATAAGCTTCAGCTCTTAAATCACTTAATGCCTCCCCTGAAGTCACAGATCTACCACGGGCCAGGGAAGTCAAATCCAGCCTGTTTCAAAAGATGAAAGCAAGGAGGAGCACTGCAGGCAGGATTCAGCTTTCCATCACACCCTTTCATCTCTAGCAATCCTTGTTTCTCATCCGACACATCTCTGCTGTAGTCTGCAGTGCTTTTAATATCAGAGATATATGCAGAAATTTTCAGTGTCAAACCCACAGCAACAAAGAGTTCCAACAGTTTCTGTGAAATACAAATTTTCCCCCTGCCTGGTCAAACTCTTTAGCAATATCAGTTAAATAGAGCTGCATAAATCCAATATAAATCAACTGTTCTGCTGTTCTTCAGCTTAGAACTCTTAAGTGTCATTATGCTCTCGTACTACTCTAACTCAGCCAAGCAGCAAGTGGTATCTGCTAATAAAATGGCCTTTTTGTGAGATGCTCATAGAGTATCTCTGCATAATCAAGAGCAAAAACAGTTGCATCCGTCGTTTTGGCAAACTGTCAGCTAGGCAAGATACTTAGACTAACCAAGCAATGTATACTAACACCACATGCTCCAGAGTATTCATAATCATGCAAATATCTTTGGCCCATTGACTGAGTTTCCGCAAGTGAACAATTAGTTTCTCCTCTGTAAATTTTAATAAGCATAGGGCAAACCATCTATGCTCTAGCTGTTAGCTTTCTCCTCATCTCATTACTACACAAAAATCCATTTGGCATTTGTCAGCTTTCTCTGTATATCTTCAGAAGAAAATTGGTCTCAGTATTCAGCAACTTCCTTTAATACTTTGTCATAAACAAAAACATGTATTCACTGCTCCTCAGATTTCTCTATGCAACTAGACAAGAAAAGTTTCACTTGGCAATTGTCACACTTCAGAGTATTTTCATAAGCAAATCACCCACCATTCATAAGTTTTATGTGAATCTACTATAAAAAGGAAGTGCTTGCTCCACTTTTCAACACCCAGATGCAACTTCATTACAGGTCTAAGGAAGAGCAACTCTATGCATGAACTGATAACCAATTAGCATTATGGGGAGATCTTCTGTACTTTGAAAACGCAGTTTATGCAAGTAGCTAGGGGAAACTTCCCTGTGATTAATAATTATAGTGGGTAATTAAGACTATTAATCTTATTGACTTTTTTCCTACTAATTCACTTCAATTACTTGGAAGTACTTGGAAATAAGTATGCTTTTTTGGACAATTCTTGTTCCAGCCTTGACCAAGAAATCTTTTTTCAGATAAACAGATGGAAAGTGCATTCTCTATAAACAGTACAAACCACATGTAGAAGAACCCAGTTCAAGTGTCTGGATTAAAGACAGCTGCAGTAATTTGAATTGCACCTGTAGCATGGCAGTAGGAACTTCTTCACTGATCTCTCATACATGCTTTCCAGCTCAGCTGATGTCAGGACATACAACAGTGAGAGGCAATAAGGCAGAAAAAGAATTCTGTATTTTTGTTGGGGGGTGAGCACTTGCTTAAGTACATTGTAGCATGCCTTCAGGCCTATTACTGCTGCACTGGCTTGAGGTTCCCAGTATTATGACAATGACTGTCACAGAACCCTGCTGTCAGTTTCAAGGGGCCCACCGCTGGCTTATTTTATATATTTATAGGACCACTGCAACACAAAAACATTTTTTTTGCCATCTGCATATGTCAAATATTTTGCATCTGATCCACGACGTTTTCATAAAGCCTTGTACTTCAGTAATGCACAGCACCTTCCAAAAGTGCACAGAGCACTAGCTGTCACAAGCAGCTGTTTCCTTCCTGCAGCTCCCCAAGAGAGCCCTGAACATGGATTTTATTAGCTGGCTCAAAATGCAATAGGCCAGGTGTGGAGAGAATATGACAGCAGACACTCACTAATTTAGAGAAACAAACAAGAAAAAAAGTCTGTGATAATGCAGGCTTCCAAATATATATATATATATATATTTTGCTGCTGCTCTGCAGGTAGGAGGGGTGGCAGACACATCTGTGATTCCAACATTCACTCAGGGGACCAGGAAGCAAGTTTAGGCACTGGACCCTGACCATCCAAGACTGGCTGTTGCCTAGTTCTTTTCCCTGACCCTGTTTTGACTGCTCTACAACCCTTCCCCACCACAGTGCCTGAGCCCATTTAGAGATATAGCTCACTCCAGAAATGACAGATAAGATTTCTCAGGATTTGGATTGTGTCTAAAAAATTGTTTATTACTAACCAGAAAGTTTGTAGTAAAGGACAATCACTCTGCTAGGCTGCAACAAAGTATTTGACATAGTCAAAAGTATTTTGAACTGAGGAAGGCACCTAAAATATTTTATAATAGAGCAGTTTTGGAGACCCAAGGGAATCCCAGGTTCAAGCACTGCTTAAGTGAAGATTTCTTAAATGCATATTTGGCCCATCTGCTCATTCAGTCTGGACATGAACTGGTGCATACCACAGTGCCTTCACGTGAGGAACTAGTCCCTCTTACTCAGAGCTGTAGGTGTACTCATATACCTACAGAACGATGGTGATTATTCACCTTTAGATGTGTCTCATGCTTTACAGACATATTAAGCCTAAGCCCCTTCTCTAAGGGCTTGTATCCTGAAATGCATTTAAAGTTTTGATATAGAATCCAAATGGCCCTGAGGCTATTCAATTTCCCTTTCAAGGTGTTGTGGATTTATACTTAGGCTCCTTCTCAAAAGGCCATTTTTGACCCAATGGCCCATGATGCTTTCTTCAAAGCAAGCTACAGTCTATCAGTCAACTTCTGTTTAGTTCACAGATCATTGATACAATGGAATTTAACAGCTGCTCAGGAGCTATTATAGTCTCTCATGTCAATCTGGTTGTCAAGGGTGTACAACAAATGTCAAAAGTCTTCAAGAATAATTTTAATTGATATTTACTGACCATACACAAGACGTAAGCCTTTATGCCCTAGCTTTTTCTCCAAAGGGTAAAGACAAAATACCCTACAACCTGAGAATTAGAGCTGCCAGAACAAATTGGTCAACACAGTATACAGATATATCCTTAACCTGTAGGAGCTTAACATGTTTACTCAATAAATCCCTGCTCTTTGTTTCACTTCTATAAAATAAAACTAGCTAAACTTCAACAAGTTAAAAAGGGAATGCTTTTTATTAAGACTTCACATCTCCTGTTTTACTATAGGTCTGTTTTTTACAATCAGTACTTAAAATACTATCCTCAAAATGTCATGAATGCATCAAGTTTCAAGAACGGAAAGTCAGGTTATACAGATGGAACAATATTTACAGGCAGACAAAATAGTTTGCGAGGCCAGATATCATGTATTTATTTGTATTTCCTGCTTTGAATAAGTAATTACCAGAGAAAAGAAACAGTAGAAGTCAAAAGAAAGTAGAAAGAAATCACTGAAGATCCCAAAAGGCAGCCCTGAAATCCAGCCCTCAAAAGTAATCCAAACATGTATGTGTCTATATTAGAGTAATTAAGATCATGCTTTTTAAACTTCTTGAACTCTAATAATTTTAGATATAATATACAATATTGATAAAGCAACACCTCTATTTGAGGATGATTCTTGCCAAGTCACTCAGCAGTCTCCTATGCATCAAAGAAAGCAGCCACTGTCCCACATGCCCACGCTGCCTCTGTCCCATTTTCCTCTGCAGATAGAAACCTTCCCCTGTGTTTTCTGCCATGGCTTTGCACATCCACCCTGCCACCACCTGAGATGAGGAAAGGTCACCTGTGCTCCCTCTGCTACTGGTGCAAAGAAAGCAAGTACTGTGGGTGCTGAGCAGGCCAAAAAAAAAGCAGGAGGATAGGCCCCTGTGGAAGAGGCAAGGGGGTAATACAGTTCCAAGGAAGTGTCACAGACAAAGACCAGTCTGGAACAAAGGCTATTCTCACAGCAATGCACAGAGGACAAGACAACAAAAACTTGCAAATTTCTGCTCAAAGCCAGATCAGTGGTGGTTCAGAGAGACACAAAAAGGCTGAACATGGAAACACAAGGCAGCAGCTATCTTCCTCTTCTGGTATTAGCAATCAATTTTGTCTATATTGGTAAGAAGTCTTACAAAAAATGTAATATCTGTTTTCTTTAATAAAAAAGGAAATGGGCAGAGATGCACTAGATCAGTAGATAAAACATGACAGAAATGCTTCTGTGGCCTACTTTCAAAAGGTAAAAATAAAGAAGTCTGCTGTTTGACAAGAAAGTGTCCTAAACACTATGCTCTTAACAAAGAGTAGGCTGAACCTGAGACACCAGTTGGAATGTAGTACTTGGAATCAAGGACTAGGACAAATAAACAGTACTCTGTCCTCTAATGCTCATAAGTGAAGACACTTGAGCATGTATGGGTAAGCCCATGTGTAGCTTGCAGTGGATGGAAAGACTATAATAATTTACTACAATATTTCCTCAAAACACTTTATTTCATATGATAATACATCAAACTGCATCAGACTCTGACCTGGAACCTAGGTATTTCCACATCCAGGAAACTTTCCCAAACTGACAGGGCTTCTCACCCCCCTCCCCCATCTTACAGGATTTTGGAGTCGTGGAAAAGAACAAAGAACTTGAAAGGAAGAGCTAGGATTAGAGCTGCATTCAGGTAGAGGGGTAGACATCAGTTTTCATTTCATCAGACAGAAGTGACGATGAATCCTATATTATTAGATAGTAAGGGAGTGATAAAATTCTCTTCTTCCACAAGATCTTCCAGTGGATGCCTTTTAGAAGAGTGCTCTTAGTTGAGGGTTGTAAACTAAAGGTTTGAGGAAGTGGGACTTAGTGTTTTGCATATCACCCTTGCTCCCTCAGGTACATATGTAGCACAGAAAGGCTGGGCATAAGGCTCGCTCATGTCATCTGAGGTTTCCATTTGCTAGTAAAAAGGCAGTTACACATCCAACGTGCCAATTTTAAAGAGGCTCCAGGGTGCATAGCTTGTTCTGTACACCCTAAGCATTTAGCCCTCTGCTCATTTGTTGAGTAAAAATTATTGGGAATTCAGGTCATTGCTGGGAGATAAGATCCCTTGAAGAGAAACTACAGATTAATCAGGTAGTTAGGACAATTTATTGTGAGGAAACTGCAGGCTCAGTCAACATTGTCTAGAGGAGAGCTTAGTCTCAAAATAATGATATGAATAATGCTAAGAGAAAAGGGAAAGAGGAAAGTTTACAGATTAGGAAGGTCAGATATGGAATACACAGCTTGAAAAGATCACTATGGAACTCTTGATACAAAGGAGTTAACTAAAATTTAAACAAAATTCTTAAAGCCGCTATTTTTCTAGTTTCAAGGTCTGAGTAGACTAGCCCTCACATTCAGAGGAAAGAAAATGAGACAATGTGTCTGAGCATCCATTTAGGACTAGGAAAGAACATCAACCTGCTTCAAGACACACCACTTAAAAATAAAATCTGATTTTCACAATCCTGTGGGTTTCTAGAAAGTTTCTGGTGTGCTTGTTCATGTAATTAGATTGTCACAGATGCATTACAACGCTATCAAGCTATATTAATTGATCTGTTTCCTTTTTTAAAGTCAAAATGGCCTCATATGTAAACTTCTCAGAAATATATATTCACTGTGTTGTTCCAAGAAGGGAGACTGTATCAAGAAAGTGAATTTCTTACTTAAAGCTTTCCACTGCTCTTCAAGCTTATTCCCACAGAGAAGTTTCAACCAAATCTAGACACAAAAGTACTTTCTGAAACATAGAAGTCAATGAAAATAATTGATATTTTCAACATCAAATACCAAGGAGATATTAATAGGAAACAAGCTATAAATCAATATTCTTAATATCACAAACAATATTCGATACACAGGCAAACTGAAGCACCAAATATCAGGTAGCTATTAGATTGGAGTAATCAGGAAAACATGCTAACAGAATTCACTAGAATGTCCACTGCTTTCATCTCTGCAAAATTCAGGTCTTCAAAACAAGTCAGGCTCCCATTTTTTTTTTTGCTGATTATTTTCCTGGAAATGAACTTCTGTATCCCTGCAAAATTAACAGGATGTTCTCCTTGGCCTATGTTTACAACCCTCTTTTCCTTGGAGAAATCCCTAAAGGAGAGGCTGCCTGGGAGTAATGCAGGGCTCTAACACCAGTCCTTTATTGTGCACTAGCCACTGAACTCAGCAGGCAGCAAACAGCCTTGATTAAGTTATTTGTATTCCTCAGAGGTTTGCTGCTACCTGGGTTCACTTTGCAGTCCTCTAACCCCCAACAGGAACTGCTGAACAACTGAAAATAGTCCTGGCAGTTATATGCCATTAAGATATAATGATTGTCTTATGAGCATAGAGCAGCAGCATGCATTTAACTTGAGCTGCAAAGCTTTGGCCTCACTTCTCATTACACCAGCCTACCAGAAAGAGCTGAGAGGGTTTAAAGAGCTCTGATGCACACAGAAACCCTCAACAGGACACCGAGTCCTCAGCTTTCCCAGTTTACATGCATCTGTTACCCCTTTTAACATGCTCTCAGCTTTTAGACACTCCTAGCAATTGAAGATATTTCATTAGAATTTACAGCATAAATCAGTTCCTCAATAAGTAACACCTGGCTGGGCTGGAGGAGACAAAGAAGCAAGAACAAGTCTCTCTCTAAACAAGCGGAGACAGATCTAGACACTGTATACAGAGGTACAACATGAAGCATCTAAACAGCTAACTGGCACTAATAGAATTGACTTTCCAGAATACCCCAGTTCTCTCATAAGGATTTCTCACCACACTCAGAAGCATTTCTAGCTCACATATTTGCAATAATCCTCGACCCTGTTACCCATGGCAATGCATAAAACAGAAATAGCATAATTTCAACCAAGAGACAAAACAGTAAATAAAGAACTGCTTAGTGTTCCGATACAATAGTAGGATAAAGACAGATCTAGTTCCTTAATTTACAGATCTAACCTGGGAGAATTTAAATGTAATCAGTAAAACAAGCAAATATGATAAATTCTACTAAGTAGATTCTACTAAGTAGACATGCAAGGGCACACCACTTTCATATCATACAGTACCATATTTAACTAGCTTGAAAATTTGAAAGTAAAAGTGATTTCTAAAATACCTTTCCTTTTTCAGTACTATTTGATCATTACTTTCTGTTTAAACTCCAAATACATTCAGGTCAATAGCTCAATCTGTAATCAATTAAAGCAAGCTCTGGGGCACAGAGTACAGTTTAGGGACTGATAACCATAAAAAAATATATTGTTAGGTCTCCCTGCAATACTTTGCAAAAAGAGTTTTCATGTGTCAGTAGGCTCAGTATTTCTTAAACACAACAAATATTAGCGTCAGCATGAAACCACTGTCCAGATATCCTCTTTTTTTCTGTCTATTCCTTTTCTAAACTTGCTATCTTCTTCAAAGCAGAGTTCTCACACTTAATCCTTCCTCTTGTCAGCAAGACATTCTCATTCTCTTGCTTCAAATCCCTCCATATAACCTACATATCACTAAGATTGACAGTAGCGCTCTAAATGCTGTCAATATAGCATCCTATCTTACAATTCTACTCTTATCTTGTATATCATATTTGTCTAAAATCAAATTCTTAATTGCTTGGGGCTTAAAGTTGCCTCTCTGCCTTCTTTTATCTTAAATCATTCCCAGGTCCAAGTGCTTCCCACCCTGACTGGTTAATCTGTAGAAGCTATGGGATCACTTCATGACAGCTAGAAGAACAGCTGAGGTTACCGTACCAGTGAACTAGGAATCAACTGAACACATAATATTTCAGCTCCATGTTTTCTACACCAATGGACTGCGTCACTGCAATTGGACTGGTTACTTGGCATTCAGAAAGTTGCCAAGGTCAGCTCCTGAGCAAGGTCAACTCATGTTGTTTCATTTTCAGAGATATATCCTGCTAGAGTTGTGAACATACTTCATTTTCCTTATATTTTAATAAACTAACATGAAGTGGCTGTAAATTATTAATCTCACATACACTATATTGTCCTTAAAATTAGGTAATCTGAAAAGGAAAAGAGAGAACCATGAAATCTCAGCAAAGGAGCCAAGTGTAGCACAGGAACTTAGACTGGAAAATATGAGGTGCTTTGTGATAAATAGGGAGGGAACATTAACTTTACAACAGGAGAATATGGCAAAGATTAGACATTCAAGACTAAAAGTAGTATAGATGACTTCAGACAAAAATGGTGCAATAAAATGTTAAGCTTTTCTAATAAATAAGAAAACCTTTCTTTGGTGCTAATTATACGAACTTAATGGAACTTCTCCCTGTCAAAATATTAAAACTAATTCACCCCAGGAGTCCTGACTGTCTGAAACATACAACTCTCTACTGCTTTTGAAGTATCATTATATACCAGTAAGCTTTCTAATTGACCATTTTTTAAAAAATATATAAAATCTTCATAAACATAAAATGAGCCAATTTAAAGCCTTGAAGGTCTTTGCTTTTTATCTCACCAACACCTCAGTGCATATCTTAAATACTGAGAGCGCGGGTTTTTAGAGAAGGTACCTCTAAGAAACTGTCCATATCATTACTGCATAGAGAGTTCCTTCCTTGGAATAGAAAAAGCTATGTTACACTTGGCCATTGTTTTCATACACCACGGTGTTGAGGGCCTCAATCTGCCTTTTTAGCAAAATAGCTGTGTGCAGCTGAGGCACAGAAGCAAGCAACAGCAGCCTTTAATCACACCATTTTTCTCATCCTTAAAATTGAGAGATTCAGGCACAACCTAGGTGGCAATAACCATACGGCTTCCAATCTATCATGGTGGAAGAATGGCAGAGCAGGAGTGAGGCCTCTTCCTTGAGCATGCTCACAACAGTGTGCCTCCTGCAGGAACTGCAGAGGAAGCAAGGACTGAAGCCCACATATCAGCACTGAGGGGACCACCAGGCCAGATAGCCGTGGGTATTTAATGACACTGAAATGACATGGGTAAAAATGGGAGCCAAGACCTTTTTTTTTTTTTTTAAGGTATTCATAAATTGGGATTCATAAGAAAGAAGCTATTGTCTTTCAAAGGAAAAAATATACACCTAAACTTATATTAGAAACTAAATACCACATTTTTTTTTATTATTATTTATTTTTTTTTTTACTAAAAGGCACAGGAGAGGCAATAAAAATATGAAGAGATAGTTGAGGCATACTATTTGGAGAGCAATTGGAACCTTTTGTGTAGTAGTGAGGATCACCTCTTCAAACAAACTAGCGCAAGGAATCAGCAGCCCACTGCCAAACATATACACCTGTTTCTTGCTTGATGGTCAGCTTGCACGCAGTCTCACATCAGACAAGATTTGAAGCCTCAGCCCTCAAGAACTCCCTCAAGAACTGCAAGCTCTAAATTCCAGACACACCCACAGCCACACTTGAACAAAAGATCCTCCTCTCTGTTGTGGCTGCGCATTCACCAGCAAATTTCAAACGCAAAATGTAGGGATAAATAAAAGCCTTTCATCAACTTCCTAGAAACCCAGCACTAGCCAGGGATACTTTAAGAAGCATGTAAAGCATGGATCAATATATGAAGTTTTATATGCCCTTTTGGATTATCTCAATTTCCTGTACCTGTTTGCCCTCTTTAATCACCTAGCCTAAGCAAAGGTCCATTTCTACAACACAGAGGCTTCAGCTCCTCACTGTTTTGGGGAATTATGAATCTGCAAATCAGTTTTAATTGAAATACTGTAGCATAGCACAGAGGTTAGAACAAGCTAATCAAGGCACTACGTCTGAGATGAAGTCACTGATCCTAAAAGAGAAAGTCAAAAAAGTTATGGTTTAACATTCCCTTTGATCTGTGTGCAACTTCACTATTTAATTTGCTTCAGCTTGAAGAAGGTGGACAAGGAAGAGAAGGTTTTACGAGAAAAATGATTTCACATAAATCCAGCTTCATTTGAGACTTCTGAAAAAGCATTAACTTCTATACTATAGATCTGTTTCTTTTAGAATTTCCCCACACTCATACGGTTTAACACAACAAAAATATTTTATATTAATGTGGCCCTTGAATCACTTAGATCATGTTATTATACAGGAGATGTGCCTCACTAAAGGTGACAGTCTTTTGAGTAAGATTACTAATTAAAAACTTACAATTGCAAAATTTACAGGGCTAACTTTAGTTAAGACTTCTGAAAGGAATAAAGTATGAGACATGGACTGCTATGGAACAGCAGTAATGCAACTCCTTGAGTCATACTGCAGACATTGCATGATAAATCTGGATAGTACATAACACTCTCCAGAGTATTTTCAATGGCATATCAAGCAAAAGAACAGACCGTAGTTTTACAAATAGCCTGCAGCTCAGAAGGATTCAGACATCTGTCTGTGAAGGCACTGGCGTGACTCCATTCTACTCTTTGTGCCCAAACCATACCACACAGCTTCAGGACCAACAGAGGGATCTGAGATTGAGACCAAGTTCTCTCCAGCTTCTCCAGCAGACTGCCTTCTCACTCACAGACCCTGGCAACAGCCTCCTTTCTCACTGCTTTGCCACTCACCCTGAGCAGTGGTCAGCATGACACACCGAGCCAGCTTTCTGCCCAAGGGACTTCTCCCAGTTTCTACATGTGCCTTTCCTGCCAGGTTTCCTACCTTCCAGAAACAGAGTATTTGTGCTTTCTCCCAGCCAGTTTCCTTCAACTGGGCTGACTCATTCCTCAGGGTGTTTGGGAGGCATTAGCTGTGCTGCATGAACTGGCCACCACACCACTGTGGGGTGCTGACTGTGACACTGTCCCACCATCACATATTACCTGCTTCTGCAGTATGCTGGGGTCAGTAACTCTGCAGCTGGGGTGGTTCACACTCTTGTACTAGGCATCTTTACAGAGCACATAACCAATCCAATCCTTTTAACTCTTCCTTCAAGTATTCTTTCTACAGGAAAAGATGTAGAAAGAGCACAGGCCAGCACAAATATAAGGGAGGTATAACCTCCCAAAGCCCCTTGATCCCTTTCCCTCCTTCAGCCTTCCCAATAAAAAGCCCACCATGTGGTGCATTGTGTGCAGGTTTTTTGTTGTTGTTTTTCCTCCCCCCAACCTCACCAAAGAGCTGGTGAAAGCCAGCCCCATGGTCACATTAGAGGTCCTAGCGTACCTCTTGTTAGAGGAGAATAAGGACTTTTTGTGCTTTCTTCAGCCAAGTGCTCTTCTCCCAGGGCAATGCACTAAGTACCTGCCAGCTGTCTTCCATCTAACAGGGGAAGCTCAATGCTTTTTCCATAATGAAGGCCACCGTATACATCTAAGCTATTAACTAAAAGACAAATAGGCAGTTGTTTGATGGAAAGATGCGACTCTGTGAGGTAGAAATGGGTTAATAAATGTGAAAATGAATCTTCCAAGGATAATGTGCCAGTGTCAAGCAGCAAAACAACTGAAGCACAGTTCCGACATCTCCTCAGGATGCATGATATTCTCATAAAATCTGGGCAGGGGAGAAACATTTGATGTCTGGCCCTACCATTTATATTTTTAGAAGGCTACACAACAATACCCTGACACCCCCTGAGGTAGCTAATGGTTCAACAGCCCTGTACAGAGAGGTTCTGCCTCCTTTCTAAGGCATACAAATCCATAAACCTTCACTGACCTGTAGTGTCAGTATGTTCCTGCCTGCAGCCCTTTTTTTCTGCTGCGTTAAAAAGCCTGATGAGACTGCTTATTGAATTTCTTCCTTTCAGCATCAAAGATACTGGCCATGCTCTCCAATTATTTAATAGATTCTGCTACAGTGGAGATCACTGATTCATTTTCACTAGAGATATCCAGTCATTGTAAAGAGCAATTATATATAATAACATCCTAGCAGTTCTCAAATGTTCTTTTATCAGACACACAGTCCAGTGATTACAGAGACAGCCAATGATCTGATATTGATAATAAAACTTAATGTCTTTGGTATTAGTTTCACCAAAATAGCAGGGGTCTTGCTCTGCAGACCCCAGCACACTCAAAATGCAGTGGGACTGTTGGGGTTGCATTTTGACTTGTATTTATTCCATGGTCATGCCTTTAAAGCCTCACAAAAAGGTGTCTTTTTTTTTTTTTCCTCTGTTCAGCAGTGCTGTCTGGAGGAACAACACAGGAAAAAGGGAGATGCTGAGCTCTAAAGCCAGCTCTGTCACTGGGCAGCCTTGAGCAAGGCATTTTGTCTCAGTCTTTCCATCTGTAAAATGTGGAGCATAAAACTTTCCTACTTAACCGCACACAAGGGGCAAAGATCAATTTGTTAATGGCTGAGCATTAGCACTGTGCTCAGTCCTTTGAACATACATGTCCTAAAAATACTAAACCTTTTTGCCCTTATTCACAGATTACTTTACAGATCCACAGATTAAAGCATTCATTTTCTAAAACTTTCCCCGATATAAAAATTCAGCTGGAGCTATTTACTGAGGCACATCTCCCAGTGGCTCCGAGGTAGCAAGTTTAAAAAAAAAAAAAACAACAACAACAACAACAAAAAAACTTTTTCAACTTTTCCTAACCCTTCATTTGACAACTGTGATATAACTAAAAGCCAAAATAGACTCATGAGGTTCACAGGGCTTGCTTGACCTGAAAGCACAAGTTGTGAAGAGCAAGATGAGAGCATCCACCTTCTACAGACTGTTTTTGAATCCAGCCCACTGACAAAGGCTGCAGCAATGCTGGATCACATCCCAGCAGCATTTGGCTATTTGCCTGCTGTGTAGCACCCTAGCATGGTTCCTGCTCGACCAGGGACTGCAGCCACCAGATCCTACTCATAGCATGTACACAGGTGAACCCTAGGGGCTGTATGGATGACATTGATGCATACAAAAATCCACCTAGGGCATATCAACTGCCTAGGGCACACACTGTTCCTTTTCTGGGACTGGGAGATGCCTGCTGCTCCAGGATTCCCCAAGTAGAAGCCTTAGGGAGTCAAGATTTGGTAACTGGAAGGCACCAAGTACAGACTTCAGTGGGGGAATAACAAGCCATTGCTACTCTGGAAAGAGTATGGGGTGGGCGGTCACCTTTAGTCAGTCACATTAGTTCAGATATTGCAGTCAGGCTGGAGCCCCAGAGCACTACAGTCTGCACACCAAGTTATCCTTTGATCTTCATGCTGAAGCAGGTCAGATCTCTCATGAAGCCAGATAGCCTGGGCACAGTGGATGTGGTTCAGCTCATACTTTTATCCTGCCTCTAATAGCAGCAAGGCTACAGGGAGACATTCAGAAGCACAACACGGCTCTGCAGGCTCAGTACTAAATTCAATGACTTACACAAAGTGCCTGTGGTAGGACACTGCATGAGGCCATGGCTAGGGAGTTGAGGGAGGCTGCAGTGCTGCCAGCTGCAGCATCCCCCAGCTGCCATTTCAGCTCTGCATCACCCCTGGTTCTGGCAAAGTAACCGGCATCACTTACCTATTGCTATCTATTTCTCAAGTTCTGCCATTTAACTGGAATTCATACCCTGCAAAAGCAAGAGCCTGCAGCTAACATATTCAGCGTTAACCAACCTAATCCATGCTGGTTTTCATGATACCCGTTTCCTGCTCCTCCCCAGTCACACACAAGCCCTCTTGGTGGGTACCGTGGAGCACAAATAGAGCAGCCACAGCAGCTGCAAAGGCAGATGGGGAGCAGGCAGGGGAAGGAGTTGTGCTTGTCCACATGGTCTCTCTACTTCATATTTAATTTTTTCCATGCCAGGCAGCTGTGAGGCTCTGTTAATACACCACCTGAAATCTATTTTCATCTAGCATTCAGAACATGACTGTAAGTGGTTTATTGTTGTCATACTTTTAGATTACTTTAACTTTAGGAGCACTACCTTTCTCCTCTTCATTTTTCCTGGCAATGCACACTGCTTCTCTTCCCTGTAAGGTGAAAGATGTATAGACTGCTAGTTGTCAGTGCTTGCAAGTAGCCATTTAAAAACAGATATTTTTTGTCAGCATTTTTATTTGTGAAGCTGCTATGACAGATTTGGAAATTGAAGCCCTTGATTTATCTCCAGGCTGAAAACTAGACAGAAGCAAGGACACTGTGAGCCTTAGGAACGAAATTACAAACATGTCATTACCTTCTTTAATCTGCTCTTGTTTCTGTGAAATTGCTCCAGACAACCCCAAAAATCCATGCACTTTTACAACAGAAAATACAATCTTTTCAAGCTATTTTCCACTCATATTATTTGAGGCTACTCACTGTTAACTTGTATAAAAACAAAGGTTAGTAAATATACTGCTTTTTAACATGTGTATGGAGCTAAGTCAACAGACTTGATCAACATACAAAGCAGTCATGTCTACATAAACACACTTGTTTTTTCCCTTTTTGATTTTTTTTTTTTTTTTTTTTTAAAGAAAATCCTGTTTGACTCACAGGAGAAAAACTGTTTGATACCAAGTCACACTTGCACTCAGTTCAGGCCACATTTGGCATAATGCAACGTAACATCTGGCACATTGAAGCCATGACTGACATACTTTGATCAGGATTCGCGTGATGGGAGTAGCAGGGGTTATTGCAAAGCAGAAACAAGAGGCATCGGAGGAGCTGTAGTGAGAAAGTGGCAAAAAGCCCAACTCCCCTTTGCCTGCTCAAGCTACTTCTGTTAGCTCTTTCTTTTCCACTGCACTATAAACCGACACAGAAATTAGAATTACTAAGTGTAGTAGTTTGTATTGTTACCCATGTGAAAGCATCCATGGATGACTGGAAAAGATCTCCTGTGATGAGAAAGGTTTGAAGGGGGTTGCACATGGCTACATAAAGTACTGTCCCTTTCCTGAGCTAGCCCCCACGTAGATGCTGGCACTGGTGGCAACTCCTAGGAGAGCCATGCCAAGTGGAAAATTGCACTGCCTGAGCTGGGTGTATAAAATTCCCTTCTCAGCAAGAAGTACTCTGGTCACCCTTCAGCTATTCAGCACTGAGATGGCCATTTGATGCCAAGAGAATAGATGGCCTCATGCTTTGTGCATTTTGCCAAAATACAGAAACAGTGACAGACCTCTTTTTTTTTTTTTTCCTCAAAATCAGACAGTAAACAACAGCAGCGGTGCCTCTCACAAGTCTTACTGGGTAAAGAACTGGCACACAGTGGAGGAGATCTTATTTCACCTCAGATTTGGGAGAAGGCCAGTCCACCCGGGGCAATTCAGAGCCCACAGTTTGTAGCACCTGTGCAGCCAGCACATAACTGAAACAAAAGCAGTCCAGAGTAGTAGGAGGAGTGCTTTCCCTCCCTCCTTTTTCAGGTGATTTGACTTTGCTGAAGAAAGAGTAAGTCCCTAGCTGTTAACCTGAAGTCATTCTCATCATCATTGACCCAGTGAAGTTGCAGTCTTATTTATCCAAGAGCTGGCAACAGTGACAAACAGACCCTGAAGCAAACATGGGTGCCTGTGGAGCCATACCACTTTACGGGAGAGCACTCCTGCCAGAACTGAGAAGACTGACACTGGGGGACATGTAACCCCATTACCCTTCCTGGTAAATCTGCTGTCTGACCTGTTTTCTGGAAGAGGTTCAGGTAGAAGGCTCCCATACTGAGCCCAAATGAATTGTTGATTTATTATAGGCTCAGCTAATTTGGCAAAGCTCCAGAGAAGGGTGGAAGTTCAGACATATCACTTTTGAAAGCATTTCCTGCTAACTGTCCATGTGGATTTTTTTTAATGTGCCTGTTGTCAGAGGGCTGAGGACCACATCTCAGGCACCCAAATCCACCCAACTGGCACTAGCCTAGAGCTCTAGATGTCTCTCTGGGACACAGGCACCAAAGGTCACATCAACACATCCCTTTAATCTTTACATGCTTTTACCAGTCCATCCCTTTGCCTTCAGGCTCCCTTCTGTAACATGAAAACACTACCCACCCCTTCATACAGGCTTCTTTTGGAAATAAAAACTGTGAGAAATAAAAATAAAAATCTGGGAGAAAATTTGGATGCTGCACCAAACTGAGGTTAGCTATACTCACTGTCATGCTGCTGGGATGAAGTTGCCTGTCTTCAGAGGTATGATCACAGAGTGCTAGAAGCGGGACTATAGCCCATTAGTCAAGAAGTCCAAAACTCAAAAACAAAATGAAAATAATAATAATAAAAAACAACTGATGATACACTACTGATGTAAAAATAACAAAGACACAGGCCTGAGTAAGACACAAAGAAACAAAAATATGTAGAAAAGTGTAATGAGCAGAACCTTAAAAAGAAAGAAATTCACCCATAAGCACAAAATAAATAACTACCACCTCCTCCCCTTCCTCTCTTTGCCCCAATGTGTCCCAAATAAGCCAGCTGAGGAGGAGAGCAGCTGAGGTCAATGACAGCCAATGCTACAGTAAAGGCAAGGCCATGTGTCCCCACCTGAGAAGCCAATCAGCCAAATGAGAAAGTGGTAGGCAAAACTCGCATGGAAGGAAAGCAGGGAAAGGGGAGGACCAGGCATTACTAGAGAAGAGAAATTGTGCCCAAGTTATGACTTCTTCTCTTTAAAAAAGTATTATTGCTATCAAAAGGTGAAGCTGCTTTAGAGAATTAAAATTTGTGATGGAATCATCACAAGAAAAAAAAAAAAAGTTAATCACCAAGGATTAATGAAACTCCCATCGTCATTAGCCAATTGGGCCATCTTAATGATGTTTGCTATTATTAAGTACTCAGGTTGGAAGTTGCCTTCCCACCTAAAATTGGTCTTTATGATGAATGAATCAATTTGCTTCATAACTTGCCCATAGCAGTGTAGAATTCTAGCTATAAATTACCATTTAAGTCTTTCATTTATGGCATAAATACTCTATATTGCACAATATTCATAGTCTTGCATATTAACTATGTAGTGGAATTTCACTATGGGCACATAATTTCGTCATTTATATGGTATTCTGTATTATTTGGGAACAGGTACATTTAAAACACGTTATTACATAGCCTCCACTTTGGAAAAGATAATTTGAGATAAATACCTCAGAGTGTAATTTCAGCGCCTAGTGTTAAAATTAAGTCTTCATCCACTTGTATGGATTATGGGCAGAGCAGAAACATTCTCGTGTCAGTGAGATGAGAATCGCGTCCACAGTATGGAATAATCACTTAATATGATTTTTTGTTGTTGTTGTTGTTCTAGAACTTATGATTGACAGTGCCTTATTACACTTCTTTTTTTTTCCCCTAAATTTTATATCAAATGAGATTAATCATAGCCTAGAGGAGACAGTTCAAAACCTGCTAAGAATTATATTTGTCAGTGCAAGCTTTACAACTCACTTGGACTAATTTGCTACTGGCAAATGTATCACTGTCATACACTTCTGTAAACTTCGCATTTGCAGTCTTTTGAACTAACCATACAAGCTGAAGCACTGGTTTTAAACTCTAAGAGACTGATAGAAGTGTTGATGCAAGGTCTCTAACTCTGCAGTAGCTCCAGTAAAGATGTATTGTTATATTCCCACATCTAGTAATACTTACTGTTTCACCCATATCAGAAACACAGAAAGAATGAGGAAAAAAGAAATAAAAATGGAGTATTTCTAAATAAAGCAGTGAGCAGGTGAAGTGAAAAACAAAACAAAAACAACCAAACAAAAACCAGGAAATGAAATCTGTACAGGAAAACGTATTGTGCAACTAGGTTGCATCATGCAGCACCTTTAACATCTTTATTATTATTAATTGGTTTGCACATTACTTCATTTTTCTTGGATAGATAAAGAGAGTTGCGTTATGATACACTGAGAATATCCAAACCTTTTATAACAGAAAAGCAAAAGTTAGAAGAAAGTCTCCAGCAGTTTTTGTCATTTCAGTACCTGTCACTACAGTCAGTTCCCTCCAAGTTATTGATTTCTGTTTGAAACAAATAACAGGAACAATATCTATGCTATTAAAACTCGTGCTCTAAAAAAAAACCTTAATTATGACCTCATATTCTCTTGAGTCAGGATATTGACACACCGTCCATCTGCTTCTAAAGTTGTTTTCCCTTTACATTGCTGAAGACACAAGGTAAAGGTGCTGATATTACAGCAGGAGATGGGTCCTGTGGAACACACGTTTTTTTCTGGTTGCAGGATTCAGAGATTCTTGCTTATTTCCAAACTAGGTGTTATAGTTCCAACTCTGTCAGATATTTGAACTGGGGTTATTAGTAAATTCAGTAGATACTGCTGAATTCATCTGATTCCTATATAAGTGGTTGTTGCAGATTTTTGCTTTCCTGATACCACCTTAACATAAAAGCAAATCCAAAAGGATTTATAATAGGTGCTAAACTAACACATAAGTAAGCAGCAAAGGCTAATTTTTAACATGAGAATCTCAAAGTGCTTTAAAAAGGTATCTTAAACATTACCTCCATTTTATAGATGGGAAACAGAGATGTGGAATGGATACCAAGCTTGCTTTAAAAACAAACAACACTAATAATAATAAAACAAACAAAAAACAAACAACCCAAAACAAAACAAAAACAAACAAACAAAAAACAAAAACAGAAAAACCTAGAAGTCCTGAGACTGATTTTGCTCCAGTCTTCAAAGCTTTGAAGAAAACACCACCAAAAGTAACTATACCCCCCGCAAAAAAACAGCTTGACCCAAAATATATATGCATATATAGAGAAAGAGAGAGAAAAAGATGTTTCAGAGAAGCCTAGGCACTTAAACAAATATATTTAGAGAAATCAGTTCATATATCTTCAAACAAATTTTGAGATCAGGTCAGATCTGTATTCTCTAGCCTAACTGCTATGGGATTTTTGATTAAAAAGGCACAGGCACTTTAGTAAGTGAGGCAATCCTCAGCCTCATTCATCACAGATCAAGTCACCTCTGAGATGTCATTTTGCAATATGCATTTTGTCTGTGTGAATAGGCTTTCTGATTCATTACAGTAGGAAATTATAAGAAACCCAGTTACTTCCAGGCTTTTTTTTTTTTTTCTTTGTCAAGATTTTGCAATCCATTACAATTCTTTGTTTTTTAATGTTTTCCTTGGATTTTTGAATATTAGTCATTTTCAAAGTTTGTTGCCTGGTACATATCAATTTAGAAAAGAATAGGGCATATCAAGAAGCTAAGAGATAACCTCAAGAATTTTTTAAGCTTTTATTTTCTGTGCATGGGAAAAGGAAAATATCCTGGTGAGAGATGATGAGCTAAGGGACCTCTCACACAAGAGTCTTACTGAGACACTTCTGCATTCAGTTTGAAGTCTGGTTCACTGTTAAAGAACTGCTGTAATCCACACCAGCTAGCTAGATGAAGCTGTTAAAGTAGTCCCATCACACAAGACTTAGCTGGATCTTGTTGCCAGCTCTGTGCCAGAAAAGGATTTTGTTTTTCACAGCAAACTGTGCATTTGAGTGGCCGTTTGGCCAGCAAGAAACAAGGGGATGGAGGTTAGTCACACTGTGCTGGGCACTGCATTCTTTAGAAATCATTCATATGCATTTCTTGGAGCTTAGCACAGACACTGAGAGCAGCTCTGCTTGGGGAATTTTATAAGGACATTTAATTCCCAGACCTTTTCTTGCATTCCCACAACTCTCTCACATAACTACTTCTCAGCAATATCTGCTCATGATTTTTCTCTGTCATATTAGCCAAATCCTCCTGTAGTCTATCACCAAACATCCCATAAATTCCAATAAAAAAACACGCTCCATTATTATTTTTTTTTTTTTTACATACCCAGCTGTAATTGCACATTTTCTAACTTGAAGCAAGGGACACTTCACTACCAGTACATGACTCTGCCAGACACTCATCCTTCCCACTATCAATCCACTCTCAATTTCTAGGCATTAGCTGTATAGCTTGTCTTTGAAGAATTCATAAGTGCATTGACATGCTACTATTTTTTTTTTCCTAGGCTAGACAAGATGTGGAACAGTCAGCAGGACTGGAATGAGAGCTTTGACATAAGAAGTCAATTGAATTGAGGGGCGAGGAGACAATAACAAACCCCAAACTAAACTCCTCTTCATTCCTTGCCCAGAACGACTCTACATCCAGCCCTTTGCAACAGCAGTAATTGGGTTCTATGTTTCCTTATGTCTATCTGTATTAGGAGTAATTTCACAGAAGTCCAGGGAGCCAGGCAGATTTTGAAGTGAGCTAGCTTTAACAGAAGTTGTATTTATTTCTGAGGTTCTCTCTTTCACTTTGTTTCATATATACGTGATGTTTGCTGAATCATTGTTGGTTCTTTATAAAAAAATCTAAATCAAACCATAAATTTGCTCACTCATTAGTGATACAGGGTGGCAAGGGCTGTCCTTTATTCATTTGCAGTGATCCCAGTTTCTACAGAATACTTCATTTCCATTTGCAAGATAATTTCATGACTTGTACAATGAACTCTGTGGCTCATGAAATTCTGACATTGATCCTCCCTCCTTTCTTTCGGTTAATTGTAACAAATTTCATTGCCTTGTTGAAAAGGAGATTATTTCAGGGAAGGAAATTCCTGCCCTAGATGTATAAGAAGGTGACAGATTGCCAAGTTTTTTTTTTTTTTTTTTTTCTCTTGAGCATATTAATAATGTACCAAGGTTTAGCTTCTTTCAGTATGAATTTAATAGAGGGGGTTTAGCTAATAAAGAAGTGAGGATGTCTGGGAGTCACTGTTTTTTGTTCTTTTTGGCAAGTGCCCGAGTAAGTGGATGGCAGCTGGTTACAAAGGCTGCAACTGTACTTGCCATTTTCTTGTGAAAGCTGAAGCAAAGACGTGGCCTGAAGCAATTGCTGCTGAGTTCCTTATGTCTCCAGTATGGTTAGGGAGGGGAATTATGCAGATGCAAATATTTATATCAAATATGCTAGTTCTAATTGAAGCTGTTAGTATAGTTATACCCCAGAAGAATAAGGAGGGCTTAGACAGTGTCATCATTTCTTGTTAGTTATGGGGAGGATGTCTCTTGTGGCTACAGAAACCTCAAGCAATTGCCTTTTGCTTTATGGTCTACCGTATATTTTATGCTGAAGGTGTTGCCCGTAGGCGACCCGCTCTCTCCTGGACTCCTTACTTCTGTGTGTGTTTTCAGTGGTACTCTTTGATCTGCTCGAAGGCCACCTGTGAGTGACATTACAAGTCCTTTCTGCCAGGAACCTGATGTGATGCCTCCTCAGTCCCAGCTCTGGGGACTTTAAGGCATATCAGCAGCACCAAGCAACACTGTCAGTCTGCCATCATCTTCTCTTTCAGAGGCCTTTTTCTTTCTCTGCCTTTGCTTTGAAATTTCCATTTCATTCCTTTCCTAAGCCCTCAGGACTTTTTGTCATCTTATCTGAATCTTTGGCTACATCCCCTTTCTTTAATTGTGAACCTCATGAGGCTTGCCCTGCTGGTGAGGTAGCATTGAAGCACTTCCTCCTGCCATCAGTTTTCTTTTCCTTACTTTTGTCATATTTCTTGTTCTTTCCCATCCCACCCAGCCTATATAGTTCTCTTCCCTCTATTCCCAGTTTCTCACAGGAGCATTTATTTGTTGGCTTTGTGCATTAAAGGGAAATACCTTACTGTCTGTTTTTGCCCTACGACAAGGCAGGATTGTCATGATTCATTTCCTGAATAAAAATTTAGATTCAAGGCCCCAAGGGAATTGAAACTAGCTACACTATATTTCCCTTCCACTTGGAAGGAAATAAAAAATGATGTTGGCAGAGAAAAGTATGTGATTTTGTGGTCAAATCAGACAGTGATCTGGTGCTCCTGCTGACACCAGCACTCTGCCAAGCTGCAGCGCAGCCGAGGAACAGCAGCACAGCCAACATCCCAGGGGCAGCAAATGGCAGCTTCAGGGACTGATACAGAATCTCTCTCCCAGTTGAGTGAGTGTGGCCTAGCAGAGTATGGTAGGCAAATCCAAAACGTTTTCCCTCAGCCCCCTGTTGATAAAGTAGGGCATCCGTTAGAAAGCCTGAATATGCCTCCTGGAGAGAATTGTTCAACAAAAATTGCTTATCAATGAGTAAACCTAGTGTGAGTTTACCTGTGCCACACAAAGCATCAGTAGCAGCTGTACAGGTGTAAAACAAATGTGGAAAAGAGAAAGCTGTGTCCTGAGAAACTACAGTATGTATGAAATCATGAGCGGGGAACAAGCTGGAGCTACCTACTGGGATAAGGACAAGGCATGGAAGAATTCATGACATAAGTACTGTGTCTATATGTGTTCATGTCTACCTGTCTGTGCACCTCTGCCAATGTGTGAGCTCATGCAACCTGAAGAACGAAACCCCTAAATTACAGTGCACTGCAAATTTCTTACAGAACCACAACCCTGCATTCACATTTCAGTAACCTGTGTTACTGAACATAACACATAACACATTTCAGTAAGCCTTCTTATGCTCCTTTAACCACCTGCCAGAGGAGAGGCTTATGATGTGTAAATGAGTCTCTGTAATGACCTAGTGACCTTCTTCCCTTCTACTCAGTGAAAAGATGTAGTGTTCAAAGAGGATTTCAGCTGCTGTACAAGGGTTGTTGTAAAGGGGGAAGATACTAACATTGTTTTTTTCTGGCTCAAGGCACCAAAGGAGTGGTTATGGGAAACCATGCCTCAATCTCACTACTGTCCAGTCCCACATGTTTACTTCTCACCTAGATCAAGCATCCACAGGGAGCTGGCTTATCAGATCTGCTACATTCATGTGCTATCTGAAAGAAGAGGGCACAAGTCTCAGTTGCATCCTGATAAACATTTATGCTTTGCTGTGCCTCTGTGGAAGGTCAATAACAGCTCCCAACCTGACACAGCCATATTGCTACCCTCCCAACAGGAGTACTGCTGCCCTTCTCTACAACAGCGGGTGTGACCTTTGCTTACCACCGTGAGGCAAGATACCCGAAGGCAGTGGCAGCAATTCTTCATCTATATCACTTTCCAGGTGGCATACAGCAGCACCCTCAAAGGTGTGCAAAACTTGGGTGCATTTTCTTAGCAACAAGCAGGTTCAGCCTGCTCTCCGCAGGCTACACTGGCTTCCTATGTTTTTTTGGAATTTAATCCAGGGTCCTGCTCTTTATTTTAAAGGCCTACAAAGGCTGGATTTGGGAGCAGCTGAAAGCCTCCATAAAGCTTTTAAGTTTAGACCACCATCAATAACTTTATTACTCTAGCACAATGAGGGTTTTATAGGGAGAACAACCTAAGACTGGTTTCTTCTCCAAGTACAAAGTGCTTTTTTAATCTACATTTCTTACATAAACATAGGGGAAATATCAAAATAAATGAATAAATAAGACACAATGCTTCATTGCACACATACTCCTCTGCGGGGAGTGGATGAGAAAATAAATATGACAGTTCTTATTCATGTTGCTTACTGCTGTTCTGGAGGGTAATCTCATACTACATTAGTGAGTGCAATATAATGATGTGCTTTAAGTGAATCACATCATGGTATATGCACTTTTGTCTCTAAGGTGAGCATTAGATGCTCCAGAAGAAGTAAAATGCACTGGAACAATTGCAATATTATAAGGAATATTTTCCTTTGCTGAGCCACTGCTGGGTAATACTCTGCTACAGAACTAAAAGTCCTTACAGAAGGTATACTTTCCCTTTTAATTCTCTGTACTTCCTGTTCAAATTAATCTGCCCAAGTTTAAAATCTGATTTGCTGGTTTCTTCTTCTTCCTCTCTTTGTATCTTACATACACCTATCTCTCCGTAAGTCTCATCAACCTAAAGTCCCTTAAAATGGCAGGGTTGGCAGGTTTGCTGGGTGTTGGCATCAGTGTTTTGGAAAACCTTTCTTGCTGTTCAGTAGCTCTGTGACTCTGCTGGTTGGAGCAGTTTCTTTTTTTTACCCCTTGTAGCTGAGGCTCCAGAAGTGAATACAGACTGAAAAGAAGAGCAGCAGCCTGACAGGCTCCCCTTCGGTCTGACACCTGCAGAGGGACAAACCTGTCTCCCAAGCTCCTGGCATGGGCACAGCTTTTCCTTCCCTCCCTGTGCTCTCCCTCCTTCACCCAGCCAGCTGGCGATGACTTAGAGGATGTGCTCCTCAACAATACACCAAGTAGGGATGGTTCCTATTCTCACCAGTTGACATCAGTGCTAATTTCCTGTAAGATGCCACAGAATAAAAAAGAGGGTTCTTTCTAAAAATCTTTCCGGCTTGCTTAAAAACACTGTCTTCTTTTTTCCTCCAAGCAGCCTGCAGAATCAATAAGGCCCTAGCCTCTCAGTCTTGAGCAGCAGAGAAGCTATTGTGACAAACTCAGCAGAAGCAAGAGCTAGGGTAAGTAAGTAGCCCAGAGCTAATCAAAAGTGCCCTCCCGTGGCTCAGGATGTTGCCAAGTGCTTAAAGTAGAACCAGAAAACAATGTAGCATGACTCCTTTGTCAAGCAAGGAACCATATCCATTATCCCCCCTTGATTATCTCTGAGTTTCCTTAATTGCACTTACCTTCACCTTGCACTTACCAGCAGAGCTTGGCCAGGTGTTGTTCTGTAACACTACTTTTGAAGGTGGTGTACCTTCATATAGATGCCTGATAACTATTAAAAGAGGTGAGTTGTCTGTCTTTTGCATCTATGCATAATGTGACAGCATGGTACAGAAACTCTGTATTCAATGAAATTTCAAGCAATCTTTATAGTTTAAAAGAAATGTTTGTTTTCACTTGCAGTATTCCCATTGAAGCAAAATAAAGCAAAATGAAACAAATCCAAACAAAATGGACAAGCTGTCTTTTAATACTCCGGGGTAAGGGGAAGGCAGGTATTTTTTTAGCTGTTGATGAAAGAAGCATTCACAGATTTAGGGGTCCTATTTTTTTTTTATTTTTATTTTTTAAGAGATTCATGTGAGAGGCGTATTGGGTTAGGGTGATCAATGCAAGAATTTACTCTCAGAACAAGAAAGGCACAGAGCAAAATGCAGTTATCTTTTATGAAACTTTTGGTTGAAGAAGGAGAAAAGAACAGTTATAAAAGAACAGCTTGAATGCAGAAAAGTATAAGCATAGTGGTGGATTGTGCCATTTGATGGACAGTGTCTTTTTTCCTTAGGTACACTGTAGATTCTCAACCTGCATTGCCTTAACTCATGGACAAATGACTTCTCTTGCATTCTGCATGGCTGTTGTATTTAAAAATCATGCTATTACGCATTATAAATTGCTTAAGGGAACATATTTTGGTTTAGCAAAAAGAAATAATAAGGACAAATGTGATGAATGCAACAGGTCTGTACAGTTGTCAAATACATGCTTACTTTAGGTCATAGGAAAACTACCATCAGAGATGCACAATAGCACTGTCATAATAGCACTGGTACTAGTGCTCTCTGCATGGAGGCACCAGTTTGTACTAGTGCCCCTCTCTACATCTTGGATTTGTTTCTTTTTCATAAACATGGACCCTCTCAAAATTTCTTCTTCGCATTACATTTGTCTCCCTTGCTTTGACCCCAGTGGCTTTCTTGTGATTTACAACATCAATTCAAGCATGGTAAGTGGTATAGAAAACCTTGCATGAATTCTCTCTCTCCTTTAGGGGGATGAGCCACCATTCAAGTCCCCCACACTCAAATGCTTGTGCATTTCAGCACTCGACCTCTTCAGAAGTATGAGTTTTTCCTACAGTGAGGACAGCATCTAAAAATTGTTACTTTGTCAGTCAGAAGGAACTATAAAACAATACACAGTAAATAGTCTACAAACATTAAATAATATAATTTATAATTATCTGAAAAATACCACTCTCACAGATTATTTTCTTAGATAATTGTTTATAATCTCAGGATTAATATTTAAAGAAGTATATAGTTATAAAAATTCTATCAGAAACATCAAAAATGGCTCAGTGAACAGTCTGTGTGTACAGCCACTGGTCTAAATCAACTCCACTGTTAAACTGGCAAGCATCAGGAAATCTATTAAATGAATAGACAATTCAGAAATGTCCAACAGATAACTAAAATTGAAATTTTATTTTTTTTTGTCAATAATATTCATCAGACATTTTTCTGACAAGACTTTTCTGAAAGATGAAGTGCAAATGGGAACCCTGTAAGAATGTTTAGAAGAATTGTACATGACATTTTTTAAGCGCCACTAAGTACACATTGAATACTTTGTAAGTATATAGGCATAGCAACATGCAAGTGTCATGTACCTAACATTACAATATGCATTTTGTCTGCTTAAAGTTGTTAATGAGGAAATTAAATAAAGTAAATGTGTCTCCATCAGCAGTGCAATATGTTTAATTCCTATGTTTTTTTTTTTGTTTTTTTTTTTTAAGTTAGTGTTTGCATTTTTGAACCATTCAAATGTATTCTTCCAAAGGCCATAAACTGCCAGTATACGGACAGAGTATATTGGTCTTAAGAAAATAGACTTACACTGACTATGAACACATGAAATTGTTATAGTCATTTCACAAATTATGCCTTTTTATTTCTTTTAGAAAAGTTCCCGCTGAACTGATTTTATTTATTTATTTGTTTGTTTGGTCGTTATAAAATATCTGGGCTAAAAGATGCACAAGGAATGCTTTATAATTCTGTTCCTGAAGAACTAAATAGAAACTCAAACATGCATTAAGGATTCGAGCCTCATTCTTTTGAAATCAATAGGCATATTGTATCCAACTTTTAAGGAAGCAAGACGTATATGAATCCAGTAACCCATGAGTTCATTCTTGGCTCACTGCAGAGGCAGAAGCAGATGACTGTAGGTCATATTTGCATATTACTATGGATGTTATATAGGGGTATAAGGAAATCTGCTTTCACTGAAAGAGAATAGCATGTGCAACTATGTATTTACTAACATTAATTAATATGCACAGAAAGGAAGGAAAGAGGAAGTGCTAAAGAATTCAGTCCAGCAATTAATTTTTTTTTCTCCTCTTAATAATCAACACTAACAGTTTATTATGTTCATTATTATTTTCTTTATAAAAAGCCTCCTTTTGAATGTATTGTGAAGACCCTTCAATGGTTTCATTGTAGAACAGGACTAAAAAAATGAGTGTATCTAGAAGAAAATAGTATCAGTGATTTTCAGCACTATGCATAAGGGCAGGGTAAGGCTGTGTGTAGTTTGTGCTGAAATGTGAGATCGGAGCTCACACACGAAACACTGGTGGCTTAACCCTGAACACAGGGAAAGTGCTGAAGTGCTGACCCCAATATGCTTGGCTGTACATCTGAACTCTTAAAATAATAATAATAATAATAATAAAAGTCCTCAAACTTTTCTCCAATAGTAACACAGACTGCTCCTTTCAGAAGGGAGACTTTGTTTTCTACCTCCATTCCAATCAGACTGCTGCTTTTAGCCAGCAGAGAATAAATGACTTAAGAAACAGAACAAGGAGGGCTGATCTATAGTAAACACAGAAGTCAACATTTTTTCCCCCCTCCCATCTGCTGAAAGAAACCCTGCTACAGGAATCCCCTAGTACTGCAGAGTCACTATACTGGCTCTACACCATCTTCTGTCTGGTTGTGAGTACATTAAACAGTGCTGAAGAAAATGAACATGATGTGGAAATAAGGTGATTTCTAGATGATGGAAGAATTCCCTTAAGGGCTGCTAGAAGCACATGAAGCTTAGAGCATCCCAAAAATGTGGAGCGATACAGAAGTGTGCTGTTAAACCATGTTTGTACCCTTATTTCCTCCTGAGTTAAAGCAAGTGCAGAGTGCTGGGTGAGATTCATCAACAGAGGAAGGAACTGTGCTAGCTTCTGTCAGCACTAAGTAGACACTCTCACTTGCATTAGAGCTAATAGGTCAGACCCACTCTGAACAATCATGTAGGAAGTGCCACTTCTGGTATGAGTTTCTACTCTGCTGTGTTGACATCAAAAGCTGCTCTGTCCATTTACGTTTCTCTTATTGTTTCCAATAGTCCTTCCCTGTCCCCCATGCATTGAATGTTTTAATGTAAACATGCTCCAGCAATATTATGTTTAAATATAAGAGATATCCCAGAATATCTCAACAGTATTGGTATTGCATATTTAATTCAAAAGCTTGCATGTGCTTTAAAAAAGTTTCTCTTCAAAATTGCATGCCTTTTACTGGAAAGAAATGTGTTGTGGTTGGATTGCATGTCATTGTCTAGTACTGATTAAATATCGATGTGTTACAGCAGTTTATTTTTAAGCTGTTTGGGATGAATCCCCAGCCAGTGTAAATTGGCCACACATTTAAGGCAATAGAGTGAAGCTGATTTATACCAGCTGAGGCTGTGTCCTTATGCCCTGTTATAATCTCATGGTATCCCAAAGTTAGTAAAGAATAGGACAAGTATCATGAACCCAGGCAATATTTTCGTTCTATTTTTAGCAGAAAAAAAAATAATTATCTTATTTCAAGACTACATCAAACACTCAGTAGTAATTTAAAATGTATATATATATCTCATAAATAGTATTTAGACTAAGAGGTAGATGTCATATTCTAGGAATAGTACAGTGCAGAGTGATGCTAATGGCAATTGCTAAGTGCATCTATTTGCCTGTTACATATGACACAAAGCAGGGTTATAGTGATGGCAGAAAAAAAAAAAAAAAAAAGGCTTACAATATTCTTTTCTTCTTTTGCTATTCTATCTTATCTGCCTTTATCTGTCTTTCAGTGCATTCCTTCTGATAGGGTCTGATGGAAAAGTGGCAAGAATAAAAATGATCAGTAATATAAAACTCCACGTTTACAAAATGTTAGCTTTATGATTAAAGGCATCCTCTGTGCTCTGATGGAAGCATTTGGTACTTACAACTTAAGATTGCCTGGCGTTACTGAGCAAGTAGTGGAAATTCCAGGTGAGGTGATTCAGCAAAATAGGGGTCAGGAGAATGCAGTTCTCTCTCTCTTTCTCTGTTGTTCCTGCTAAAAATACCAGGGCATATGGCAGCATATTTCAGCATCTTAACATACTAGGCTCCCTTGAGGACAGAAAAGAAGAGGAAAATTGTGCTGTTGAGCCAGAAATAGATTACTGAACAGTGTTGCCAGACACACAGAATGCTGGCAGCAAAGTTGTTAGCAGAGTCAGTGTCTTTGCCTAAAGGTGTTTCAGTGGTATTTAATGGGCCTTAAAGAGATGGAAATTAAAGCTAGTGGGAATGAGAAATGGTATAAACATTTTTATAAATTAGTTGTAGAGGAATTACACATATTGCATTAGGATATCCACTGCTTGTATATGTACCTTTCAGGTATTCCTTGTTACTATTAGGGTTTGTCTGCTTGAAATAATCAAAATGCATATTATAATTACATGGTTTTCCAATATCCATACACAGCAAGTACAAGATACTTACATGTAAGTACACTGTATTTACCTATATTTTTGCATAGTTTTTAGTGTGTACTTTGTGCCACTTAATAAAAAGCATTACTCACATATTTTTGTTTCCTTTTTCTCTATTAGGCAGCTTATTCAATTAAAGTTGAAGTAGCTGGATTTTTGGTATGTTCATCACAGATTACCAGTTCCTAGGAGTGTAGAGATCAGACACTTGGAGGAGTCTGGATAAGCGGTGGGGGAAGCTGCAGTGTGAACATGAAGATTTAAATCACCTCCTTAATTAAGAAATGTAGTATCAGATTTATGGTGCTAATTTTATAAACTTACCTTTAATTTGAATGGAATTGTAAAGGTAAGAACTCTGTTTTCCTTTTGGTAACACTTTACAATAAGTGGCACTAAATTACACTATAACGGCTATGTTACAGGGAAGTACATGTAACTACGCTGTAACTGTTGATATAGCTACTGTACATGTGCGTACATGGTAACTTCAGTGCTGTTACAATCATGAATTACATAATTACAGATGATTCTGTCCTTTTTTTTCATTGAAATAGTTATATATATATATATTATACCGTAATGAAAATACACAAGATGTTAACTTTCATGTCTTATTTAGAAAAGTTGGTTTTCTTCACGTATTCCTTTATAGAGGGAATCTCAGTGCAAGATGAACCATCCTTAAGTAATGTGAAAGCTTTTTAAAGTGTCCTAGCTTAAATTCTGAGCCTCAAGTTAAACATCAGGTTCCTTAAACCGTTTCTTGTTTTGTCAGTTGACACTAAAAGAGTGGGAGGATGCACCCCTTTTCTTCTGATGCATCACTTTCTTCTTCTTGAAGCATTAGGAAAAACATAAAATTAAATTAAACAAACAAACAAAAAACCAACCAACCAAAAACAAAACAAACAAACAAAAAACAAACAAAAAAAAACAAAACAAAAAAACTTTTAAAATGTAGAAATAATCAGCAATCGACATTGTAAACCGTACACTGGCAGAAACTAGCTACCTGGTCTTGAGAAAACTACTCTGCATGTGCGTGTGGGAGAAGATGTCACAAACATTTTAGCTAAAGTGGTTCCCATTCAGAGCCTCCATTTTATGCATTTGCTAGATACCTTGAAACCATCATCAAAGGGGACTTTCAGAATGGGATCTCAAACAAAGGAAACAGACAACTGGTTAAAAACCAGCCTACTGAATATCCTTAGCTTTGAGTCATGGTTCTGCTTACAAGAGAATGATGCCTCTTCACACCTGGTGTAATAATTTAAATCTGTGAGGACTAGATAGGTTTGTAAAGTGCTACCCAGTCAGAATTTGTCATTTGTGACTGCTTGCTGTGGTGTTTTTTGCATCTGCTTTGCACAGATGTAAGCGACATCAAAAGGTACAAGCTAACGGAAGATCAACTGCATTAAAAACCCGCACATGTGAGAAATTGTAATTGAAAACCAATGGAATAATCCATTTCAACAGTCCAATTTATATCTGTTTTTGAAAAATTTAAATGCTGTTTTTATGCCGTTGGAGAAAACCGTTCAAAACAGTTACCGCAAGGGCAATCCTGCTTTTGAAGGTCCTGTCTGACGTTGGTTGGGTAATGGTTCAAGTAATAACCCTACTATTCAAGCAAGCTGGAGCTGGGAAGAATGAAAAAAAGGCATAAATATCACGCCTGTGGGGAATTCCACTTGAGCAAATAAGGCCCTTGTCCAGGGAAGCACTTCTTTTTATGCATTAGAGTAGTGCCTTACAGTTCAGTGGAACTTCTCCCATGCCTGACACTGAGCATGTGCTTAGATGCTTAGTTGAGTTGGGCCCCAGGTCCTGAAACAAAACCTTGTAGTATGTGATACTGTGGCTAATGGGACTTATAGTTGTGTCAAGAACCCATATTTTTGGTACTAAATAGAATGACTTCCTTTGCCAGCCTTCTTATATATGTATGTTTTGAAAGACATGAATATCTTGTAAACCTATACTAGTTTTCAATGTGTCTAGTAGCACCTACCTGGTTCTCTCAAACTACCATATTATATTAACATATTATTGCATTTTTCCACAGATGGGTATGGAGTGAACTGTAAAAACAAGCATGCAATCACATCAATGCAGACTTATTTCTTTAAAATGTCATACTGTATATGATTTATTATGTTAACACTCAACCACATCATATTATTTATGTCTGTATATTTTGAAAAAAAGTGCTGCTTTGACTGACGTCACCCTTTTTTCTTAGAAATTAACAAGATAAATGCTTCAACAAAAACAAATAAAATACTCTAATATTGTCCTTAAAAGGTTTATACTCTTCTGATAAATAATCTGACAGCACCTTTATCTTCCATTTTACCATACTACATGATGTCATATTCCAAACTCTTCCTTTCCCACACAAAAATAAAATCCCAGGAGAAGGTCCTTTACAGCAGACTATCATGCTTTTAAGCTTCACAAGTACAGCAACCAGAGAGAAATATTCTTTTGTCAAAGGTGCAAAACTTAGGAGTACAACAAACTCCATCGAGACTAACTTGCATTCTCCAGTGTAGAATCATTACCAAGAGCTGATATGGCAACCTCGTTACTTCATTGGAAGAGGAAATAAGCCAATGGGCTTATAGTGTTTTGTTGTCGTAGTTAAGAGCATGTGATTTTTCAGCTGTCAATTACACAAAAAAAATTCAGAAATAATCCAAACAGAGACTTTCACTGTGGAGCTAAAAGCATGGCAGGAATTCTCTATCATTCACGGTGACATAAGTTTGTACCTCACAAAATGCATAGACAGGAATTTAATATAAAGAATTAGTCCATTTACTGTATACACAAAACATATATCTTTTTTAACACTTCTTTTTTTTTTTTTTTTTTTTTTTTTTTTTTTTTTTTTTTTTTTTTGGCAAACCAACATAGAGAAGCAGCTCTGAACTGCCAAATTAAAAATTGAGAATTTTTGCAACTCAATAGTATTTTTAAGGATAGTAATCAAATGTGGTTGTAATTAAAAACCTGAGGCTGTGCACTGGTTGTTAGCTTAAAACTACCTTTCCATATAACATTGTGCTTCCATTGTATAACAAAGAAAAAATTAACAAGAACTAGAAAAGTTTGCTGCTGAACAGTGCTAGGACATACAGACAAAAAAATACTTACACATGTTATCCACTCAGAATATCGATTTGAGTCATATTTAAAGGGATATAATGGACATAAGAAAATGCTTACTTGTGACTGACTTACTACTGCCAAAAAAGTTAAATATGTATCAAATAATGTTTAATTGAATTTATTATATGCACTATATACAGATACTAAAATGTCTTGCAGTTGTGCCCCATGAACACTTCAAATTTGAGTAGGCGGGTGAGTCCATGTGAAGCAAATAAATTATAAAAACAAAAATGACTCAAAACAACCTCTAATCTTTGTGATTCCAAAAAGCAGAAGGGCAGGACAAATTTGTTTCAAATCAAGCACTATTATCTAACTTTGCAGAATTTGTATAGCTATTCAATATGTTTTTACCACTGAAACATGGCACTGTTGTCAAGGTACCATTTAAAACATAACAAAGCAAAGCAAAACAAAATAAAAAATTCAGTGGACAGCTTACATAACAAAGCAAAGCAAAACAAAATAAAAAATTCAGTGGACAGCTTTTTTTTTTTTTTTTTTTTTTTTTTCCCCACCAAATCTAAGCATACAAGAAACTATTCTACAAAGACTTCTGTTTATATTTCCTAGGGCATATGTCTCAAAAACAAGTTGCTTTTGACATGTATAAAACATTTTTTGTAAACCTCTAATCTTAGACTTAACTTTTTCTAAAGTAAATTAGGTCCTTACCTAATAGTATTTGTTATGAATATGACATACTATGACATACTAGTAGGGACCATGGTAAAAGAAAACTGAAAAAGAAGAAAGCTGCGTAACACTTAAAAATGTAGAAAACTTGGATTAAGATGATGATTAACATTGTTAAGGCTGTATATTCAAGCACTGTGTGTTAAGAGAGCAGTGGATATGAATTTTAGGCAATAAGAAATGTCCTGCTTTATGCATGATACTGTAATTATAGAATGAGGATGTCAACAGCTGATTGTTGGCATAAACTGGCTACTTATAGCAGGTATGCAAGTTAATAGAGATAGCAGAAGATGGCAGAAATGAATTCTGAAAAATGATAGCCAGTTTTCTCCAGCAGTCAGCCTGATAAGTAAAACTCCCAAGATTCTAGCTCTGCATCTAAATGAAATACTCTTTTTTCTCCTCTGCATTGACTTGGCTGCCTTCTGCATTGATAATGGCTGTGTCGGCGTCAGGTGCATCTTCAGCTCCTTTTGCTTCATTTGTTAAGTATGTTCCTACAGGAATCAGCACAAGAAAAAAAAAAAAAAAAGAAAGAAAAGAAAGATTAGTGTTTTTGTTTGTTTGTTTGTTTGTTTGTGATTTACACTATATTATAGAAAGTACATTCCTAACAATACTCCAATTGCCTTATGAATGGACAAATATTATTACACAATTTTAGTGTGAATAATACCAGTATGCTCAAGTTTCTAATTTGTCTAAGAAATATTTATATTATTAACACTGGTTAATAATCAACTGAGTTTTAACAACTGGTCTGCAAGCCATTCAGAGG
Source organism: Nettapus auritus (assembly GCA_011076525.1). Lineage (NCBI taxonomy): Eukaryota > Metazoa > Chordata > Aves > Anseriformes > Anatidae > Nettapus > Nettapus auritus. The sequence goes on from CM021765.1 coordinate 97,146,899, forward strand.
TTAAATCTCACAAAATGATTTTGTAATTAACTAGGTCAAAATGGGATCATAGAGAGGCTTAGTCAGAAATCAGTGTCACTCCATCCATCTTATCGCTGATGGTGGTGAAGATTCAAAATGAAGGGAACAGAGTTCTTAAGGTAAAATCTCTGACTAAAGTAAAGTTTGACCCAGGAATGATACCTTATTCTGGTAGGATTATTAGTAGAAGAGTCACTGATCTAAAAATTCCCAATCAGTATTTCAAATTATCTTTTAAATGAATATTTAAAGTATCAGAACAAGAAGAATCTTGTTATATGCAATATAATTATATATTATTATATAATGATATATTGTCTTATTATATATGTATTTATATATACTGCTGAGTTGATCTACTAGTTAAAATTATGAAATTGTTTAATCAAGTGCCTATAGTTAAAGGCTAAAACCAAGGGGCAATCTTGTCTCTCAGTCTCTAAATCACTGACTCTTGATATGGGCATGTAACTAGATATCCTTTGCCTTAGTCCAGTGAAAAACTGGATAAAAATTCAGGAACTTCACTCATGACTAGAGTGTGAACTGAGCTTGCTTGTCCAAATAATTCAGTAGATGGGGAAGGTGAAAGGGAACAACATTCCCAGGTGAAATCATGCCTTGCTTCCAAAATGGGACTGAAGTTCCACTGAATCTATCCTACCTTTATGTCTTGCCAGGTATCGACCAAGCAGAATTATAGAACATAGCGTTACAAAGACAACTACAGCCACTATTCCTCCTATAAGAGCGTGGTCAGGTCCGGTCTGTCCAGCCAAAGCATTTGGATCTAGAGGGAGAAACAAAAACCAAAAGTGGTCCTATACAGACAAAAACTGACAGGAAAATTCACAACACCAAGTTTTATACCAATCATCCTGAAAATAGGGCATTTCTCTGTTTAATATTCAACATGGTTATTCCCATTTTTACTACCAGTATCTTATCAACAACATAGTGCTGCTTGTATTCCCAGATTGTTAAAACCCTGAGGACATCACAGTTATGAAAAATATTACCTTCTTCTTCTTTGGCAGAGGTTATTAAATGGGAAAGGTTTTTGGTTTTGTCCTCGTCATTTTACAACTGAAAACCTGGCCACAGCTATTTATAGAAGGAAAAACAAGGAGCTGAGAATTGGGGATCAGATAGCATCAGCAGAATAGTGTCTGCATAATACATAATTTATAGACTTGATTCTCAGTGGGGAACCCTGATATATTCTCTTCCTCTCATCCCTATCCTATTGCACCAGAAATAAAAAGGCAGATAAAGTTCAGCCCTGCCAAGTTCCTCTGCAAATGGCTGAGTCTGCATGAATTTGGTCAGATAAAGGTATCAGGCAACCTGAAAGATCATCATTCACTCTCAATCCTCAGTTTGAGAATTTACTGTGAATACTCTATTAATGCCCAAACTGAACAAGCTGCAATATATACAACAGTGTACTAGCAGCTTCATTTTACTAACTCTGGGCAGGGTGCTACTGTGAATACTGACAGATTCAAGCTTCTCTACTGGTCATTTGTCTGTTCTGTTAGCTGGTGCTTTACAGAAGTTGCAAAAGGGCAATCACGGAGAAATGACACTACTTAGGGATGAGTAATTCTTTGGAGATTTTGAATAATGAACCAGCAACCTTTGACTGTTGACTCATCTGAAATATGCAAATGAAATTAAAAAAAAATCAATCGAAGGATCCTGCTAAGATTGCTGTTTTAATGAAAATGCCTCTGCTACAAAGTAATAGTAATTCTCTCAAGATGCTATTAGCATGTTCTCTATGTTGCCATCAGTCTACACACACTGCTACAAGGGCATTTCCCTTGTAGGAGCTATTTATATTCTACAAATAGTTTGCAAACAACTTATTTGTTTTGCAAAAGAGAAAGGCAGGAAAAATATTTACACAGAAAAGAGGGCAACCCTGTAAAGATGATTAAATGGTCCCTGATAATGTCTAGGAACTGTGATTTTGTGATACCATAACTATGTTCTGCTGACCAGGATCACTGTATTATGATGAGATGCATAAATATATCTATATACACACAAATGTATATAAATATAGTATTATAGATGAAATGAAAGAAGCATGATTTTGCCTCATTTGGTAAACTGACAGGCAGACTGAAACTGCACTTTCAGGTTTGCTGGAGCACAGAGCAATGTGGTCCATGGTTATAGACACTGTTCTGCTCTTCACAGTCACTGAATCCATGAGGCATGGCTTCTCCACTTATTGCTGGCTTCACAACTCCCAGCTGTTTCTTTTCTGGCTGCTAAGAGGACTTTGGAGGAAATGCCTAGAGCAATTCTGCAGTCATGACAGCAAACTTGCTAGAGGCCTCAAGAAAGCTAAAAACACTTTATAGCTGTATCAGTCTCCTCCTCTGTCCCCATGAGCTTTTTGGTATGATGTTACTGTTGGTTCACTATGCTGAGTATGGAGGATCAGTTCAAAAGGCCATCGGCTCTATTTTTGTGATCAAAAATGACCCTGAGCTTTATATCCTAGCAGCCTTGTGGGAAGAAACAAGAGGGCTTAAGTCTCATCACCCCAAAGCTACAGTTTGGAGCCATTCTTCCCCAAGCCTTGCAGAAACTCTGCTTTCCATGGTGAGTAAGGAGGTGATTGCTCACTTAAGAAAATGGAAGGTGACAGCTTGCTGCAGAACTGTCAGCCTGCTAGAACCATCTAGCAAATTCCTCCTTCTGTGGTGCCTGTGGCAAAGTTGCTGTAAACCTGCTCCCTGCGGCAATAAGGCAGCACAAATTTGGGCACTCAGAAGCAGCAATATCCCCAGGTGCTGCATGCAAGCTGCAGGAGATACTCTTCCTCAGCACCAGGCCAGGAACAGTATGAACTTGTTTTCTAATAGTCCTATATATTTGCTAATATACTAGCAGTAAAATTAATGAATTAAAGGAGGTATTTTGAGGGATAATATACTTCCTGACGCAAAGTATAATCCAAAGAAGGACTAGCATGGCATTTTATCTGGAGGCATTTTTTGAAAAGCTGATTGAAGTATACAAGCTCAATACTCAGATTTATACATCTCTCTTCTGTGAGCTTTAATAAACATTACAGATAAAAGTGCTCAAAGTACACTGTGATGAATATGCCTCTGTGTTTTCTTCCTCAGGTGATTTCCTATATATAGAACCTCAGTTCTCCTCTGACATATGCAATTCAAAGGACTACATGAAGTTACATAAAGCTAGCATAACTGTAAGGTTCCCCACATATAAATGAAGATTAACGACATTCTACTGTTTCTGTAGGTTGACATTTTTAACTTTAAAATTAATTTTACCTTTTCATTGGAATGCAAAGGTAGTATTGTATTTCTGGTAAAAACTCTTAACATTTGTATGAAGGAAAGACTATATTGACAAATACTGTCACACAAATTTGTACACAAATACATTGTATATGACTTATTTCCAGTATTACCACTGAAAAAAAATATCATTTGTTAAAAAAACAAACAAACAAAAAAAAATAACAGATGGAAGGAAAGGAAATAAAGATCCTCAAAAGTGTCCTACATTTTCTTGAGAAACAAGCATTCTTTCATAGCAAAATGAAAGCCTGCACAACATAAATAATACTATAAACAGGAAGAACTCCTCATAGAAATATTATCCTCATAGAAACATAATGTTTACATTAAAAATAAATATGCTCTACATTATGCATACAGAGTAATGCACTATACATTTGCCATTCATGAAATGACCTAAGCCCCATGAGTGAATTATAGATCTGTGACTATCTACCATCTCATAAATAATTACTACATCAGAAAGTGCCTGAATAGTATCTGAAAGGTAGAAATACAGAAGTTTAGAAAATACGTCATTTTGTATTTTAGGTATTTATACAGTGAAGAAATACAATTGTCCAAGTGCTCTGGGAATTTTCATTACCAACTCCCATTGGAGTTGGTGAAAGTGTTAAGTATGTATTTGGGTGCTGACAACAAAGTTTTCTTTACAAAAACAAAAACAACAACAAAAATATTTGGATTATTTTTAGTTTATCATTATAAGCTTCATGAGCTTTACCATGTAAATCTTAGCCTCCCACATACATATATCCAGTAAATGAAATCTGAATTATGCAATCAATACTTAATAATAGTTACTTAATAATTCAGCTGTTTCCAGGAAATACAATAAATCAGTCTGTTCCTTTTAAAAATATAGACGGTTTTCTACTGCATGAGTACAGGAAGTAACAATTACTCATGGACTGAGACAACGAAGTTCAAATTTCTTAATCAGACTAAGACTTAATGAATCTTCAAAGATTTTTTTTTTTTTTTTTTCTTTTGGTTTGTTTTGGTTTTCAATCTTTGAAGAGATTAAGAAAATTTTATAGTAGAAAATGACAGAAAAGCTCATAATTCTTTTTGTTTGATTGATTGTTTGCTTGTTTGTTTCTGTCCTAAATGTAGGAAGTACCTTCATAATACTGATTGCTTATGTTGTGAAATTCCATCTGTTTTCAACTTATGGGATTTAATGTTTGTTCACAGATTTACAGAGATAACATACTTAAAATGAGTAAGAGAAAAATAATGGATCGTTCATTAAGGAGTGAAACATCAGATAAACCTTACACATATTAAGTAAGTAGATAAGTGCATTTTGTGACCTGATGACTAAGTTTCAGTGTAAAATATTTTTATGTGATTTCACAAATTAGTTAAGCAGAGAAATGTTGAAAATTTTTTTCATGCTATTGCATAAAGTATATGGTAATTATTCATCTAATTTCATTTTCTTCCTGCATAAGTTTCCTTCTTATTTATGCATAGTTGACTTAACTGGGCAGGCTGCAGGAAAGGGTCAGATAACACTTTCCTAAACCATGGGAGAACAAGCACATCTGTGAATGCTGAAATAGTTGCTTGTTTTGGGGACTATGCTCAAGCAGTCCCCTTTACTGTAAAATTTATTTTTGCATATTTTTGGCCCTGGTGTTGAACTAGAACAGTTACACAGAAAATCACTTTGAATACAACATACCTAGTTTTGAGGTATGTTAAATACCTCAAATTTAAATAATGATTTAAAATGACCATTTCTATTAAAATAAAAATTGGAAATAAAGGCTCTAATTTGCTCTGGAGCTTAAACATCATTCACAAAATGAAGTCATATTAAGCAGACATATTATTTGTAAATTACTGTTCCTTAAGGCTGGAAAAAGAACAGTAATGTCCCATTTCTCAGACAAGTGCTGAAACCAGCAGCATACAGTTAGTTTTACTAATTTCATGAACAATCCATTACTTAGGCAAAAGAGAATGTTCCAGCAAGAGATCCTACGGTATGGTACCATTTTACAATTATGGCAGCAAAAACTCTTCAAGTGACTTCTGCTTCTTTCCCCAGCTTTAGGGGCTTATTATCACTTTGCAAACTCTAACTGCTTTGGACAAAGCCATTGTTTGAAGGGCCTGGCTCAAAATCAGGTCAGTAAAGCAATGCGTGACCTTAAAAGCCATTCCACACCCCCCCCCCACCCCCCCCCCAAAAAAAAAAAAAAAAAAAAAAGCTCTGCCCCCTACGTCCCTACTTGAAGAGCTGGTAAGGGTGAGAATGTGTGGTGGAAGCCAATTAATATTTTTAAGTGCCTTAGTGACAGGGCAATATAATGCAAAAACAAGCAAGTAATGGACAGGGAACTCTGCCTCTTCCATTTTGGGTTCTCTGAAGCTCACCACGAAATATAAGTTAAATTAGAAATATTATATTAGAAATATCCCCCATTTCTCCGCATTTCAGCTTGGTTTCCTAAGGAGAGAGCTCGTGTGATCATGCTCTTTCACTCTCTTCAAATTACTTACTTAAGAACCATGGATCAATTACAACTAATTTTAAGAGACAGTATAGATCTCAAGATCATTGTTTTCCTGTAACTGTCCTGAAAGGACTGCTGCAGGAGCTCAGACCTGATCAGATATCAGAGAACCTACAGGAAGGAAAGACCCTAATAGAGACAAAAGCTTCATACAAAATCTGTGCCCAAGAATCAATTTTTCAATAAAGGTTTCTCTCCATTGTAAGTTTTTTGGTGTCTGATAAGGCACAGATACCTTTTGAAGCTTTTCACATGGTTAGGAGCCATTTGTAACAACTCAGCCCTTCCCACATCACCTTCTTCTCCTTCCCTCCATACATACCCTCCCTGCTTCTATTCCTTCTTCTCTCATAATGGGTCAGCTCACACTGTAGCATTTGGATAACTCAGTTTAAAAGTCAGTCAACTGTGAAGCACGATCTCATTAGAAACTAGAGAGTATTTCTTTCTGCAGCCTATAGAATAAACTTGCATTTTAAAAATGTATTTAGGCTAATATCATTCACCAGTTTCAACCATAGGGCTGTATAATTTTTTATTGTTCCATAAATGTAAGCTTTGGGGAAAACAAGTAAGCAAATACATACATACATAATTCCTCAATGATTAGTCTAACTCAAGCAGGAAAAAAAAAAAAAAAAAAAAAGAAGAAAAAAAAAAAAAGACCAAGATAGGAATTTACTCACAAATATGGATAAGAGATAGGACTGGACTGACAGTTGACAAGGTATTTGATTTAGGAATAGTGGCAGTGGTGCTGTCTGTGATAAATGCTGGTGAGTAGATTTTACCCATTTTAGCATCTTAATTTGGGCACCATACAGTTCAATTTCCCTTGCCTGGCCTGGAGTGCTGAAACAGGTATTTTTAATCTCATTTTGTAATATGCCACTAACCACTACAATACATGTACTTGAAACTTGTGAAAGTATTGTTAAGGGGGAAAAGAAAGTTTCTAAACCTTCATTTAAATTGCAAAGAGTAGCTGCCCAGGGGGGCTGGTTCTGAAATTTATTGAAAATGTGTTTTGTTATTAACCAATTCTGAACTTAAAATATGTGACAGGCTTCTTTTTCCTTCAGTGCCTGAAGCAAAGAGAACAAAACAGTGTGCTAATATACAGCATATATAAACTGCTACTTTGTTATGAGGACATCATCAACCATAGAGAAGACAAACCCCCTCCCCCCCCAAAAAAACAAAACAAAACAAAAAAAAACTTTACTTGTAAACCTTCAAAAGAATTGATAGCCTTTTCTTCCCACATTACTGCAGTAGCACATTTGGCACATTTTGCCTCTAAGTGTTTTTTTTTTTTTTTTTTTTTTTTTTTTTTTTTTTTCCAAAGCATTGAATTATATATACATTCCTATTAAGAAGAGCCCACATCCCAGAAGGATAGAAGTCCCACACTAATGTTTCAGCAGCTAAATCTACATCTCCTTTTGAGAGTTCATATTCTCATGAATCTAAGATTTATTTCAGTGGAGGTAAAAAGAGCAAGGTTTTCTTAGGTGTATTTGTAAATAAGGGGCCCTTATCCAAAGTAAATACAAACATTACCCACGTCTATTAATTTGCAAATGTTTTTTTGTTTTTTTTTTTTGGTTTGTTTGTATATTTGTTTTACAATGCATGTAATGCTAATAAGAGAGCTGTATATCTACACTGGTTAAGACATGAAAAGTTTAACAATATTTTTCAAGGTCCTTAGAGCCTTGTTCCAGATTTTGTGTCTTGTGTTTTGTTTCATTGACACAGTTGTTTTTTTTTTTTCTTTTTACTTTCTTAGTGTTTCTTTAAAAGCTCCAGTTTCCTGAAGGGAACAGTTCCTCTAATTACAGCACATAGCAGAATTCTCTTATTGACAACATTATATTTTTATCCTTCAATAAACTCATTAATTGCTTCAGACCTTGTCTTAAGAAAAAAAAAAAAATAATAAAATAAAATAAAATCTTAATTTTTTTCCTTCATCTACTTTCTGTAGAGGATAATGAAGTCAATTCAGCAGGGTTTTTAGAAACTTGCAACCTGTCCAGTTCTGGCTACCGAAATGGGAGAGTGTAGAGAAAGAGACAACTGGCACAGATGACTAAAATTTCCCTCTTAAATCTCTCTCCCTGAGTGAGTCATCTGTGGGCAGCAGCACAATAGACAGGTGATGGCTTAACTCTGCTTCCAGCATTTTAATTTTCATCTTCTTCTGAAGTTCCAGAACGCTCAGTGCCTCCCTCCATTGCAGAAAACAGGAAAACAGAACAGACTGAAGTTTGGAAACTGTGGCCTATTAATTACTAAAAACAAAAAATAAAATAAAATAAAAATAAAAATAAAAAAAGAAAGAGAGAGAGAGAGAAAGTGCCAACCCTACTTAGAACGTCAAAGATGCATGACTTCCTATTTTCTGAGAAAACTGCATTTCGTGTCATCTTTCCCCTGATGACTTTCCATCAATAAATACAGGAGGATAACCCCCACTCTTTTCTGTTTTCTTCATCAACAAACAAGGACAGGCACCAGCTGGAGTAGGTGTGTGTATGTGCACAACTCCTTCTCCTGTCATCGGAAGTTAATTATCTATATAAATAATGAAGCATTCTCTAATTAACACAGAGACAAGAGGTGCCAATGAACTCTCCTGCTCTCTTCCTTGTAGTACCTTACAGTCGCGGCCTTTGGTCACTGCCTATGGATTTAAGTCTGCTAGGCAGAACATGCAGATGCCTGTGTGGGGAAAGGGTGTGAAGAGTGGGTGCTCAGTGGAGTGTTCTGACACAGGCACCTCTTGCTGCCTCAGGGCTGGGTCCAGGCTCTCACCTGGTCTTTTTTACTCTTAGCTTTCACTGACTATGAGAAGCAATGCATTGTCACAACTACTCATCACTAACTATGGAGAGGTTGTTAAAAGATAATCCCTCAAAGCATTTAAGAATGTAATTCTGCTAACCTTAAGGAAGTCCCAGTAGCTCAAGCCTACTAGAAAGCAGTATAAAGGTTTCCAAGGTGACTTTTTTGCCATCTTGATTTATGCTGTCTTTTATGCAGACTCCATCACAGATTTATTCTCAGGGCCAACCAGTATCACTGTACAGCTCAAATAATACACAGTACCCCAGGAAGGCAGTGCAAGGAAGATATGCTTTCAGCCGAGGAATGATACAAAACAAATGGAGAAGTTCAATAAAATGCAGGTAGAGAAAAAGTTGTTCCTGATGGCAGAAGCTAGAGAAGAGAAGACTTTCTCACCAGCAAGGCAGAGAAGCAGACAACATTAGCAGAGAACATGCATGGCTGTATAAGGATCAGAGACATGAGTAGATTCACAGTTGCACAAGGTACATTGTATTGAATCCATTCATGAGAGTTAAAAACAAGAAGGGCAGCTTCAATTTAATTGATGTACAATTCTAATTAAAACTTAGTCTGTGGTGGAAGAAAGCCTATTGTTCAAATGAATTCTTTATGCTTGTCATACTAATTTTTCCTTACCAAATCAGATTAGAATAATTATAAGCCTATAACAACATCAAAACACCCCAGTAAACCAGCCACTTACAGCCAGAATCTGACACCTTACTCATGCTGAAGAGCAATTTAATCTGTCGTGGGACTACTCAGTATGAGTAATTGTAACAGAATTTCCTCTTTGGCAGTTAATAGCATATTTGATCTGCCAATATATCTCTAGAAGATTAGCCAGGCATGCTTGCGGTTAGGGTAACTGATCCAAAGGAGGCTGTTGACTGACCCAGCTCATCTCAGAGACTTAGATGTGAGAGACATTAGCAGAGACAGTCTCTTGTAATGCACAGAGTAACAGAAAAGATGAGTAAATTATTGATAGGAAGGTAAGTATTCCTGTTAACATTTAAGGCATCTGTTATAGCCATTTTAATTAGGGCATAAAATCCTATGTAAATTTTTTGGGACAATGGTGATATCCATTAGTGAATTTTCCATCCAAGCTATAAAACTACCTGGAATTTGTTTGAATTTTTGCCTGTGGTTTAATTGAATGCTATCCATTCTTTATGCCAACTCCGTACAAATGGAAACAACAATATTTTCCTCATTTAATAATGACATGCTTGATGGAATTCAATTTCTTAACCAAGTTCTCCTCTGGGAACATTACGACCTTGTTGTTTTCAGATGCCTTAACGTTAAATACCATCCAGCTATTAGTAAGAGACTGTTTGCTCTTACTACCATTGATTGGTAATGGATTTGCTGCAAATAAGGTCAATCTTTGATTTTCTAAAGGCTTTCTGTATTCATAAAAAAATAAAGCTACGCAGTTTTGGTTTTATGGGCCTATTTTTCTGAACTCAGCAGCACGCATTCATTTGTGATCTCAGTTGTCAACACTGCTAGCTGCAACACATACGGATTCTACCATGGGGGTCACATCCACACTAGTTTGCATCTGACAGATTCATTTCCTACCTTCTCTTGAGACAGCCAGAAGGACTGAAAAAATCAGAGGTCCAGTGTAATTACTATGTATATTTCAGATTAAATAAATGCGATAAAAGCCTCCATCTGGCTGTTGATCAAACGTGCAAAGGCAGGCTGATTTTCAGTGACATATTACAATATGTCTCTTGTAACAGTCCCAAATGCCATCCTGTAAATTACTTACATTTGGGATTATTTGACTACGGCAGACAGAAATATTACTCACTGCTTAAGTGCTGCCTGTTGGGAGCATGGGAGACATGGGCTAATCTTAAAGTTGTTAAGCAAGGCATTAACAAATAATGGGGCCATGTTTTTTTTTTTTTTTTTTTTACTAAATGGCGATTGTGCTCACACTATTTGAAGATGGCAAACCCAATTTAATCGTAGCCTGAGCTACGTTCCTGATGTTGAAAAGCTGTAAAAGGTCTGCAGCTGGGGAAATAAGTGTAAGCGATGTTCTGGAACACTTCTTGAGATAACTTTTTTTTTTTTTTTTTAAAAAAAAGAAAAATCCTACAAAATATGTCAATAGCTTCAAACTTTATGCCATCTGCTGACAAAATGCAAGCTTCTTTCTAGACAGAAACTCTGAGATTCAGGGCCTTTTGATAAAGAAAAATCCCAAGCAGGTATCCAACAAAGAAACAACAGAAATTTCAAGGGAAAAATAGACAACGACACTGTCATTACTCCAATTAGTGTGCACATCTCCTTGCAGTCGTAGTTGCAATATGTGTAGAACCGTGACTCACCACATTACTGAAGGCCTTTTAAACAGCTTATGGTAGAAAAGAAAGGCTAGGAAAAACTGGAGGGATATTCAAAGTCAACTAATTGTAGCAAGCAGGTCTGTTCTTTCTTATGACTTATAGCTCCTTGAGGTTTACAACTCTTAGAAAAACAACAAAATTAATTCTAAATCAAAAATACTACTGCTTAATTTAAAAGATAAAACTCTCCTGGCCAAACAATGGATATTTCTTGCCTACAGCATCATGTTTGTCCTTGTTGAACATCCATTTTGCCCACTAGGTGTACCAGGACACTCTGTGGAAATCAAGACACTGCCCAAGGAGAACTCTGGCCCTCCAAACCCTTGTTTTAAAGCCCAGAACTCCCTTGTCTCTCTACAGATCTTAAAAGGACAACACCTTCATACTTCAGTGGTTAAAACTGATTTCCTTCTAGCCACAGATTTGGAAAAAATGCTTGGAAGCATTCATGGCATTTTTGGCTCTAGAAATATTCTTTTTATCTCTTATTTGGTGACTCCAATAAGTAACTTTGCCTTCCTTCCCCTGTTCAATTCTCATTCTATTTTAATTGCATGTGAGATTCCATATAGTCCTTTCACCCTGAATTGTCTTTTTAGCCCATATCACTCAGCATCACAGAATCACAGAATTTCTAGGTTGGAAGAGACCTCAAGATCATCGAGTCCAACCTCTGACCTAACACTAACAGTCCCCACTAAACCATATCCCTAAGCTCTACATCTAAACGTCTTTTAAAGACCTCCAGGGATGGGGACTCCACCACTTCCCTGGGCAGCCCGTTCCAATGTCTAACAACCCTTTCGGTAAAGAAGTTCTTCCTAAGATCCAACCTAAAATTCCCCTGGCGCAACTTAAGCCCATTCCCCCTCGTCCTGTCACCAGGCACGTGGGAGAACAGACCAACCCCCACCTCACTACAGCCTCCTTTGAGGTACCTGTAGAGAGCGATAAGGTCACCCCTGAGCCTCCTTTTCTCCAGGCTGAACAATCCCAGCTCCCTCAGCCGCTCCTCGTAGGACTTGTTCTCCAGGCCCCTCACCAGCTTCGTCGCTCTTCTCTGAACTCGCTCAAGCACCTCGATGTCCTTCTTGTAGCGAGGGGCCCAAAACTGAACACAGTATTCGAGGTGCGGCCTCACCAGAGCCGAGTACAGGGGGACGATCACCTCCCTAGCCCTGCTGGTCACACTGTTTCTTATACAGGCCAGGATGCTGTTGGCCTTCTTGGCCACCTGAGCACACTGCTGGCTCATATTCAGCCGACTATCAACCATCACTCCCAGGTCCTTCTCTGACAGGCAGCTCTCCAACCACTCATCTCCCAGCCTGTAGCTCTGCTTGGGGTTATTGCGTCCCAGGTGGAGGACCCGGCACTTGGCCTTGTTGAACTTCATACCGTTGACCTCAGCCCATCGGTGCAGCCTATCCAGATCCTCCTGCAGAGTCTTCCTACCCTCGAGCAGATCGACACACGCACCTAACTTGGTGTCATCTGCAAACTTACTGAGGGTGCACTCGATCCCCTCATCCAGATCATTGATGAAGATATTAAAGAGGACCGGTCCCAGCACCGAGCCCTGGGGAACGCCACTAGCGACCGGCCTCCAACTGGATTTGACTCCATTTATCACGACTCTTTGGGCCCGGCCATCCAGCCAGTTTCTAACCCAACGAAGCGTGCGCCAGTCCAAGCCAAGAGCAGCCAGTTTCCTGAGGAGAATGCTGTGGGAAACGGTGTCAAAAGCCTTGCTGAAGTCAAGGTAGACCACATCCACAGCCTTTCCCTCGTCCACCCAGCGCGTCACTTTGTCATAGAAGGAGATCAGGTTCGTCAAGCAGGACCTGCCCTTCATAAACCCATGCTGACTGGGCCTGATCACCTGCTTGCCCCGCAAGTGCTGCGTGATGACTCTCAAGATAATCTGCTCCATGAGCTTCCCTGGCACTGAGGTCAAACTGACAGGCCTGTAGTTTCCCGGGTCAGTCCTCCGGCCCTTCTTGTAGATGGGCGTCACGTTTGCTAGCCGCCAGTCAACTGGGATCTCCCCCGATAGCCAGGACTGTTGATAAATGATGGTAAGTGGTTTGGTCAGCTCATCTGCCAGTTCTCTCAGTACCCTCGGGTGGATCCCGTCCGGCCCCATCGACTTGTGCACTTCCAAGTGCCGTACCAGGTCACCAACCATTTCTTCATGTATAGTGAGGGCCACATCCTGCTCCCCATCCCCTTCTACCAGTTCAGGGAATTGGGTATCCAGAGAACAACCGGTATTGCCGCTAAAGACTGAGGCGAAGAAGGCATTAAGCACCTCCGCCTTTTCCTCATCTCTTGTAACTAAGTTTCCCCCCGCATCCAGTAAAGGATGGAGATTCTCCTTAGTCCTCCTTTTTGTGTTGATGTATTTATAAAAACATTTTCTGTTATCTTTAACGGCAGTAGCCAGATTGAGCTCCAGTTGAGCTTTGGCTTTTCTAATTTTGTCCCTGCACAGCTTCGCAACATCCTTATAGTCCTCCTTAGTGGCCTGCCCACTTTTCCAAAGATTATAAACCCTCCTTTTCCTCCTAAGCTCCAGCCACAATTCTCTGTTCAGCCAGGCTGGTCTTCTGCCCCGCCAGCTCGTCTTTGGGCACGTGGGGACAGACCGTTCCTGCGCCATTAAGATTTCCCTCTTGAAGAGCGCCCAGCCTTCCTGGACTCCTCTGCCCTTCAGTACCGCCTCCCAAGGGACTCTGCCAACCAGTGTCCTCAGCAGCTCAAAGTCAGCCCTCCGGAAGTCTAATACAGCGGTTTTACTGGTCCCCTTCCTGGCCTCGCCAAGAATAGAGAACTCCACCATTTCGTGGTCACTCTGCCCAAGACAGCCCCCGACAATCACATCCTCCACCAGTCCTTCTCTGTTTGTGAAGAGAAGGTCTAGCGGGGCGCCACCCCTGGTGGGCTCACTAACCAGCTGCGTCAGGAAGCTATCTTCCACGCTCTCTAGAAACCTCCTAGACTGCTTTCTCTGGGCTGTGTTGTGCTTCCAGGATATGTCAGGGAAGTTGAAGTCCCCCACGAGAACAAGGGCTGACGATTTCGCAACTTCTGTCAGCTGCCTGTAGAACTCCTCATCCGTCTCCTCATCCTGGTTCGGCGGTCTATAACAGACCCCGACCAGGATGATCCAGTCTGAACTGAAGTGGTTCATAAATTACATTTCCTCTTAAAAGGTCTCTAAAAACTTAGTTCTCTCTCTAGGAAAGCAGAGACACAAAATGTGAAAGAAAGAAAAAAGATTCCAAACAAAGCAGGAACTACCACAACTCTCCCAAATGTCACTACTGAGAAGCTTTTCATTGTCTATTTCCTTTTTCCCTTCCTTCCTTCTTTCCTAGTCTGTTCCCTTTACATTACAGCTATGTAAGGAACATGATGTTTCTCTCTGAAGTATCCTGTGAGCTTAAACTCATTAAAAATAAAGATGCACTCCTAAAAATGTGATTCTGCTCATTATAACACTCTATACAATGTAGTCAGCAAAATGTTGGTTACAACCACCTGTAACAATCTTTCTTGAAATGAAACTAGTAGATAATACATTCATCTGAAAAACAGGGATTCATTCTGAAAGGCTGAGCTTATAAAACAAAATGTGGATATTTCAAGTTTTCCAATGCTATAGCCCTTGATTCACTAAAGCAAGTAAGTATGCAATAAACAGGACTCAAAACACAGTTAAGTAACTTTGTTCACTTGGAACTGGAGTGTCAATTCCTATCTTCAATTTACGAGACACTGACTACCTCAGGAGATACAAATAAACTTAATGAGGAGCTTTGCACTGCTTTAACAGTGAAAACCAGTGTCTCTGGCCCAACTTTAAAAATTTGAGGTATAAACCCTTTAAACTTAAGCATAAAATTTTAAGTATAAGATCTGTAAAGCTTCAGTAAGCTGCTCCTCCTCCTGCAGGGGTGAGATTCACAAATTCAGAGCCCATCACGACAGCTTCTCTCTGCCACCAAGATGGCTGAGTCTGGTGATGGCTGAGGCCACCAGCCTGTGGTGCTGAGCAGCTTGTAATCAGAGAAGCTCCCTGGCTGGCAGCAGCCTCTCATCAAAAGCCCTGCTCTCACCACCTGGGCCAAGGAGGCAGCATGTGGCCTGTTCCTGCAAAATCTGTTTTAGTATTTAAGGTGAAAAGGTTTTCTTTGTTTGTTTTTGTTTTATATATATATTTATTTACTTACTTACTTATTTGAAATGTCTTGCAATCCAGCAAAATCATAACATGTTACACTTGCTCTGCCTAGTAACGGCATAGTCTGCTCACAGCCAGACAATGCCTGCAGGCTGGTGAGCTGTCCCTCCAGAACACCTGCTCATGATGCACCTTGAGAGGAAATTTACTTTTCCAGGGATAATTATGAAAAATGCAGGTTTAAATCTTTTCCATGCAACAAATAATTTGCATGAGTTTTGACATGTTTTCTTTAGCTGTGCCTCAGTTCCCCTAAAATAACTTGAGCAATGAATTACTTTGATTCATAGAATGACTCACAGAACAAAGAATGATTCTGAGCTACAGCAGCAGTAGCAGTAAGGCAGGTACTTAACCTATTCTTAGAAGTGATATCCAATATAAGAGCTATTTTGAAATATCTGAAATGGATTTTTGTGGTTTTATTTTTTACTAAGCTTTTGTTGGATATATTTTTATCTCAGGATAAAAGGAAACTGAGCATCTATTATTATATGTTTCCATAATGAAGAAATTAATAGCTGTATGTCTTTTTTTTCTCAGAGATGAGACTGAACAAGAAAACCTTAGGCACCTACACTACAATATGTAATTCACACCAGGTAACTGATATAGATAAAAATAAATAGAAATATGGGAATAAGCCAAAAACAGGATGAATCAACTTCCAGATTATGGTAACAAACAGAAAAGTAGTAGAGATGTTGTTAAATGCTGTTAAACAGATATGAAACCTTCGGTTCATAAATAACCTTGAATTTAATAAGAAAACTCATTCCATTTTAATATTAGAATCATTGAAGATCTAGGTCAGCTGCTACAAGAACATTGTAGGGAATTAATGTCTAGAAAAATGAACAGCTACAGTCCCCTGGCTTGAGTTTTCTTTTTCATGCCAATAATATCTTCTATCACATCAGTGATAATAATTTATGCAGTATTGGCAAACTTACAAAATTATGATTAAAACTTCTTGATATTTAGTTATACTAACTTCCTAAAATCTCAGGGAACATATAAAGGTTAGTTCCTTTACCTTTATGGTAATCAAATACAACAATACAGTTTGTAACTTTAAAATTAAATGAAGCAAGCAAACCTTTATGTTAGGGTTTCAATAAATGGTATTACAAGCTAATTCTACCATTTTTATGATAACTGAGCAACAGAAGCTATCACAACAGTCACAACAAAAAAAAAGACACACAATGCCACTGTTTCAAAATTGTGTACATGCACACAATTGTACAAATACACAAACATGTTAGATATTTCATAGAATATCCCAAGTTGGAAGGGACCCACAAGGATCATTTCAAAGGTCATTTGTGCCTTTCGTTGCTGCCATAGGGTATAAGTGATTAAATCTTCATGGTGCTATAAAATTATAGTGTTTCAAAAAGTACTAAGGCTGTCTCTGCAAATATAAAACATACTATCATGTATTTTGCATACATCAAACATGACAATCCTGGTGAATAATACACAAAAATAAAGGAGAGCACCAGACTCTGCAAAGGTAAGCTAGTTAGTGGCTGCCTGCACTTAAGGACAATAAGGGTCACAGTGGTCATTGGGGTCTGGAGTGCACAAAGTATGAGTGACATTTTTTCACTTTTATGAAGAGAAAGCTAAAGGAGGAAATATCAACTACTGCATGGAAGAAGGAAAGAAGACTGAGCCAGACTCTTACTGGAGGTGTGCAGAGAAGAAAGGCAATGAACACAAACTGGAATATGGGAAATTCCAACTACATATTAAGAAATTGCTTTCATCACAAGGATGGTCACACACTGGGGCAAGTTACCCAGAGAAGCTGTGTGTTCTCCCAGCATATGTAAAACTCACCTGCCTGAGGCCCTGAAAAAACCAATGTATGGTGGCTCTGCTCTAAGCTTGGTTTGCACTAGTTGATCACCAGAGAACTTATCCACTGTAAATTATTGAACAATTCTAGGAATGTGTGATAAGCCATCTAAACTAAGAATACATGAAAAAATACCAAAAAAATAGATAGAGAAGTTTTCTGTATTTTTGTATCTTAATATGAGCACAGAATTAATGTAACAACAGCAACCTGCAGATGGATGCTAAGACTACGCTACTGCTTTAAGATACTCTGTTCTTTCTGTGTTGTCTTAAATTGTTGCCATCACTGTCAAAAATTCAAGAGGCTCTCCAATTACTTTTATCCTGCCTTCTAGTAATGGACATATGTGAATCAAGGGGTGGGGGTTCACATAATGTGGTATCATTAGAAATGATATCACAGAAGGGAGCTATATGTTGGCAGAAAAAAATACCCTATGCAATATCATGGGCTTTGTCTTCCTCTAATAATTTATTTTTCTTGAAATAAAATTTCTCTTTATCTGAAAAACAGGGTCACAGCAGCTTTTCTGGGAAAAAAAAAAAAAAAAAAAAAAAAAAAAAAAAGTAAGTTCCATACTAGATTATTTCAGATAGTGTTTTACAAAGCGTTATACATAATATGAATGTCAAAGATCACCAAATTGTTCCAATGGTCTTTCCATCAAATTACGTTTACAATTACTGAGAGGTTAGATTTGCAAAGAAATGAGCTGACATTTCAGCTTCCTGTGGCAATAGCAGTACTTTCACTTAGAGGATTTCAGTTTTATGGCCAACTTGAGAAAACCAGTGTAATTCTGTTTTTCCCAAGTATAGCTAGGTTTATTTATAGCAAGGTCAACTCATTTGAAATCTCGTTGTATCTCTTTACTTACTAGAGAAATTGTTACACAAGTAAAACTCTGGATGGTGTTGTTTCTCTGTAATAGCAGGGGGTAAGAACCAGCAACCACAAAAATTGCTTTTCAGCCTCTCAGACTTGATATTCAATGCACAAAACATTTCATAGATAAAAATATACTGCAGCTTATCTCCATGTAATAACAGTGAGCATGCATCTTGCAAAATACACCGTAGGCCACAAACGCAGTAAGGATTCTGATGGGGTTACCACACCAAAGCCCTCATCTAACAGTATGACATATACGAAATATATATATGAAATATACAAAATATATATGAAATATACAGTCCAAATCTTCTCCAGAAACCTGGTGAGATAAAAATTCTAATTTGAAATTTCCCCACTCCCCAAATGTCCCCAAATTCTGTGGGAAAACACTCTGGAGTGCATTCCTCCCTTCCTCCAGCTATCCCCAGTCCTTTCCTCTTTGGTAATGCAACTCTGGGAGAAGAAAAGTTCTCAGGAAATCTGCCAATGATAGAGAATCTCTACTATACTTAGCTGTGTGTTTCCATAGAATTTTCTGGGTCACCTGCCCTCCACAGTTCTAGTACCATCCTTCTCCAGAGTTACTTTTCATGAAAGATGATCATACTCAGACTCATCAAAACTGTAATTTAAAAGGAGTTTCCCAGTGCAACAAGCAGCTGCACAGATCCTATTACCGTCTTGCTACTGTGTTGTTGCCATTTCCTGCTACTGCTTTGTAAATGAAGCAGAAGTTCTCCCTGTCCCAACCGTAAGTTCCATGAGACTGCTTGCATTTTTTTTTTTTTTTTCTATTTGATATTATTGTGTACTCAGGATGAGATCCAAATGCATATTTAAATATTTTTAAAGCATCTTAGGACAAATTTGAGCGACGAAGTCTTGAAATATGTTCACAAAAGCATGACTTGAGCCATTTAAAGGATAGTGAGACAAATGTGTCCCTGACAAATACAGACTTGGATAACTAACATTCTGTACTGTGCATGCCTAGAGGCACCAGTGTTTTGGCTGAACTGATCATCTAGGTACCTGCCTCTGCCATAAAATTGTTTTAAATTCACAAAGTAGGTGTCTCTAGCCCTAAGTTGCCTCAGGGCCCAATTGATTTGTTTTACTTCAAGAATGTTAAATACACACTTGAAAACATTGAATTCAAATCAAGTTGCAGTAGCTACAATTTTATTCAAGATGCAACATGAAGAGGTGCAGAATCATCATGTTTCACTGCGAAAGTTAAGATTAACAGAGAATATTAAAATAAATACAGTTCTGGCAGACATGAAAGCATGTGAAACCCTCCACAAATCTTAAACGCATCGCCACAACAAAACTGCATACTATGGCCATTACCACCTTTGCACTGTGAGACAGAAATGAAGAAGCTAACAGGTGTGTTATCTGAGAGATAGAGTCTGTGACCTCGATTTAAGAAAATACCACTTTTTCATGGTACTGGCTTGGAGCGTATGTAAACACAGGAGTTACTGCACCCAAAGAACAGTTTGAAATGCCTAATTCAGCACTGACCTCCTCTTCTGTAGCTGACTGCCTAACATCAAGGACCACGTAGCAGGTTGTCTCTTCTTTGGCCTGATTCTCTGTTGATTTGGTGTCCTTAAAAAAGCAAATTGCTCCTAGACAACTAACTCATAAGATGGATGCAATGACACCTCCCTTACCTCATCTTTCACTCATGTACAAACAAGCATGGTATGCTGACCAGCAGTGATATGATTTGGCTCTAGGCATGACCAAAATATTCCAGCATTCCTCATGAGATACAAACTACTATCAACTGGGTAGTTCTTCAACAATACCATTCTATGAATGAACTAGAATGTCATATTTGACTTCATCACATATGAATAACATGGTGTCACTAAAATGTTCAGCAACTTTCTGTAATGATCAGTTTGATTCCTGACAATATGATCAATCAAATACAGAGGCTCAATTATATATATATGTATTATATATATTTATATATACATACATACATATACACCACCTGTCTCTCTTCAGAAGTGGGGAATTTTTGCACAGCAATTGATCGGAACATAATGTTTTTAGGCACATTTGCATTTAGTTGATAGGGTACATTAGTCATGTTCATGATTATTCAGTTTAAACAATTCATTTTTAGCATCTTCTGACATGAATTTATAGTTCAGTGACTAATTTTATATAGTGTTAACATTTTTATGAGAACATATAAGTAAACAGTGCATGTATAATCTCCTTGGAAAGTTTTCTTGTAAGTACTGCTTTTTTTCAGAATTTATTTTCTAGTTATTAAAAGAAAATGTGTAGAAGCTATGAAGCACAGCTAAAAAACTAGACTACATTGTCTAGTGTCACTTAAGTCTGTCCTAGCAACAACACATCTGTTCTTTCAAACTTTATTTACCTGTATAGTGTTAATCAGACAAATTACTCTGGGATCTCAAGGCCTTCTTTTTTTTTTTTTTCCCCCTCCATGAAAGATGCCTGTCATTTCACAGAACAGCTGCAGAGAGAAGAAATTGTTATTCTCCCTTTCCTGACACATTTTGGAAACAAAAGTTGTCCAGACAAAGTAATTGCTTTAGTTTTCCATTATGTCCATGAAGAACCACACCACACAACCTTTAAAATAAATACTATCATGATTGAGCCCCTCATCAGAGGCTTAACTATAAACAGTTAAACATTGTGTATGCTTCATGCTTGCTTTACTTTAGGATCTGAGGATGCATTCTTTTTCCCATTAGACTCAATGCACATTTCAAGTTTTAAAATATTTTAAACAAAACTAATACTAATTGTTGTTGAGATGAAACAGCGATGTTTCTTGGCCAGTAGATACTACCTTCGGGACTGTCTTTGTGTGCAGGGTAGACGAAGATGTATTTCCTCCTTATACAAAGAATACAGAAACCATTCTAAAGAGCACTGAACAAGAATTTATCTTATGCATGTATTTATCTCCTGACCTGAAGTAGATTTAAATAAAGTATTACCAGGAAGACTTCTCGAATCAAGTCCATAATTTTTAATGGAAGTTGGCCACCTCATCACAGAGTAGTAAACAAACTTGAGGAAGTAGGTGTAGCCTGGCTGGGAAGAACAGCACTTGTGCTGGTACAACACTAGTGGCTGTGCCCAAACAGCACAATTTCAGGAAGAGTAATATATACTATTTCAAATTGCATATTTTGGTATAAGGTTGGTGTTGTGAAATTATTTTGTTGTTGTTTTTGTTCTTTCTTTTAACAGATCTTTTAGAGATAAGTTTTATAATCAACTGTTACAGAAATCCTTGTTTAACATGCCAACATGTGAAAGAGAGTAGCAAACTAGATCTGCTTAGTCCACAGACCCACACACAGAAAAGACTACAGAAAAGGAGCTGACTTCGAATTACTCTACCTCTCTGTATGTGAACAGTAATATGGATAGGATTACTTCAGTAAAAGTAAAATAGCGCACAGTATAGGAACTTCAGAGTACTGTCCCTCAAAGGAGCAGCAACATGTAAGGGATCCATGCCACATCAAAAGTACCAGTTCAGGGGCTGTTAAAGAGAACAAAATGAATGTTGTGAAACACCCCCATACAACACTTTGACATGTCTCATATGCACCTTCTGAGGAAGCATAAAAATGGTGCCTGTGATTGCTTTACAGAGCTGACAACTGCATTTTGATATCAGATCTTCCTTTTTGAGGTAGAGCCTGCATGAAACAAGCAGCTGTGCATCAAAACCAAAACAGTCTTCCAAAGAGCTACAAGAAAGACCTAAGACATAAAAGGACTGATAATTATAACAGAACAAACATAATGAGTTGAGTGTAATTGATGGCGAGTTGAACTGTTCTTTTAAATCAAAACATCAAACCTCATTTTCAACACTTTTAGGGAGAGTTATTTCAGTGCTAACATTTTAATAGTGTTTTTACACCTAAATTGTACAGGAACCCTTTATTCCCAGAACACCCTGAAAACTAGATGACTCATTTCAATAGGTTACGCCTCGTGAAACATTTTAAACAAACTTGAAAATCTATTATAAGGAAAGACATGTTACGCTGGTTGTGGAAATTTTAGAAAAAAATAAAGACATGTTTTTCTTTAAAGCAATATGTGCTTATACACAAGGATATAGATAAGATATTTTAAGAAATTTTAAAGAATCAGAACAGCTTGGAAGGAGTGGAAAAGAGGGAAAAGAATCTGCCCTATGCACACAAAGCTCTTTCCTTCCATTTTCCCCATTTCATTCACTTTGTTCTTAGACAATGTTGAAACATTAAAATGCACCCACACTCTCTGATTTGTGGTACTTCCTGCAGAATGGAATGCTCTAAAATTCAGTGGAAAGGGTTATTGTGCCTTTGGATGAAACTACCAGCACCAAGAAAAAGCATTGGATGCATTTGTACTCTGCAGGTAGTTGGCATGGGAAAAGGAAAGGCAGAATTTCAGAGGTTCCTTAGAAGAATAATGAATAAAAATGAGCATGATCTTTCCATAGTTAGTGCTGTTATTTGTAGTAGCAGGAGTAAGAGTACCACATCTATGTTTCATACTTATTTCTCTCCATCATTAAGGGGAGTTAGAAATACTGTTATAATCTGATCCCGTGCTTGCTTTCTCCAAATTCTATCTCTTTATACATCATTTAAAAGAAATTTTGTGGAATTCTTTAAATAGTGCTAGGAAATAAGATACATCTTTCTCTGGATTGCATTACTGCCCATTTTCCTTCTTATGGCATTAAAAAACAGAAGCATACCAACAGAGAAATAAAATACCTGCTTGGTACATCCCTGTGCGTGTTTGTTTTTTCACATATACATTGCTAAAGGAAAGACTGAGCTTTAGGAAATGTTCCTATTTCTTTGGTGTGCTACATACTGGGTCCCTTCCCCACACTGCAAGTGCTGCTTCCTCTGAGAAGGGAACCAGTGCTGAGCTTTTCCCTGTTAATCAGTAATAACAGAGGAAACAGCCATGGTGCAACTGAGCTCCTAGGGTTTGCTTCATATTTGGCGTGTTTTCCCAATTATTGAAGATTATTAAAAATGGGAGTCAGAGACAGGAAATGACATCTTCCTGGAAGGACTAAGGGTGGGAATAGCTACAACAGCTACAATAGCTACAACTCAGTCCCTATTAAGTCAGCAGGAAATTTCAACTAGCAAAACCAGATTTCAAGCCAGAATACTAGCCAATGCTCTTTTTTTTTTTTTTTTTATACGATTAGCAAAAAAAAAAGATGACAAACAAAAGATGACAACTTTAGGATTTTTATCCCCCCCCCACCCCCCCCCCCCCCCCCCCCTTTTCCCTGATTAGTTGGTTGCTTTGTTGCTGCTGAATTCCTTTTGTTTTAGAAGAACCTCATTTTCTGTCCATTGAAGCAAAATTGAAGAAAAGAAGTGAGAAAATGTTGGGGCAGCTAGGCAGGTAAAATCCTTGTAAATCCTACTCTGAACTGCTTAATATTCTGAATCCCTACTTCAGGGAGATGAAAACCTTGTTGGCATACTCTGAGTTGCATTGATGTCTGAGCAGGAAGACTTTACTGTAGATTTGGAAGTCTGACTTTAAAAAATAGAGAGAGAAAGAGAGAGAGAGAGAGAAATTAAGATTCCTCTGTTATGCTGTGGCTTTCTACAACACAAGACTCACTGATAAACAAAAATACAAACAGACAGAAATTAGAAGCATTAGAAGTGGTCACAAGCTGCTGAAGGTCTCCATTAATTAGTATTCAAACTGCTAGTGAACCATCTAGCTCATTTTGATTCATTATGAAGCATTACTGGAGAAACAGAAAAATAACATAATTCCTAATGATTAAGACTGCTATTATGTATATTTGTATAGGCATCAAGTTCTTTTCAAGTTGCTGGGACCAAGCCAGGATTCCAATTTCTGCCTGAAGCACGCAAGAGACTCTGCTGAAATGAAACTTTAACATCCCTATTGCAAACAAAAATATGCTTTCAGAGCATATAGTTCATTCAATTGGCTGAATATACATACGGGGTAGAATCTTCTTTGCCCTACCTAGTGGAACAGAAGTGTTGTTATATGTTCACTTTATACTTCTTGACATGCTTAAAGCATCTCACGTATTATTCCAGTTGTAGTGCTGTATTAATCTACTGTATCCGTCTTTTTTTTTTTTTTTTTTTTCTTTTTTTTTTTCTTTAGCAAAAGAAGACATAATTAGAGCATACACAATGCACGGGCCATGAATCAACTCAATACTTTTCCTAGCTACCCACCCCAGCTCTTCAGAACATACCAGCCCTGAATATTCCCCCACCTATTCAACGTACCGTGCACAATATTTCAGAGATGGAGTTACTAGGTTACACTCACAGGGCTTAGGCACTATAAGCTACTGTTATTTGACAACCTTCAGTGATGTGTAGAAGCAAGGAGCCTGCTCAGGGTTTGTAGAAAAAGGTCATTCTGATGAAAATGTCTACACAGATCGTTAACTTCTACCTGATGATGCCGCTCTAGTTGTTTCCAGTGATTCTTCACTCACTCATAAACAGGAAAGTATTGACCAAGGAGAGTAAAATCCAGCTGCTTTAAAATTCTCAGAACTAAAAGCAACCATTTCTGATTCACAATTGCATGTGAATTAACTGTACTTTCTCCTGCCCAGGTATCAGAAGGAGTAGGGTGAACTGAGCCGGATATGTATCTTCTTAGCAACTAGAGTTTAATATCCATCATTTCAGTAAAAGCAAAAATAGAAAAATAGCATGCATCTAACTAGAACTGCAACAGCTTAATTGCTGCTCTGTAGTAGAGCGTACAGGTTGGTACCTAGAAAGGAATGGGCCTCTCCTTGCTCTCTGTGGGAACTACCAGAATACAGTTTGACCTGGGTACCAATTTCAACTACTCAAGTCTTTATAGGCAAAAAGCTATAAGAGCTTTGTGGATGCACCTCAGGTCTGAACACCATCACCTTTTCTGCATGATTTCTGCAACTTTCAGTGAGCAGCAGCTCTGTAATACAATAGTTTTGTTACCTGGTTTTCATAGGAGAGTTTCTGAATACGAAATCAGCCTGGATTTTATGTACATCACCAGAATAAAAAAGGCCAAAGAAAACTCTCTAACTACACAGCTCTAACCAAAACTGAAAATAAAAGAAAAAAAAGGAAAGGAAAGGAAAGGAAAGGAAAGGAAAGGAAAGGAAAGGAAAGGAAAGGAAAGGAAAGGAAAGGAATAAGGAAAGGAAAGGAATAAGAAAAGAAAGGGAAAGGAAAAAGAAAAGAAAAGAAAAGAAAAGAAAAGAAAAGAAAAGAAAAGAAAAGAAAAGAAAAGAAAAGAAAAGAAAAGAAAAGAAAAGAAAAGAAAAGAAAAGAAAAGAAAAGAAAAATCTACATAATTAATTTGTTTTTATCCATTTTATAATATCATTTTTTTTTTATTGATTGATTTGTGGATTTTCTAACTTCTGAATATAGAAACCTGAGGATTTTGGGTGGGAAAGACAATGTACATGAATAAATTACTCACAACGTACTTCATTTTCATATAAACATAAACATATATCCTCATTTGTACTACACTTGAATTTGCAACCTCCTTTATATGTTTTATTTCCATATTTCTACCATGTTACAGTACAGGGCCTTCAGGCTTCCATTACTATTTAGTCAATTGTGAAACCATTACTGTTATTAGAATACTACCTTCAGCCCCCCTCCCCCCCCAACATATTTCTTTAACCATACATGCAACTGGAAACATATAGATCTCAAACTGAGAACCATTATTTTTTCTATTAGAGCAGTAAGAGTCAAATCCGATGAGCATTCTCTGTGTTGTGTTCTGTATCATTTTTTATTACCAAAGCAAATTATATAGCAGGATGCATAAATGCCTTTTTCATCTGTCATTTATATTTGCATTATTGGGAAGGAGGAAAAGTCTTAACTTTTTTATTATTATTATTTTATAATTCTATTTAAAATGTAGAACTTGGCAGTAAAAAGTATGAATTTGTAATTCATTTTGTTAACGTGTTATATCACTACCATTCACGGCAATAATGGTGGAATCAAGCTGCACTCTCAAGCATCTCTGTCTCTTTCACGATTAGACTTTTACTGGGCTTACTTACAAACAAAATCTTAGATTTGGGGGAAAAAACATGCAACTTCTGTAACAGTAAAAAACGATTTATTCAAAAACATCCTTCAGAGAAGCATGCAGTATTTTATTGTTACATGAGTACATGCATAATAAGTTGCCCATTTGGTTTTATGTTTTCAGGGTTGAGGCCTAATTAAAACACACTATGACATTTTAAAAATCATTTTCAGTGGCAAAGAGTTCCAGTATTTGCTGTTTTTCAAAAGGCTTCAGTCATCCCTGTCCTAGTCTTTAAATTCTACACAGGTAGATAAATGTAACAGTAATCCTAACATTATAGTCTACTTAATCAATCTGGCTTTATTAATTTATAGCCAAACAGACTTCAATTGAAACTATAAATGCTTTTCCTTTTCTCAGACTGTGAGAGCAATGTTTTTTTTTGTTTGGAATTCCCCAAAAACAATGTGCTGAGATCACAGACACATTTTCCAGGTACAACCAGAACCACAGAAGGCAGGGAAACAGAAATGTTCTCGTGTTGCTTCAAGAATTCTCCAGCAGACTTTGCTACTCCTTGCTAAACCTCATTTGGCCAAAGAAAGGAAAGGAAGCCTCTTCTAAGACTACCACAAATCAATAAAATTTCAGAATGATCAGTTTATGAGAAAAAGGGATACCGTTGTTCTTGAAAGTTTTGATGACTTGTGCAATTATCACTGACATACTCTGATTTCTTAAGAATTGTATCAAACGATTTTTCCTAGTTTGCTGTCATAAATAAGCTGTGATATGGATAGCAATATATTTGCTTGTTTTTAAAATCACTAAGGTTTTACTAGCAAAATGTACTGGTAGAAGACTTACCTTAAATAAACTAGAGTAAGGTAGAGGGCTATTACAGTTGTGATTTAGTCATCTTGCAATTTTTAATATTTTTATCTGTGGTTTTAAAATGAATATATTCCAATTTATTTTTCTTTACACTCCAACAAAAATAGCCTTGTAGTCAAAGGACATCTTAGTGAATAGCCTAATAGTTACATAGAACTTGATTTAACAGATATTTTAAAAATATCTGTTAAATATTTTAAAAAAATAAAACTATGATTTGTAATCGGGATACTTTTGTTCATTTAAAATGATGATCAATATGAAGTTTGCAATTATTTTCCTGTGCAGAAAAATCATAGAACATAGGAACATAGGCTCTAGCAGATCAGAAGGCAACACCATCTAGTCCAATTTGTTTCATATCCTAATGAAAAATACAATACATAAGTTCCCCTTGTTCACCCACCCATTTTCTGACTCCACAGTCTAGAAACTTTCTGCATTGGTGACTCTATTCACATCATTCACTTTTTTTCATGTTGTTTCTAATTTATGAATCTCCACCATCTCCCCTTCCAGTTATCTTGTTTCCAAGATGAAGACTGCTAGTCTGTTTAATCTCTCTTAACACAGACAACATTTTAAAACACCAGTCATCCTTCTCACTTTCTCTTTCTCATTCCTATCAGATCTTTTTGATGCTGGATAACCAGAATTTCATGCAGTATTTCAGATAGAGAGGTGCAGCATTAAGCATGTAAGGCACACCATAAGGAACGCTACGTAAGGTGCACCACAGACTGATGGTGGTAATGATTGATATTTGCCTTTCTCCTCCTCTCCTCCTGTGTCCCCATTCTACTTGCCTCACTGTCTGGTCACTGAATCCTGATCTATTTTCAAAGAACTGGCTACAACGCTTCCAACATATCCTTATGGAGTACTGCACCTCCCCTGCACAACCCCACCGAGCTCTTTCTTCCTCCTCCTCTCTCTGCTTAGCACTCCACGTGTCTTTTCTCTCCCAGGCAAAGTGCAGGAAAGCATGCAACAAAGCCCACAATGCAATCAAACCCATCCTACTTACATCCATGGCACAGGAGGGCCTCATGACTTGTGTTTTGATTATGAAATTATTAGGACTTCAGAAAACAAATGTGCGTCTTTTGTGTTACTCACACTTAAAATTTCTCAAGGTGTTTTTGCAAGTGTCCTGCAAATATTGGGTACTGGGTAGGAGGGCTAGGGGGGATTATCCCTTCTGTATGTGACTGGAAAATATGGATAATGTCTGAGAGATGCCTATAAGTACTCCTGCACTGAAAATGATGAAACTTTTGGTTTGTAGTATTGATTTCAAAGGCTATGTGAATTGACAGGTAATTGTGTATTTTTTTTTTTTTTTCATGTACTCTTGCTACATAAATAATCTGTGAAATGGGAATGGGGACTGCTCAGCATATGAGTACATGTTTTTAATTTACTTTATTTTAAACTTCCGACATAAAAATGGAGCTATACTACTGTTGCCTAGTGTCAGCAATATTTAGCATCATCTACTATGGTACCGCAGATGTTCAGATATGCATTCTGAAAACAAGCACAAATTTGAAGTCCCATTACTTTTTCTTACTTTCAAGTGGGTTTTGTGGACACTTCAGACAGAAATAGGGTCTTATCTTAAAATTCACACCTTATCAAAGTTGTGAAGTGTTACATAAAATAAGCAAATAGAGTAAATGCTTGATAAGTGCATAACAATATAAATGCTGTAAACTTATTATGAGAAATATTTATCTACAATAACTCAGACTCAGAAAAACAAACAAACAAACCAAAAATCTCATTTATATTCCACTTGTCTCAGTATGCAAAGAATAAGTAAAAAATAAAATCAAGTGAATGGAATAACTGGGCATGATTATGTTGCAGTGCCTGCTCTGCAATGGTCCAAATAAACTTTCTTAAATGAAGTTGAAAGAAAGGAACCTACTCCTAATGTTAAACATGGTCCTGATCTCCCAAAGACTTCAAACATAGGTGTAGCTTCACTGATTTCTGTGGGAGTGCTCATAACGTTCACCCAGTGTGTGTGCAAGCAGGATTGGGCTGGCACCTACAACCTGGGTAAGAAGCGTGTCCAGAAGACACAAATGGCAGAGCACAGGAAGACATCTATGCTAATAACATGCTCTGCAATGATGTAGTCACAAGCTAATTCCACTAATATGAAATTGAAATATATGTTTAATGCCAAGTAAAATTGATGAAAACTTAAGACTTCAGTATAGGCCTGAAAAAAGGGTACCATCAATAAAGTTTAGACTGATTAACACACTGCTACATCTGTGGACACCCTTCTTTCCACTGCTTTTGCCCTACTAAGTATGTAAGTAATGCTTCCAATGCAGCACAGCTCTGCTGCTGATATAGCCTTTTGTTTCTGATTTCTGAAAGACTAGCTGCGGAATACAGACAGGATTAGCTCACATTCCTAAAATGCTAGTGGGTATATGCATGATGAGTGTATACGCATATACTTTATGGCACTTATTGACACAACTCAAAAAAATACCTTTTTCAGTGCTATGTACATTTATTTCTATATTTTACCTGTATTTTTATATACATGCAAAACTAAACACACACATTTCAGTGAGATACAGGCAATGCAAAGGCAGAAGTTCATGCTGATACATATCACAGGATAAAACCAAGGTCTTGAAAAATAAGATATTGATGAAATAATCATTTTATTGACGATGGTAAATTAATTAAAAATTAAATAAAGAACTGGGGCTTACGGCAGACAAGGAAAAGCATTCATTCTCATGGTAATTACCTCTGAAAATTTCAAAATTTAGTAGATTCACTAGGAAAATAACTCATCTACTGTTGTTTTTGACCAGGATCTGAAGTTAGAAGTTAGGTTTTGGTTTAACCTCAGACTGATAAGGCTGATTTTTGCAGCTCTTGGAACTGACAGAGATTAACTCTGAGAACATTTGACTGCATTCTTGTTCTTCCCTTTTCTAGAAGAATTCCAGTTAGCATACTGTTAATACTGCAAATTTGACTAAAATAACTGCACTTTTTCATCATTAGTCTTTTGAACACAGTATAAATGATCACCTTCCAACCCTTACAAAGAGAATAGCTTGTTTGGAAGCATTAAATAGCCATATATTGAAAAAACCCAGCAACAGATGGGGAAACCTATGATGGTAACACTTTTAAATGTTTTTTGTTTGTTTGTTTGTTTTTGTTTTTTAAATATTATATTCTTTACTGACTTGAATTCTTTCATTATATCTTATTTGGAGCTAAAAATGACCTAGATTTTCACATGTGATATTAAATGTAAAATGTCGATCTTTCCAGGAATCTATTTGAACTGGAGGTTTGTGAGTTCTAGTCGAACAGCAACTATTTAAATATTGACAACAATCTACTGTGGCCACTATGATATAAATCTTAATGATGATTTAATGCCAATTCTAAGATTCTGAACAAATAGAACAATTTAAATACTGGAATATCTAAGATACTTCCCTGAGCAAATTACATCCTTTTTAAATTGGGTAACCAATAATAAAATCAACATTAATAAGGAATGTGTGATACAAACAGAAAGCATGATAAAGGAATATATGGCTGAACTGGACACCTGCAAAGAATCATTATGGAACTTGGAGAGATTATTATGCACGTGATTTTCACGAATATGAAGACACACATTTCCTCTCAATTCTCCAGCTTTGTTTGTCCTGCTGCCTTCCTCAACCATCTGTTTGGACACAGATAGACATGTTCAGTTTCAGACACCAGTAATTTTAAACACTCATCAAAAGTTTAGTCTGGGTTCTCCAACGAAGTCTGTAAAAGCATGAAGGATTAGCAGCACCATTCTGCAGCTATCAAATCAGAAGAGAGAGAAGGGTTTAAAATATGTGCAATGCTACAAAACCCTAATCATATGATCTCCAAGGGAACTAATGCAGTATTTTATATGGTGTCTGTTTAAATACATGCAAGCTCTTGAGTATATGTTTCATTTTCATTTACATTGAGATGAAAAATGTGATTTAGGTTTGTTCTTGACTAGAGTACTATGTTCAAATGTTGCCATGCATCTACCATAAATTCAGAGAATTCTTCACAAAATGGTTTACTATGTTAGGATTTGGAATTTTTTCAGACAGCCTCGAAACTGGGACACAGAAATAAACAGGGTGAGTAGACTATAACATACAACAACTCAGACACATTTTCAACTGTAAAAATAAATAAATAAATAAACCTGAAAGTATTTGAGCAGCACTGACATCCAAAGCTTTAGAGTCTGCTCATCATGTTCTCATTCTTTAGAACAGATGGTTTAACAGTTCAGCTTTTTTTTTTTTTTTTTTTTTTTTTTTTTACACAAGACAAATGAGAAAATGCCAATGCCTTTTACCCTGACCCATGTGTTGTCCATATTATGAACATCATTTATTCTGTTAGTACACACAAGTGCTGAGCATTTTCTATAAAAAAGGAAGAAAAACTTTCCTGCCCTTGAACTTTCATGATGTTCTTAATTTCTCTGTAACACTACAAATTATACCAAGAGCAAGATGCTTTACACAGCATAGAACTAACCAATTTTACTATAGTGCTGAAAGTAACCACACCCTGCTATGAATTTCCTTTGTGCATGAATTGTTTCCTTGACTGTTTGTTTGATTAAGGAGGATTTAGAATTATGTAAAAACCCTAAAGGTTGCTCACATTCCATAATAAACATAGAGAAGCAAATTCTGCGTGGAAAATCCAAACTAAAATCTCTGAGTGCCATAGCAGCAATTTGTAGCCAATGTTGCTGCAGAAATGACTTGGTAAGAATTAGTGGGCACCACTCAAATGCACCAGGAAGCAAAAAAGTATATATTTCAATCACACACAAGCAATTAGCACACTTTCCCATAGTCATACTATAGTACAAGGACTTACAATAACAACAAAAAAATCCCATAGGGACTCACTCAGAAATTACTTGGCATGAGGTCATGCAGCAGAGGAGAGCCAACCTGACTGAAATAAAAGACTAATTTCCTCTTAGCGTTACTAAATCTGGAAATACTAGAAACTGATGCCTCAGAGATGAACTGGAAGAATAGGACTCTGGAATTAAGCAACCCTTGGAAGCTCAAATAACCCAGAACCCCTGTTGTTTTGTAAAAGGTACAGCTGATCTAAAAAAACACAGAAGATAATCTGACACAATACAATAGCACCCCAGCACTAACACTACCAAAATTGCACTGTGAACGTGAACAGGATTGGTAGCAGGAATTGTGTCAAAGAGTCTAAAAGTGTGCTCAAGAATGCAAAGGAATTGTGTCAAAGAGTCTAAAAGTGTGCTCAAGTGTGCAATCCAGACCAGGAATAGAGTAACAGAGTTCCCGCAGTGGAGACAATAATTGAGGCAAATTCAAACCTAAACATTAGAAAGGTTTCTCTTTGGTCTCTACTGAAAACTTTCCCAGAGGTAAAAAAAAAAAAAAAAAAAAAAAAAAAAAAAAAAGTGGAAAGGCTTTATATATTAACCCTGTCTGATCATTTTCTCTAACAAATTAATATAGTCATAAAAGCTGGCTACTATCAAGTACGTCCAGGGACATAGCCCAGAGTCAATGCTAAAGACTGATAGGGCACTTTGAATTCATTAAAATCAAAGTTGTCTCTTCTCTGAAGGGTGCTGAATGCAGTTCATGACCTGATGTGTATATTTTAGAAACTTGTTAACCACGAGAAGAGACATATATAAAATAAATAGAATGGCTTCCTTAAATTGTCAGTCTTGAGGATTTTTTTTTTTTTTTTTTAACATAACATATTCCCATAAAGATTTATATTCTGGCCTTTGTTGACCTGGATCTTTGTCTCTTACCCTTTATGCTGGAAAATGAAATTGTACATTAAGGTAAATTGCTACTCCTGATACTTTTTTTCCCTTGACTGATGGTTTTCTATTACAGGTTTAAAAGAATTCCGGCTGGAAAGAAACCCAAGCATCTTGATTGAAAGGATTTGATACATTCTTTTCAAATTCATACCATCTAAATCACAGCAGGATGACTTGTAATCAAAGTTTTTCAAAAAGAACATAAATTTGGGGAAAAGGAAAAGGCCATTCAGCCCTTTGCAAGTCATCTTGGTTAACACAGTTCCTCCAGAATAGTATCTCCCTTCTTCTTTAATGACCTCAGTGCCTCCAATTCCAAACTTGGCTCAGTAGGCTATTGAAAAATTGTATATCTCTTTGAGTGAAAAGTACTTCCTTGTGTTGGTTCTGAATTTCATTTTTTCAGTCACTTCCATTTGTGCTTTCCCGTTCAGTCTTTTATACTCAGCCAAACAGTGAGTCAAGTGTTATTGAATAAGGTTTTCCACCCTGTATTTCTCAGAGTAGATGAGTTTGTAATTCTCTCTCTCTCTCAATTTTTATGATGAAAAAAAAATGAACTGAGATGTGATTAGGTGCAGCAATTTACAATACTGTATACCTCAAACCAGACTTCCTTTCTGCTTCTTTCCTATAGGATGTTTTTTAATCTAGTCTTTTAAAACATTGGTAATCTTTTGTTGTTGTTGTTGTTGCCTTTTTCATTTAAGCTTAATTGACTCTGCTTTTCTGCATCCAATCTGACAGACACACTGCCGTAACACACTTGTCTCCAAAGATTTTTGTCTTAAAGTAATAGAACTGTAGCAATATTCTCTATTTATTTCTAATCTCTCTCTCTCAATTGTAACAAGGAAATACATTTTATAACCCTACTGTCTGAAGCACAGTTCAGCTAAAATATATGAACCACTACCAGCTCCAGCAGTGTTACAGCAAGACTTGCCCTTCAGTGTTTTCACACAGTGGCCTCCTGGAGACATGCAACACACACCCTTAGCATCCTGTCCTGTGAACACTTCTTTGGTGTGCTGCAACTCAGCTATTTCTATGCTGTATACACTTGTATACCTCATACTCACAATCCAATCTCACTGACTGCCACCATACTCAGTTTTCCCTATGGTGCGGTCTCCAAAGGCAACAGGACAACTAATACCACTAATGCCACAAAAAAGCGGATGGTTAGATATTTGATTTTGATGTTCTAACCACTGTTAAAATATTGCCTTTAAGAATACCTTCTTTTGTATTCACTGTCTCAATAACCTCACTTTGTGTAGGCTTTTATGCTGATGGTTTAAAAATCAGGTAAAACATCAAATTTATTATGGACTCATAAATCAATTTTAGATTAAAAACAAACAAACAAACAAACAAAAAAACACTGAGGTGCACAGTCTGACATAATTTTATAGGAAAAAAAATAAATAGGTCAGATTAAATCATCTCCAAAGTCATTCTGTGTAGATTTTACTTTTATTTTATTGTTCTGGGGAATGCTGTAGCTTCCAGTTTCACCAAGGTCATCTTTCATCCAACAAACTTAATATAATTAGTATCAATTCTGTATTTTGTGAGGCTCACACTGGAAGTTATTAACTGTGTTTCAAGTGGAGTATCAGAGAAAGCAAGGGCAGAGAGAGTAATCTTTTCAGCTTCAAAGGCACAGTTGATGACTTTAGTTCACTGGTTAGTGAGAACGACGTGCATTTTTTATTAGAGGTGTTAGCAATAAATTTGAAACTAGAAGCATCATTTTCTCTGTTTTTCCTCCCTTTCCTCATTTTTAGACCTTGTCTGCACAGTTTCAGTCTTTTTTTTTTTTTTTTTTTTTTTTTTTTACATTGCATATGACGCTGGAATATTTTCTTTAGTTGTCCTTCCTGTTAACTGCAATGATGCCTAGTTGTATACTTTAGCTTTTAATAGTTAAGCATTTCATTAAGCATTTCATTAGTATCCTCACAGCACAGACCATACCAAAATCTGCCTTACACAGTAACTTCAGAACAATGGACCTCATGTTTTGCTGGTACTTTCTTTATGTACCCTGTAAATCTTTCCATAAGAAAAAAAAAAAAAAAAAAGAAGTACATCTAAAACTGTTAGCTGTGTGCTTTGTGTGCTTTGCTATAAATAAAGAAACAATTAAACACATAAACACATTCAACAGAAACTATTTGACTAATCTTTCTCCCTGTTAAAAGGAATGTATTATACTTCCCTTAAAATTCATCACTGAAGATACACTTGAAAGTGTAGAAGCCTTTACAACAAACCAAATCAAACAGAAGTTTTAATAAGCTCCTAGCGACCACAAAGACAATTCTTACAAACAAATTTTGAAGAATATTTGCAGGGTCTTCTCTACAATAAGCATGCACTTTTGAGAGGAGAAAATGTATGGAATGAGAAGCCATTTCATTGAAGAAAAGTATATAAAAAAAAAAAATGTATGGCTGTTAACATCACAAAAATTTAACTGAGAAAGTCTCAATTTTATAACAATGAGGGTAAGCTAACTGCTGAAGAAAAACACCAAGGGAAATTGTGGATTCTCCCGTTCTTTAGGTCTTAAACTAAGTCTAGAAATATTCTGGTGGACGTTGTTTTACAAAATAAAGGTTTATGGTCCTTATTATAAATACTAGCGGAATCTTTAGAAGAATTTAGTTTGACTGATCTAGTGGCTCCCTCTGGACTTAGCAGATCACAGATCTTAATCTATGAGTAACACATGAAAGTGCACATAGTCCCAGTGAAAATTAATGAGCTCCTGTATATGTAGATTATTACGTACAAGAAAGGATACTATAGTCTGTTCTGTAGAAAAAAATTCTTCACAAATCTACTCCAAACCTCAAAACTACCTGTCAACTCAGCAAAATAAACTTATTTAACCAATTTTCAAAGCCAAACTGATTGTAGAACTGTAAATACTTTATGCCAAAAGTCACTTGAAATCAATGGAGTTCTGGTTCTTAGAGCAGTGAGTATGAGGTAAAAATATCTTTTAAAATTTTGAATTATTTTGGAAGTAACGAGATTACTGGTGTATGAGAAGTCACAAGCACTGACGGAGTATGAAGTTACCATGAATAAAGTGTCCTGCCTCGTTTACATCTGACTACTGAAAATGCCTACGCTTTCATAAAATGTAGGAAATGTGACTGAGATCAACTCTCACAGCTCAGATAGAAATAGTCAGTACAGTTGCAGTTTTCGGTATATGTGGTCTTCAACATTATGCTTTATGCTGACACTGATGCCTTCAGCCCTTTCCACATAGTTTTGTGTGTGCCTCCTTGCTACACAGGGAGGCTGGGCAGAAGCAGTGCCAAGCCCCTGCTGTTGGTCGCACCTGAGGTGAAGTCTCAGGATGAATTCTGAGCCAAGGATTCTCTTTACAGAGAGCGAGCATGCTTCCAGCACAAGAGACTCTTAATTTGCAAATTCTCTAGCACTGTTAGCTTACAATAGAGACTGTTGGACTGCATAATTCATATGCAGTAGGGAAAAAAAACAAACAAACAAAAAAAAAAACAGTGCGATCAGAGCTCAGGTTGGGAATGTTTGAATTTCTGTCGCTTTGCTGAAGTATCTTAGGAGCTCAGCTATATAATGGAATCTTTAACAGACCATCAACCAATTGTGATACTTATCTGTACACTGTTGCATTTTGGGTTAAGTGATAATCCATCAAGGCTGGAAATCGCTGTGTACTTTTTAAGTTGCATATTTCGTTACTGTAAGCTGACAGCTGGATGGATTTGTTAGCACTAGAAATATTTGTTCCAGACACAAAAAGCAGGTTCCTAATATAGAATATTGTGATATTTCCATTCCCTCATGTCTTCACTGTGCCTGTTTGTGATTTATATTTCGTGTTTATAATGTTCATTTACATGGCAAAGTATTAATAGTATGAAATCTATCTTTATTTGTGCTGGAATGCAACAGGCTCATTTCATGAATATTATGACCAAAGAACAAGGCAATAACCTCAATCTTTTATCATGATAACTGTTAAGCAGTTAAAACTACAATTTTCTAAACTCCAGATATTTTTCTTTAGCTTGGGTAAGATATAAAAACGGAAAAACAAAACAAAACAGAACAAATAAGTTTCATGGCAATCAAGGTAATTAGTATGATGTGGATCATGTTGCCAGAATTTTCATTTGTGTCTAGACTGCTTTAGTGCAGTGCATGTTGACCAAAAGATTACACTTCAGTTGATACTACAACTGTAAAGCCTCTTTTAACATTATTTGAGAACAGGGAACTCCACACAGAAACACTTGTTTTTGCTTTTTGTCTGTTCGCAAGATAGACATCAGGATATTTCTATTTTTTAGTGTGTAGTGATAATGGAGGTTCACATTTAGTTTCATACTGCATGAAAAGGTCCTTCATTTCAAAAATACAAACTAAGGCTACTCACTACCCCCTTGTCCTGTCTTCTGTGAGCTGTAAGAAGATATTTTCTGTGGATGTAATATCCAAAATTCCTAACATTTTTCTAAAAAGAAAAATTATTTTCATGTCATTTTTGTATAGCCACTGGCTTGAAGCTAATGCACTCGTTCTAAAATCATCACACATATAAGCATGTACTGTTTTGTCATGATTCTAATTCTCAGTGAAAGATAGATTACTTAGAAATCTATAGGAATCTAACCAGCAAAGTAAGATTTAAAAAAAATAAAATAAAATAAAATAAAATAAAATTTAATGACTGGTTGATACAGGGAGATACCTTGTACCATGAGGCTAACGTGTAACAGGAACACCTGAGGACTCCTGATTTCCATTGTATTGTATATATCAAATCTGTGTACATGATTGACTGCAGTAACATTCTAAAAAGCCTCTTTTATGGTCTTAGAAGAAGGCTTTTACTGTCTGCATATCTATCAAAACTAAAAAAAAAAAAAAAAAAAAAAAAAACAACAAAGAGTACTTTGAGTTAGAACAGGTGCTACAATCATCTTTGTTGATCCTAATTTTGTGAGCCTTGAGAATTCACAGTATTAATTGTAACACTAGGCTTGACTAGCAAGATGAAACAGTAATTGAATGTTGTTTAGGCAAGGGAACAATTAATCTGTGTCCCCTAAAATTGGCACTGTGGACTACCAGCCTGCTGAAAATATACTTTAGAAGCTTTAAAAATTGCAAGTCCTGTTCAATTCATGAGGACCCAGAGAAGGCACAGACACATGAGAAAGGCACAGGTACATGTTAGATACGTTAGATGATTTTCTTGATAAAAAGCTGGCAGAATAGAATTAAGCATCAACATTATAGTGATATTTTTCTTGTGCCTATTTTAATTGATTGCCTTTCTCTCTTTCCAGAAACTAGAAACTAGCAAGAGTCATGCAACTTAAACATCAAGTGAAACCAAGTGAGCTGCATATACCGAAGGAGTTGGGAGAAACATGGGGATCTATGAAGAAACAGACAACTAGCAAGAATTGACTTTCCTAGCTCATGTCGGGCAAAAGTATCTTGGATTTCCCAGTATATAGGACAGTTCTTATGTGGCCATCAAATACCACAGAGAGGAGCACAGGACTGTCTAATCTTTTTTTTTTTTTTTTTTTTTTTTTTTTTTTTTTTTCCCCCCCTCTTGGTTCTAATTTCCTCATACTTCCATAAACATCAGGTTTGAATCTCACTACAAAAGGCATATTTTGATATAATATGTTCAACTGTTTGATCCTTGTACTGAGTTTATGTGCCAAGGTTTTGGCAGCAGAGGTGTTGCAGGAGTGACCTCTGTGAGCAGAGCCCAGCAGCTGCCCCATGTCAGATCAGAGCCAGCTCCAGCTGGCTCCAAAAGGGACCCACTGCTGGCCAGGGCTGTGAGTGACACTGGGTGGGCCTCTGGGAGAGTGGATTTAAGGAAGTTTAAACAAACAAACAAAAACAAAAACAAACAAACAAACCCTGCTGCATGACAGTTGCTGGGAGAGAGGAGGGGGAAATGTGAGAGAAGCAGCCCTGCAGCCCCCAAGGCCAGTGCAGAAGGAGGTTAGGAGGTGCTCCAGACACGCAGCAGCAGTTCCCCTGTGGCCTGTGGAGAGGCCCCTGGTGGAGCAGGCTGTCCCCCTGCAGCCATCAGTCCCACATGGAGCAGATTTCCACGCTGCAGCCCATGGAGGAGCCCCCGGTGGAACAGACTCTAGGCCCACTGAAAGGAGCCCACACAAGAGCAGATGATCTGGTGGGAGCTTATGACTGTAGGGGAGCCATGTTGCAGGAGTATGGATGAACCCATATTGGAGAAGCTCTCGAAGAGCTACTGCCTGTGGGAAGCCCATTTATGATCAGTTTAGGAAGGACGGCATCCCATGGGAGGGACCCCAGGTGGAGCAGGGGCAGGGAGTGACCCTGAAGGACCAGCAGAGATGAACTGTTATTGACTGACCACAATCCTCATTCTCTGTTCCCCTGTGACTCTTGGGGAGAAGAGGTAGGAGAGGATAGATGGGGAGGAAGGTATTTTTAGTTTGCTTTTGGTTTCTCACTGCTCTAGTCTGTTACTAGCAATAGGCAATAACTTACATTAATCTATGCTGAGCTTGCTATGCCCATGACAGTAATTGGTGAAGGATCTCCCTGTCTGTATCTCAACCTGTGAGCCTTTTTTCATCATATTTTCTCCCCCTGTTCTTTTGAGGAGTGAAAGAGCAGTGTGATTGAGTTCAGCTAGCCGTCAGTGTGAAACGACCATAATCCTAAACCACCTTCTCTCAAATTTTGTCCTCTTGCTCTCTAGGTACATTGGATTCGTGCTTTTGGGTTCTCCAGGTTTGTCAGGTTCCTGTTGCACAGAAGCATAGGATTTTGCCAAGGAGGCAAAAGCCTGCTGATGAAA
Source organism: Nettapus auritus (assembly GCA_011076525.1). Classification (NCBI taxonomy): domain Eukaryota; kingdom Metazoa; phylum Chordata; class Aves; order Anseriformes; family Anatidae; genus Nettapus; species Nettapus auritus. The sequence continues at coordinate 97,186,830 of CM021765.1, forward strand.
AGCAATGAAAAGGATGCAGTGTTATAATCCTGCATTTCCCATCTGCACCTGTTAGCTAGTAGTGGACCTCCGGAGACTGGGTACCATTTCTGTCCCTAGCCTCCTCTATTTTGCCCATAATAACGCAAAGGAATCAAAGGCAGTTTCTGTTCATCGTCACTCTGTCATCTGATTGGAGATGCTCGCTTGGAATGGTTTTCCAGCTACTGCTCATCTGTAGCTTGATGTTTTTTCTGGATAATAGATATTAGTTCTGATCAGAGAAAGCTCTGAAAGCTTTGAGACTTACATAGAGAGGCCTGTAAAATAGATTTGGATTTTCATCATGGTCTAACTTAGGTTTACCATGCTTTACTAGCACACCTGCTAAACGGTTGGGCAACAAGCAAAATGAAAAATAGAAATAATGAAGTCATTATAAGATCAAGAGATGACAGTTCTTGCAAGAGGGGAGCTAAAGAGTTATTTGAATATCTGATGGGGAAGAAGTCTATAGTCTTGCTTTGAATCTCATTTTGTTTTGGTCTACTGGGAAGTCTAGAAGTTGTATAAGTTAGTAAAAGATTATTATAAGAGAAGGGAAGATGAGAAGGAAGAAATAAAAAAAATGGAAAGTTGTAATTTGCTTATCTGGTTTGAGTGAAAACAAAAAAAAAATAATTTTTATGCTATTGCTACAGCTATATAGTAGTATATAATACAACTAGCTTTTAGCATGCTGTCATACAATACTGCTTTTAACATTAAACAATGATCATTTTATTATCAGAGCTGAATACAAGTAAGTATAAGCAACTATACTTGTTATAACTCCATCCTTGTTTCCCTTGTCCCTCACATATTCTTAATCTTTTCCTGACTTTGTTGCTTCTCTCTCAGTCAGTACCTCAAAGAACCAAGTGACCTTAATCAGATAACACAGAAGAAAAATTAAGTCACAAGCAAAAAACTGGTAACGCTTAACATTCTTTTGAAATGAACTGAACTGAGAAATATAAGTATTGCCCAAATAATTCCTGCATTTTAACTACCTATAATCAGATAGCTCTTTATTTTTTTCTCATGTAAATTCCAAAAATGGAAAAAAAAGAAAGTAATTTTCTATCTACGATTGTTGAAATGTATGCTATTAAGTGGAAATATTCATACTTTAAATTTATAATAGTTTATCAAAATGATCATACCTTCAAATCCTTGCTTAATCCATTGTAAAGTCTTCTAAATTTAGTTCTCTGTATCTCTTCTAAGAAATCTTTGTTTTACCCCAGAGCCCAAAACAATAAAATAAAAGAGAATTATAATAGATTTTATTTATTTATTTATTTGTTTATTTATTTATTTATTTATTTATTTTTGTATTTATAAATGAATGTGTGTATTCATTCACTATCTGGGCACCCTGACTGTTAAACAAACTCTTGGACTTTGTAGTGCAGCTGCCTGGGAGCAACCTCATATCTCTGTTATGTGCAATGACTTTTGGAGATGTTTTTAGGCATTGCTATATAAAGCTGTAAACATTCTGGTACAGTCATTATACAAGTGAGTCAGCTGAGACTCAGACAGATACATGTAATAGAACTGAATAGATCTATCTTTTGACTTTGGGATACTCTTGCAATATTACTTTTATACTTATTTGTGTGTGGGTCGTGGTGCTAGGGAGTTGTGAGATTTCAGTCTTCAATAAAAAGAAGTCAGAATTACCTAGTTTCATAATCTCTGACTTTTTTTCTTTTGATTGCTATGAAAGGGTTTAAAATGAAAAACAAACAAACAAACAAAAACTTGGGGGAAGGATTAACACAATGCCAGCCTAGAGAGGGTTTTGTGTACATTTGCGTGTTTAAAGACTGTGAGCAGAAGCTTTTTCTCCTCTACGAATCCAGAAACATGAAGAGTTGTTCTGAGTTTAGGTGACTTTTTGTACGCTAATTACCAGTCTCTCTTCACCTATAGGACTTTGAAGGAGGACAATCTAAATTAACTTTATACTGACAAAGGATTTCCCCAAGGGAGGGATCCCTCTTTCCACTACTGGGGGCAAATCCCCAGTCTTCTTGTGCCTCTTCCCAGTCATAAAAAGGGAACAATAGTATGGATCTATGCACAGCTTTCACAGATGATGTTACAGAAACCTGATAGAAGGGAAACTATTCATACAGTGTATAATTATTCCTTCCTTAGTCCCCTAGAATCTTTTCCTGTGATACATTTGATTCTCATTTTGTCGTACATTCCTTTGCAGAGTTATTAGGCTTTAAGATACCCTTGACAAATATATAAAAAACAATACTTTTCTCTGACTTCAAGTTGTGTTTAGACTTCTGAGTTAGTTGGTAATGTACCAGTAAAAGAATAATTAATTCCTGAAGGACTGAGTACAAAATCAAGCATATGTTTGTCTGAGAAAGTGAAAAGTTTGACAAAAGAGGATGTTTATGAATTACCATGTTATTATTCAACTGGGTCAGTAGCTTTTTATCATGCTGTTTACTAAACTCCATGCAGATTAAGACAGAGATGGGTCACACTGTTCCAGAAATAACTGATGATTTCATTCCCCCCCCTCCCCATTAATTCAGGCTTTTAGTAATGAAGAGGTGCAGTCAACATAATGTAAAATGCCTTAGATCTACAGACTCTCTGTGCTCTTTATACTTTGTATTATATTCCTGTAATGGCATTTCCTGTGACTGGATGTGCAGTAACGTATCCTCAAGGTGGACTGTGTAAGGTTCTTGTAGAATAGAGGAATGTCCTGTAGAATTTATCCGCGGTCATTCAAAAGTATCTATCATAGTACTAGTGAAATGTTCTCAGCAGGAATATTATGTCAGCTATTAGAAATCCAGTAGAAAGGTATCTCATATGTTAGAAATCCAGTTCAAAGATACCATTATCTAATATGTACTACCCTATGATATAGAGCAAACACTGCTTCTTTAAGGAATGATCAAACAAGAACCAATAGACTACAATAAAGAAAAATGTTGCTTCCAACCTACCTGGAAAGCACAATTAATATATATATATATATATAAATAAAAAATTAAATTGGTCTGTAGGATGAAAATATATGAATAGTGTCTCAACTTCATGACTTTATGTGCTCCTTCAAGTCAGAACTCTTACTGAATAAGAAGCAGAAATGCCAAAGGAAAATATGTTTATATGGTACTTCTTGCTCAGCCAGAAGAAGATACTACTGAAAATGTGATCCTCTCCAGATTGGTTCTCATGCAGTATTTCAGCTATGTAGGTGCTCTGTCAATCTAGACAAGGTTCAGTCTAGCATTTCAGGATGAAGAGAAATGGCAGAACACAGCCCTCATAACATTCACTATAGGTTTATGAATATTATTTTTTATGAGTCCAAGACAGGTAGGGGAGGAAGAGACCTAAGGAGAGCAACCTGTCCATTTCCCTCTGCCATGGCAATCAAACATGTTGAAAGAAAGCAACTCTAATGAAGGAAATCCTAAAACTTTGATAGCTTCACTGTGTCACTGCTTTGTGTACATTTAGAAAATTTCCCCATTAAATACTTTTGCCACTAATTCCGTGGATTTATTTTCCCCATTGAGCTTGAAAAATAACTGCTCATCACAGTCCTGTTGACTTTTTTTTTTTTTTCTGGGGAGTGGGGTGGGAGGTGAGGGGAGCAAAACCAAACAAACCGGTGCCTTTAGCTTCCTCACAGATTATATTTTTAAACTTTCTGTTCTTGTTCTTTGGTCTGTCTCTATCTGTGATCATCTTCCATTGTAACGCCCCTATTAAAAACAGCACTCCAGTTGTCATCCATTGCTTGGATAAAACACAAATTACTTCTGTTTTATCCTAATCTTTCACAAATAGGACCACTGAATTTCTTTATTTTTGTTTTTCATCTAACGTATTTTTATACCCTTTTGTTGTTTCATTTTTCATACCTTGCTTGTTGCCGTTAGTTTTGCATCTTGTTTCTGAATTTATTCCTGGTTTCCTGTGGTTGCCTTACACACTATCACTGTAACTTATACACTGTAACTTATTCTTAGAGTAACCCTCTCTCCTGTTTTCATATTTTTGTAGTTTTTGATTTCTTAAATTGTTTGACAGTACTTCAGTAGTCTACTATATGTCCTATTTTTCTCTGCTTTGGGGTAGACTTTTTTTTTTTTTTTTTTTTCCTCAATACAAACTATTCAAGAAACACCTTTCCTCGCTTCCTTGGTCCTTTACATTATCTGGCCAAGAGACTTTATCCTTGAGTTTGAAACAGCCTCATCTTCTCAGTCATTTTGCTGCATTCCCTTTTCTTTTCCAGAAAAAAAAAAAAAAAAAAAAAAAAAAAAAAAAAAAGTGAGCTCTGATCTTTTAGTTATTGATCATTTTCATGCAGATTTCCTTGCTCTTTTACTCTCTTGTACTCTTTGTTACTGTAGCATCAAATAGCATACTTTCTAAGGTGTACTAGAGCTGAAGCTTAGAAGAGGGTCCTCTTTCCCAGCTCTTCCTCTTAATGCCAGGGATTAGGTGGTGAAAAAGAACACGTAAGAGTAATGGAAAAAACGAGGTCCTAACCCACACTTAGGAGGCAACAGAATACCTTAATAACAGTGGTACACTAAATATAAAATCACATCAGAGATACCGGATAGTTATGATCATATAAGAAGAAAACAATTAAAGAGAGCAAACACCAACATGGAATACACCAAGTACTTTGTCCTTCCAGACAAATGCTTCTCCAAGCCCCCCAAAAGCTGGGAAGCTTTTGCTGCTTGACTCAAAATACTCTCTAAAAAGGCATGGTCATCCCTACCACTCTGTTCCTTTTCAAAACATATTCCTCTTGCTACTATTCAACCCTTGGAGCATTGGGCTGTCTTCCACAGTCTCTCCTTTTTTTTTTTTTTTTTTCCTTGAGGAAAGAACTATTACAGTATTCTTTTTTCTTTTTCCTTTTCACACTTTAATATTAAAGCTTAAAAATGTAATTTCAGGTTTGATGTCAGTTTATTACATGAAGGCCACAATATTAAAATGCCAATGCCTTATGGAGGAAGAAGCTGGGTGATCTGATACCATCACAATCTTTATACAATGGACTTGCATTTAGCTCAGCTTATTTTCGCAAGTTAGGCAGATCACTACAACTGATTCTTAGCAGTACTTCCAGAAAGAAAAGATTTCATAACTGTCTCAACTTTCTTGGGATAATTGTTACTCATCACATGAATATTGTGCTGTGATAACTGAGTATTATTTCCTCTCTCCTTGTACAACAAAATCCATCAACAGACCACATAGGAACCTTCTCCCATTTCATACACTGTGAGAGATTATTAACTATTCCTTACCCAGCTGATGGTCATCTGTGAAACCTTGCAGACACACATGCACTATTGATTGGTCATTGAATATGACAGCAAAATTAAGCTTTATATTTTGCTCATAACAAAGAAAAGCAGTACTAGAAACACACACACACACAAAACAAACAAACAAAAAAAACAATTCTAGCAGATCAGTGGAGAGAAATTTCAGCTGTACTCATTTCCTGTAGTTACAGTAAGATAAAGACTCCCCTAAGTTAGGAATACCTTAAATTATAAAAGACTAACAAGACTAAAATGTGATGCCTCTTTGTTACCAAGCAAGATTGCATCAATAGTAATTCCAATGCCAAGACACTTATCTTGTTTTAAACATTAACACCCAAAATAACCAGTCTTAAAAGGTCATGTTTATTTAAAAATAGCTTGCTTGCATTTTACATTAAAGTTAATTTACTAACCTTAAAAAATTTAAATGCAAATGTATACAAATAATTGAAGCATCCTGTCAAAGTTCACATACATACCGCTAGAGAAATGAAAACATTCAAGGTCATATGAAATCTTTCTTAACCATGTACCATCATGTGGATTATTCTGTTAAATGTATATTGAACTTAAATGTTTGAACTCTCTCTTTAGCAGTTTCTTTTTTTTTTTTTTTTTTTTTTAAATCAAGCCTCTAATTTCCTACTTATAACGTGTTTTTCAGGCCATAACAAAGAAGCATACTGTACCTCTGGTGCTGTTGGCTGTTGCCGATGTGGTTGTGCTGGTTGTTAAGGCTACAGTGGTTGTGACTGTTGCAGTGGTAAGGGAGGGGATGACAGTAGTGGGAAGCAAAGTGTTGAAAACATCTGGTGAGTGGAAAAAAAAATATAAAATAAAATCATATCATGCAAACAAAGAAGAACCATAACAGTGGTTTAATTTGTAAATACAAGTATGTCAAAAATGACTAAATTAAAACATGATTAACATAAATTATTACTGGTACAACAGTGTACCTTTAAATTCTTGACATTATATCACTCTCAATTTTTATAGTCAATCTGCTAGCATACAGAATTTAAAACACTGTTAAAATGACTGAGTTTCCACAGATCTGGAGAGTGAATGTTTAAGTGACAAGAATCCATTTCTTCACTGAGCCATTTTAAATGTCTCATATAGTAGAAACCATATACAGATGAAACATGCTGTGTCAGAGTGGGAGATGAAAAAACAACACTATCATGCTAAAATAAACACACACATGTTAACGAGAAATGGCTGTATGTTAAAAACACCCACTTTCAGACAGACTCAATGGAAGGAAAAAGGGGAGAAAATGCTACTAACTATAAGAGCTGCTTTTTCCGGATTGCTTTTCTTCTTCCCACACACTCGTTTAAGACACAGTTGTCTGCTAAGATCCAGAGCAGAGTATATTTCAAAATCTTTACCCTAATTAGCAAGCAAAGTCATCTTGCAATCATCCTTAACACTTACAGGTTATCATTAATATACGGCTTAGAACTGAAAAATCAGAAAGATCAATAATATTATTGTTAGTAAATGTACAAATCAGAAAAGATGCAAAGCTCTGATGAAGAGTATGCTACAAAACCCTTCATCAAGTGCAGGTATGCCAAGCTTAGGCAGCTGCCACTTCCTTGCAGAGCAACCAACAGTCTCTGTTGCAAAACATTCCAGTACAGAGCAGAACATAACCAGATGTACAGATTGAAAATACTTTGATTACACTGCCAGAAGCAATAAAGACCAGTATCACTTTGCTTATAAGGTGATTGCAGGTTTTAAAGAACAAACAAACAAATGCCCTGAAGAGAACTACAGAAAAGCACTTTTGTGAGGAAGTAAAAAGCATCTGACGTTTTTCAGATTATTTATACCACAGCTTTAAAAGGAAAGGACTAGTTTCTCATCAGTTGTTGGTGAGTAAGCCATTCCACACTGATTTCAGTAAAAACATTTCTGAAGGGTGCTATTCAATGCAATAAAGGAGCAAAAATCTGACCCATGATCTATCTCCCTTGCTGTGGAAGGAAATGCAATTGGTCTCCGAGTACCATCAATTCTGACTAAAATCAATGGGAGCTAAAGTAGCTCAGCTCTTTACAATATTGGGCTCAACAGAAGACATTTCAGAGACAGGGCCCTTGAGTTCAGCATGGCATAATTATACTCTTAAGACTTTAAATTAAAATGTTTGCCTTATTTTCATGATGGATGACAGATTGCTTGGCACTTAAAAAGTCTCCTTGTCTGTAAATACTTATGAGTCACCTACAGTGTCCTGCACTCCTCCGGTTTCGATAAACACCAGTACTATTCTCTCCAGAACCTATACCTGTGGGATTTCCCACTTTGGAAGCCATCAGAGAATGGCATAAGATCTCTCTTTCATCTGCTGTACACTGACATTTACATCTGTTTTACAATATAAACTATTCCCAAACCAGAAAAATTAAAGCAGGCTTTTCAAAAAAGCCAGCATAACTACATTAATCATCAGGAAAAAAAACCTGTAACATTACCTGGATGCAAGTACCACAATAATTAAACAGAACTGAGTTTAACAAGCATTAGAAATACATTAACATGTTAAAAAGACACATGTCATATGTACTGATCTATGCAATTATTTCTCATAAAGGGAAACTCCTTCTTAGATAAGTATCTGATAAAAATCAAATCAAACAGGAAAAAAAAAATCCCTACCTCCTTCATAAGGAGAGCAAAGCCTTGTTTATTAGAAAAGCATTACAAATAAGTCTTGTACATAAAAACTAATTAATGTGACTTATGGTTCCCTTGGTTATCTTTCTTAAATATGTCATTTACTTAAGACTATGCAATGGCAAGTCAACTGCAACTGGCAAAGGCAGCTATGGTTTTATGATGGTGTTTTTTCTTCTAAGAGCACATTGTCTACCCAGTGTGCAAAACACTGGCATAAATGAATCACTGGTGAATTTAGAAGCTCTTTGTTTTCTGGGTTCTCTTCTGACTGAAATATTTCCAGCAAGAATTCATATATTAAAAGAAAGCCCACATAAGAAACTGAGATTGATTAACAAGGACTAGGAGATAAGTGTTTTAATACAGATACGTAGGTTCATCTTTTCTGATCATGTCAAGAACAATGAAAACTTATGCAGAAATTAGTTTCCTAATCAGAGTCACTAACTCTAATTCCAAACATCATCACAGCAGCTTGTCAGAAGCCTCAGAGAAAAATGTGTTCTCAAAGGAAACATAAATACAAGACTAGGACTGGCTTTGTTTCTTTCTTACTAGAGTAAGGAGAAATTCACCGTGCAAATGACTGTAGCTGGTCTGCTTGACTCATAGCATTACAATTACTTGCTCTCAATAACTGAAGTACAAGATAAGAACCAGGAATCATCCTAATGAGCCTTTCATCGGCCAATGAATCTAAATTTACTCTGCATTCTGGGGATGCCTTGGCTCTATATAATAGAATTTCTTCTTTAATGATGTGTGTCATGGGAAGGTATGTGTGAAGTGACAGAACAGCTGACCGCTCTACAGACAACAGGTTTTGGAACTCCTGGACCATATTTCATCCTTAAAACCTATTTTGGCAGCCCAAGTCTAGATACAGATTAGCAGTCTGAAATGCACTCATGTCCCACATTCAAAAGACTTGAATATTTGGGCCCACCAGTCCTACTGAGTTTCTCTGACAGAAAGGCTCCTCGGCTCTTCTAGGAAGATCTACAGGTTCTTGCAAAAACCCTATCAACCTTGATTATTATCATTATTATTATTATTATTAATGACAGAATGCAAATCATGGACTTCAAAATAAAGAAAAATAAGATGCAGTGCCCTTCATTCTATCCTCATTTATTGGACATGTAGGAGGTAAGTGGGGTTGGTAGCTCCCAGAATCAGACACAATGGAAATATAAACTGATTGACACTCAACTGCACAGGCTTCTGTTTAAGGCACATTAATCTCGTTCAGTATTCTAAAGAGGGTATGCTGTTTCATTTACATGCCAGAAGAGAATTATAATTTGATTGTTATTAGTTCTGTAGGACTTTGTTATTGCTTTCACTTTGGGGTACACCTATCAGGCTACTAGTGAGGCAGACACATTAACTGCTTCTTTAACAATCAAAGGTGTTACACAGATTTGACCTCTTCTTGAGCCCTCTGCAAGGAAGTACCTTAATAGCATGGACTTGTAGGTTTCTGCCCAAAAAATGTGTGTAGCAGAGATACTTCATTCTATTTTCTGGCCTTGCAGTTTCTGAATCTGGTTGTACAAAATATTCAGCCAAAAACAAATTTTTGTTTACGACTCCCACACCCCTAAATACTGAAGGTAATTATGATCAAGAGACCATGAAGAGTGGAACTTTTTAATTCAGGTAGCCATACCCAGATCAATGCACCTGATCACTGTTTCCACAATACTGAAGTATTAATCCTTAGACTCCTGTGAAGCAGAAAATAGCTATATTTTGCAGATGGGGAACCAAAGAAGATAGAAAAGCAATGCTTAGACATCTAGAAGTCAAGTAATAATTGTCACTGTTAGGTTTCAAGTCTCACTACTAAAATGAACTTCTGGTGGCAGATATTAAGCCAAAAAATCAGTAATGTACTTAACCTGGTATTCATTTCATCACCTTGCTACCTCTGAAATACAAGTGATTCACCAAGAACTAATTGTTTCCATAATAGAATCTGGAAATTGAAAAGGGGTTAGATCACAGAATCACAGAATAGTCTGGGTTGGAAGAGACCTACAAGATCACTGGGTCCAACCTCTGACCTAACAATAACAAGTCCTCCACTAATCCATATCCCTAAGCTCTACATCTAAACGTCTTTTAAAGACCTCCAGGGATGGTGACTCAACCACTTCCCTGGGCAGCCTATTCCAGTGACTAACAACCCCTTCAGTAAAGAAGTTCTTCATCATATCCAATTTAAACCTCCCCTGGCGCAACTTTAGCCCATTCCCCCTCGTCCTGTCACCAGGCACGTGGGAGAATAGACCAACAGCCACCTCGCTACAACCTCCTTTCAGGCACCTGTAGAGGGCAATAAGGTCGCCCCTGAGCCTCCTCTTCTCCAGGCTAAACAGTCCCAGCTCCCTCAGCCGCTCCTCATAAGACTTGTTCTCCAGACCCTTCACCAGCTTCGTAGCCCTTCTCTGGACTCGCTCAAGCACCTCCATGTCCTTCTTGTAGTGAGGGGCCCAAAACTGAACACAGTACTCGATGTCACATAGAGGGGACTTACTGACTTTAGTCAAAACTCTTTTACATGAATTTCCTTCAGGTTATATATGAGACCTGATCTAGATTTTCAGTGAAAGAGGTAGGCTTCTCACCTCTGTCTAGCAGCACAAAAGGGTTTGAGAAGAGTTGCAAATATTAAGAGGACTCTCTTTTAAGACCTGAAGTAGTGTCACAGTACAGTGAATGCATAGAGAAGTATGGGAAGATTTTACCGGCATGCTTCAAGGACCTCTATGGCATGTTAGCATGCCTTTAAACTGCACTAGCAGTAGCAAGGTGAGGACAGACAGGAATGAGGTTATCTGATGGCTCATTGTGAATGCTAAAAGGAGGAACATGTAGTGCTTGGTTCTTTCAGGAGGCTGCTCTTTAGAACAGGTACATATCTAGTCTGTTTATGAGTGGCAGAATAGTGTTTTGCAAGATCAATTCAAAAACACTGGCAAGCCCTACCCGACTATAATTTTGTGCTTTCCTCTCCTTCTCTCTTGAACTGATGCTGCATTCTTCTTATTGTGGCAGAAGACATTCATCCAGTTAAGTGCAGGGAGCCTGGACAATTTACTCTCACTGCAGATTTGGCCCTAAGCATTTTTACTCTCAATTTCCAAAGAAATGAGAAATGGTTCTGTTTGGTTTAACAGGCTTACGTGAAAGATAGATCTGACCTATCGAAAATATTCGACTTGTTTGGTGAAAATACAACTGATATTCTGAAATGACTGAGCACAATTCAGACAACACTGGCTGCAGTTGATAAAAATGTAAAGGCTTTGTTTCAAGCCTGACAAAGGCTGACAGAAAAATTAAAGGACAAACTGATAATGATGGATGGCCCTTGCTGTATTTTGACTGAGAACAAAAGAAATTCTAAGTAGTAAACTGAACTGAGTGATGACCTACCTGGAAAACAATCTCACTACTCTGTGCAAAATTTAATCAGAGTCTGTGGTATGTAGTACTAAATAATTTAGCAAGGTTTTAAATTTAAAGGGAGATGCATTTAATGTTGCTCCCAGAAAACAGAATTTAACAAAGGAATCATTCAGCTTGAATATCATGTGCCAATAGCTCCTTAGCACTTAGACTGAATGATCATGAAGCCTCATGGACATGAGGTCAAGGGGTTCAGATTTATGAAACTCTGAAATGGCAATTATGTGCTCGACATTTTTGCTTGCAAATCAGATGTCATTAAAAAAAAATCCAAAACCTTTTAATAAAAGCCTCATGTAGATCTAGATCCCTAGTTAAAACAATTAGAGACTACTGGTGGATGAGTTCATAATGCGAGATATACAACTAAGCTAAAATTTCTAAGCAACTTAGGAAGAATAGAAAATAAATTCACACAGTATTATAATTCTGAGATGTTTCATGGACCTGTAGGTGACATTAGATATTGGAAGATGTGTGAACTTGTTTTTATTTAACACATTTTGGCTGCACAGTCAGGACAGAGGAAAAAAAATTAAGTCTTAAGAGAACAGGGTTTTGATGTCACTGGGAGTTCTCTCACTTGTTATATAAACTTTTTGTTTGTTTGTTTGTTTGCTGTTTTTGTTTTGTTTTCTATTTTGAAAGTAAGATGTTTCAGCAGCAAATAAAAGAGGACAAAGTATTACAAAATTTCTTCTGTTTTCAGAGAATCAAGCAAAAATATTGGTATTTGCACATCTCTGGCCCAAATTTTATCCTTAGAAAGTTAAGAATATAACTTCAAAGAACCAAACACACATCACTATTGATACTCAGTGTTGGCAGCATGGTATCACCCAAAATTACTTAGAAGTTTGTCCTTTAAAGTGAGGACCTGATATCACATCATGGCATATTTTTGGACACATGGTCTGACCAGAAGAGGTTATGACAAAATTAAAAGTATGATGAATACGAGAAAAAGTGCAGTAGGAGGTTGACATTAAGCTATGAGGAAAAAAAAAAAAAAAAGTTGACTGTCCTTAATTGCTTTAAACAATTCCTCTACTGAATATCTCATTCACTTTGAGTGTCACAGCAACAGCAAGACTTCAAGGGTGTGGGAAGTTCTGATTTTCTACCAGTAAAGCTGGATCAGGCACAGGCAGATGTAGGAGCTGTCAGATAACAAAAAGCTGTGACTCTTGCACACATGACAAGCATGGGAAGGAAGTGGCCTTACCCTTTTCACTGGAATACTTAAAAAAACACCTCTACCACTTTCCACAGGGACTCTGAGGAGCAGAGCTTGCTGAGTGGAGCAGCCCCCATGCCTCCTCTTCAACCTCTTCCACCACACAGAACAGCATTTAGGATTTGCTGGGTCTAAGCTTTTTGTAGTGCTCATGAATGCTCACTAAAATTCAGACAGCTGCAATAAACACCCCAAAAAAAGCACTTTTCAGCAGTATCTGGGTAGAAAAGCATGACCTTTCTACAGAGCAAAAATGTTACCACAAATATGGCTTTCTCACCTGGAGAACAAAGTAGTTGGTAGCACTCACAGTTGATGGAAATGCACATATGGACCACAGGACAACTGAAACAAGTATTTCACAGCAAAGCATCTAACATGAATATTTAAGTGTGCTAGTGACTGATAACTTTTAAAATGAAGAGTTTGACCTTGGAAGCCCGAGTGCTTACTTCAGGGATCATAGTGAACCCCACACCACTCCACTGAATTTGTGATCAGCAAAAGCTGTCCAGCTGCAGCTCCCTTGAAACAAAGAAATTTGCAAAGGAAGTCCTATGATGCTGGAACACTCGTTTCATTATCCATCCATTGTTCACCATTCTAGCGATCTGAAAAGCTTGCCATTCTTGCTCTTTGTGAAGCAGAAGAATAAAAGGTGACATAACGTAATATCTCACAATACATCTACATAGTACATTGCAGTTTGGGTGGGGCAGATTATAGGAATTGCAACTACTGTACTGAAGAAAATGAATAGGTTGTAATGTAGTATTTCTTAATTTCTACTTGTGCTAAAACCAGGTGATATACAGAGAACATAAAAGGATAAATCTGACAAGTTAACAACTTGTTCTGATGAGTAGATGTTGAAGATTATCTTAACACAACAATCTAAATTCTCAAGTGGAGAAACTCTTTAATACTAAAGAACTTGTTTTCGAGTGCTCTGAGTTTTACTTTAATAATGTTATTAGCATAAATGTACCTCCGAGGACAAATCAAGATGGGTATTCCACAGAAAAATTGATCTTCCATGTTTTGGAGTCATATGAATACAATACTTTAGACTACTCCAAATGTATATTGTGCAAGACCTACACATTCCCAAAGATACCTTACATTTTTCCAGTAGATAAGAAAAAAAATCTTTCATATTTTATAGTGGTAATATTAATAAAACCCTAATGTTTTATTGAAGGTAGCCATTCTATTTTGCACACCTTTTTATTTGAAGCAGTTATGAATAGAGCAGAGCACATCAGTGAAGTTTATGCAACTTGCCTGAAAGATTTTAACTAAAATTTGCAGACCAAAGAGAAGGCTAAGAAGAAGGATTTTGTAATTCAATGTTCCAATAAAAAGGTATAGTTTTAAAGTACTGTTTGAGACTGCAGCCTCAAATGAAGCAGCTTTACTTATAAAAAGGCATCTATACATGTCCTGATTTTATTTAACACTCTTCATTAAGAAATATATATGCACTAAAGAATGGATCTTTGCCTCTGTAAGATCATTACTTAGACAGTACAGATGAAATGTTAGTGAAAAGGTGGTAGCATCACTCCCATTTCACAGCTGGGAAAATGAACACAGAAGTATTAAGTGGAATATCTTAAATCTTACAGACCTCTGATCATGACAGGGGAGTTCATAATGAATCTCCAGAGTCCCACTTTAATACTCTATGGGAAGAAAAAAAAAAAAAAAGCCCAGAAAAATAACCTCTTAAAATTGTATTTTAAAAGCAATTGTCCTTACTCCTGCAGTGCTAATTTTACTGCATTCAAGACAAATTGTTACCACAAAAGCCACCATCTTACAAGAACAAAGCCAGCATGACTTGTTGCAGAAGCACAGCATTCTATCAATATATCATATTATTATATCATATTATTAATAATATTATATCATATTATTAATAATAATAATATGGTATTTTAGGCCCATTGCCACTGCTTAAAGATCACATTACAGCTGCGATTTTCATTTTTATTCTTTTTAAGTAAACAGACAAGCCGTATTTCCTTGTTTCTCCAAGCCATAAAAAATAGAACTATTCAAAATTAAATGAAATAAAGTACCAGCATCTGACCCTTGAAAACCTATAAAGAAAAGCTAATGTACAATACAAATTCAGACACCAGCAGCCTTGAACAAAGATGACAGCTTTCTCAGAATGACACTTGACACTTTCTCTGAAAATAAATAAATAAATAAATTCAAAAAGTTCAGCCAGACCTACTGTAGGAAGAAGAAAGAGGTCAAGAAGAATTTTCTAAAATTTTCCTAGTATAGAAAAAAGTGTTGAAACAAAATAGAGGTAAACAGAAGGCTGATCTCTATTTCATTATGGTTGTTGCTTTAACTTCTCTGAGAAATGAAACAATGAAATTGCTTAAACAACTCAAAATTCACTGCAATAATTTTAAGGTTAGAATAAAGACATAACAGAGAATGTTATTTGAATGACTTTATTTCAAAATAAAATCAGAGGGGTCTAACACTAATCTGAAATGCTTTCTAAGTGTGGGATAGCTGTATCCCACTGAAAATTAGATTGGGCAAATTAATTGGATCTTTGCAACAAAAACACAGTTTGCACCATCTTTGATTAATAAACTTAATACTCACATTCTTATTACCATAGCGCATTACCTGAGAGAACAAACTCCTATCATTTTAGTTGTCAATCTTTATGGTCTTTTTTTTTTTTTTTTTTTTTTTTTGGTTCAAAGGAGTTCTATTCATTTAGCTGAATTCCTCAATGACTCTGGCTTTGTATAACATGTTACTATGAATGCTGGGACAATAAAAAGTCAAGACTTGATTTTATTACAATTATCCATCTTTTGTTCATGCAGGCAAATATTTGGTAACTTTATCTCTAAGCCATCAAATAGGACAATACCATCCCAATAGAATGCTGAAGTATTTGTTATTAAAAAAGCAGGTCAGATTTGCTAATTTATTTTAAGCAAACAGATTTACAAGTCATTGCAAAGGGATTTCAGTTCCTGATTGTGAATGATGAAAGCCATCCAGAGCTCTCCTCAATCAAGCAGCAAACGAATACTGCAATGTATCAACCTTGTCAACTGCTTCCTACCAATCAAGGATTAGAGAACCTCTAGAGAATATATATTAAAAAAAGAACAAAAATAAATAAATTATTATTATTATTAATAATAATAATCAGAAATCACAGAGGGTGAAATTCTACTACTGTGATGATCCACAGCAATACCTAAAGGAAAAAAGTTTACTCTGTCAAATCTCTTTCCTATCCTTCCTCCTCTCATTTGGTTTGGTTTCTTCACTTGCCAGGAGAAATAATAAGTTTCAACTGAAAGGTATGCCCTTCGCAGGCATGAAGTTACCAAGCAAAAGCAAAGCCTTTCTTCAAGGGTTTATTTGGGGACTAAATGAGTTGTATGGATACAGGTGAAGAAAAAGTAAAGGAAATGCAGACTAGAGTATAAAGAAGATAAAGAAAAACAGAAATAAAATCTTTCATACTTCAATCTCCAGTCCTTCTAACAAAAGAAAAGTAACCTTCACTGAAAGTTGTTCGGACTGTTTTTCTCACAAATGACAGCTCATCTTACATCATAGCATGAATTCCATCAGTGACAGCAGATATTTGGAGACCTGTTCACAGACACCTGCCAGGTATTTCTTCAAAAGGGATTACAACTTTATTTATTCTTGTGAGGTAACCACAGCCTTCTGCAGGAAGTCAGGATATTGTGGGAGATACTCAGACAGCGCTAGGTATTCCAACCAGCTTCATCAACTTCGGTAGATTCACATTCATACTTGCAAGCAATATTTTTTTCTCCTATTACAAAAACAGACTAATCATAACAAATAATTACTAACACCAAGTTAAGGATATTAGAGATGGTTTGAGATAAGCAAATTCCAAAGTCTATACTTCTCTCTGACACTCTATCCTTCATATTTGATCAAAGACATTAGATAGGGAACTTCTCATAGCTCTCTAACAAAGATGTAACATTTTTACAGAAGCTTCCCCACACTCATGAGTAACCTAAAGACTCAGGATGTTGTGTGTGATCTCCCTAAAGCAATTATATCTGTCTCCAAACTATCTCCATTTGCTCAGAACCAATGACTTGTGCTACTTTCCTAAACTTTGTAATCTCAGTTGGAGCAACACATGGTACCAATGTATCACCAGGCGACCATCACCAATTGACATTTTAAGTATAATCACTGCACAGCATATCATTTTCCCTTCCTGAATTGAGTGAAAAGACGAGCAACCTATTCTCAAAAGAAAAGTAAATTATAGAAGCACCATATCAGAATGACAGAGACAGGAGACCCTCACCTGCATTCAAAGTAGCTCCTAATGGTGTTGGAAAGATTGCAATTTAGAAAAATTACTAAGTTACTTTAATAATTTCATTATGGTTTTGTGTGTGTGTGTGAATAATAAATGATCTTGATGGAAACAGAAAATCATTAGCAACTGTTCGACTTTGTCATCAGTCACAAGTGAAATCATTCTGTTAACAGCCTTATTTTCTTCATGAAGCCTGCATGTGATATTCATAGACATGGTAATTTTGCACTCTGACCCCTCACCCAAAAAGGCATGATTGAAGTAAAGTTTAAGAATGTAAGAGGTAAGCAATAGCAAAGCTTGAAGTCCAGAAAAATTAGAGAGCAAGCTGTGCTACTAAAGCAAATCAGAGTGACAATAAACTCAACAGTACTATTTGAAAAGTACACCTCACTGAAGGTCATTTAAAGTTATGTTCTAAAGAGCAACAGCAGTATACCTAGTATAAGTTATTCAAAAAGTACTTTACTGTAGGTGCTCTACCTGTATATAAGAATCCAAAATATTAATTTTATGCAATTACTGTCTATGGAGAGAAAAGTTCATTATAAATCAAAACTATTATGCAATTTTTTCCTTTTCAGAAATCACATAGGGAGCCCAAATCAAGAACTATCTCATTAGCCAATTACACATGTACATAGAAAATTGAATTTCTTCAGGTGTTGTGTGACATGATCCAAAGCTACAGTTTTTTTGAATAAGTACATTGCTAACATATTTAAATAGGAATGAGCTATATGTGCTATATGTGTTGGAATAGGTAGATAAAAATTGGCACTTGAGACAGCGTCTGCTGCTGGGGACTGGGAGGGGAGAGGGAAGTAAAAGCAGGACAAATTCAAATTTAAGTCAACTGAAAGACCCTGGATTCAGTAATTCCAGCAACTACTCCATTCAAAAAAAAAAATAAAATAATAATAATAATTAAATGTCCCCAAAAAAAAAAAAAAAAAAAATCACTATTTTAAAACTTTTCTTTCATCCAAAACAGTACTTAAATGTAAAACATTCTCCCAAAGCATTTCTGTGGTTTGGAATGTTATTTTCTTGACCTTTACAAAATAATTTTGAGCTTATCTGAAAGAAAAAACAAACAAACAAAAAAAACTTACTTTTCTAGAGTCACCATAAATGAAGAAATATCAGTTCATACAGCTCAACTATAGACCCTACTGTGCAAGTATTTATCAACAAAAAGCAATTTCAAAGTAGCTGCCTTGCAAGTGTTCAGGGATAATAGCTGGCCAATTCATCCATAAAATTAAGCCAACAATTCCACCGTAAGTTTCTTGACAGACTTCTCATACCTAGAAACATAAATAAGTATTGTATTTCTTTAGTCCAATAATAAAGCCTATATTACACAAGGTTTTCTTAATTCATCTGATTGTGCAGCATTCTAACAAAACTGTTCTTTTAGGTTTGGGCCACCTGTTTTAGTGCAGCTAAAAGTCTTCAGAAGAAGTTAACTTTAACACTATGAAAATGACTTAATACCTTGATGTCACTATGCAAAGTTGATGTGTATGCAAAATCAAAATAATTAAACACAATTTGAAGGGCTATACTTTGCAGAATATCATGTGAATACCGTTTTCTGTGTGTTTATGATGCTACCTTTAATAAAGGGTTTATTGAACTACTTTCTCACTTTCTCAGGACTGTGCAATCTAACTCCTACATACCTCGGCTTCTGCACAAAAATCATGGACAATTAAAAAAAAAAAAAGCTTTGGGGAAGGAAGACTCATTTTGGGGTTTTTTTTTTTTTTTTTTTTTTTTTTTTTTTTTTTTACATTTTTGAGATGACTAAAGTCTTCAAGAGCATTCTTTTATTTATTTTTCAGCTGAAACCTCAGATTTCTCTGTAAAGGAGACAACTCATTGACATTTTTGTACTTTATTTTTACTTTTTAAAAGATGGAAGTAGGAGAGATTGTTCTTTTCACCTCTGTTTTAAGGACTCAGAACTGAGGGACCCTCTTTCTTTTAATTCAAACACTGAAAAAACAAAAACAACAACAACAACAAAAAAAACAAACTAAAACCCAAGAAGTATAGATATTTGCATGCACAGAATTTCAAATTAAGTCCTGAGTGGTCTTCTGAGCCTCATATTCTTGATAAGCTTTGATTGCTGTGGGAATAAAGTTTTTTTTTTTTTTTTTTTTTAGTAAAAATAACCTCTATTACAGCTTTACAGGTTATTATTGTTCCATTACATCACAGGTCTGCTCAATTCTCTTTTCAGAAGCCCAAGCTTTGTTCAGTCAAAGGGTAGGATTTTCCCACAGGCAAGGAAATTCTCTTCTCTGAGACACATCTGTGAGTGAGATGTTTCATTTCAGGAACTATAAAGGAGGCAACTTCAGAAACTGTCCAGCTACCTGGGCTACCATCTACCAGTATCCAGGATCTTAACAACAAAATGGAGGGCAACTAGATTACTGCCGAGTCTGCTGCTCCATACAAGACCTCCATATGAGGTCTCTCATTCCTTTCTTTTCTTGCCACCTCTCCCTGCCTTGCAGTGAATAATTTTTCTATGTTTTCGGAAGGGATGTGAGGAAAAGGTGTCCAAAAACAGTCTACAAGTTTTATCAAAGATCTGTAGTGAATTTTTCTGCAAGCCAGGAGCTCTATTGCCCATCTGATAACCTCCATTTTCATAAAATAATAATAATAATAATAATCATCATCATCATCATACCTCTGACTTTCTTCAAATTACTGTTTGACTTGGTGTTTACTTTCATAAAGTGAGAGAAGTGCACAAGTAAGTTACAGAAATAAAGGAAGGTGAGGGGCTCCTATGAGAACTTCAAGACAGAAATTAAATGTAGTAAAAATTTGATAGTGGGCAAATGAACAGACAAAGATAAAGGAGTTTAGAGCAGATAGAGGTAATGGAGTTTGCTTGATTTCAGATGTGTTTTGGATTCCACAGAGTTTCTACTAATTTAAAAAGAAACTTGTGTGAAAGAAAAAGTGCATGATACTGCAAAAACTGCATGGTACCTCAGAAGGTGAACTTTTGTAATAAATTTATGTGGAGGTAATTAGTATATATATGGAAGTGGAGGTAATAAACTTAGATGTCTGGTGCAAATTTGGCATAGACTTGTTCTAGACATGGAAAGATCAAACAGATTTACTACCAGAAGAAAGAAAATGAAGAAAATGATGAGAAAGAGACCGTGAAAGGAGAGTCTGGATACAAAGGACAGGAATCTGAGAAATACAAAGAGACTAAGATCATAGTTAGTGAGACATTGACAGCAAGGTGAAAATTCTTGAGAAACTAGTGAAGGGAAGCCACATGAAAATGAAAGTGATTTTAACTGCAAGGCAGTGATCCAACTGATAATGGCAAAATAAAAGTGGAAATGAGAGCATTACAGTGATACGAATGGCTGTAGGACTTAGAAAAAGACATAAGCCACTGGTCTAGATGGGAAACAATAGGAGATATCCTGGGAACTGAAAGAAACTATGGAGATGATGGTAGGAAGAATGAAGGAATGCCATCAATGCAAACGTGAACAGCCATCATAGCGAGATTTTCAATACTTCAATACTTACAGCACAAATAGCAAAAGAGGCCAAGTAGATTGGAAAGTTAAGAAATGAAGAGCTCAACCAGCAGGGTTTAAACAAACAAAAGGGAACACTTTTCCCTCAAAGCACATAATTCAATTCAAAACTTGTTGCCACAGGTTATTGTGAAAGCCAAGATGATAAATGTTTTGAAATAGGACTGGACACACATGGAAGATAAATACATCAGAGTCCAAAGGAAAGGTGCAGTGGGACCTTTGGTCCTACACATTGTAGGAGATCTTGTTTGAAATTACATTTCAAAATACTAACGAGGATATAACTCTAATTCACTTGCCTTTATTTGCAAAGAAATATCTTGTCCGAGAAAAAAAAAATATATATTGAGAGGCCAAAGTGAAGGGAATATGTTATGCCACTTTTTATTCTCCAGACCTATTGAGTTTTGGCTCAATCTCTTTCCACTGTACGTATAATTTGGGAGTAAGGACTGTCTAAGAACGTCCACAGAAGCCTATTCATGTCAATTGCAATATTTCTTTGATAGATAATTGATACATGATGCATTATAGTTTAGAGTATTTCTATTAATTGAATACATGGCTTAAAATTAGCGAATCAGGCTATTTCACCCAACTACTTCAATTCAAGTAGGTCTCTAAAACTATCAAATGCTTCTCCTTCCAATAAGAGGTTCTCCTAATGCCATGGACTTCTGTTACATACTCAGTATGATATTGAACTATGTCTTCAGCAGTGATCTCCAGAGATCATTAAAAACATTTATATTCATAGTAGCTGTGCCTTCAGTTTCGTGATGGACCACATCCTTTCTCAACTCCAGCTAAATCAATGCAGTTATTACCTAAGCTTTGCAAGTAGAACCTGGTTTTGGGTTGAGCATCACAAGTTTTAGAGTTAGCTTTGTTTACTGATGATTAATGACTAGTATTTGAACAAAGGTATATAAAAATTCTTAATAAATTGAAAGAGACTGAAAATTGCCTGCAGCACATTACCACAGGAAGGATGTAATATATCTAGCCAGAATGTGCACTTCTAAAGCACTAAGCTCACCAATTAGAATACGGAAATGACAACAGCTACAGGCATTAAAGCTTGTGCCTTTGTTATTGCAAGAGACAAATATCTGAGCAAACTACATGTCTTGCCTTTGTACTGCTGCCTATAAAGTCTGACTTTGCGCCCACTTTCCTGCTTCATGAAGTGTTTTCTTGACATTTATTATTAATAATAGAAGTTAAGAAAATGAAAGTAGCAGTCATATTGATTCAGCAAAGCAGCATGAGAATATTTAATGGTCGTTACCTTTTATCTGATTTAAATACATTCCCTTTCTTTGAAGTCTGATTTCTTTAATTACACTACAAATCTGAAAAGAGTTTTTATGTTATCAGATGCCAATTATGTTAGACATTGTCATTCATTTGCTTATAGTAGTATTTATTTCCACTGCCATCAACTCACACCTAAACAGCGTTACCTCATATGTGTTTACATGGAAAACAAACAAACAAAAAATTATATATATTATTTTGTCTAGGCTGATCCAGTTAAAGGCATGTAACACTCTTTTCTTGGTTTGCATAGTTAATATGTATATAAACTTTCCTTACCCTTAATCTCTAATTATGATAAACTACACCTTTCATTTTTAGGCAATCTTCTCTCCATGCTAGAGCTGCCTAAATCTCTTCCGAGTAAGGAACATAACTTCAGAAATTGAGGGAATTAGTAGATAGAGTCCCATAGAGAGGGGGATTTCATGGGGGGGAAAGAAAAAAAAAAGGAATAGAAGCCACATAGAACTTTTGCAACCTTAATGAACAGAAGACAGAAAATCTGTAGAAATGACAGAGGGAATCAAAATACAGATAAATAAAAAATAAAATCTGTAAATCAGATTATACTCCCCTGCCTCTGCAGAGGATACCTTCCATTGATGTACCCTGCCTTCTCACACAAGCTCGCCTGGCAAAACTGAATCAGCCATAGTATCTCTCTAAGCTTGGGGATATGATTATCATTCTTTCTCTCTTACACTTTAACTTCTCTGAGCTCTGGAGTTGCCTGGAAAAAAAAAAAAAAAACATACACTACCTGTTAGTTATTTGAAATCCGTGAAGCTGGACTTCCAGAGGCTTATTAAGTGCAGTGACTACTATCACTCAGGGTATTTATGCCTAACTCCACACGGATTTGGTAGGTCACTTTTCCTAGACCTTACTTCCCTGACTTGCATCTTCAAAGAATCTCTTGTGAAGAGAGATTCTCTCATCATGCAGATTCTTCCCTCTTCTCTTCTATTTCTTTATAGACATACCACCCCTTAATGTTAAATATGCCATATGCTTGTATAAGAAACCTAAGATTCAAGGTAAGAAGGCTCACTTATGCAGTACATCAGCTGTACCAAAAGGATCAGGTCCAAAAAATTAAGTCAACACATTAGGCACAGGGAAAGTGTCAGGAAACCATGCTGCTCCCAGATATATTTATGAAGATAAAGAGAAAACATATCCTCTATTAAATGGGAGAACGCATCTCAGGAAGTGTTAAAAAGTGGTTTTCCTAGCAGAGTGAGAGAGAGAATAATAATAATGAATTGGTTTAGGAGGATTATTTTTCACTGGGGACATTCAGGAATCCAATGAACAAAAGAAAGGATAAGACTGCCTAAATTGATCTTATACAAGTGATTGTGTTACACTTGATAAAATAATTGTGTCAATCTCTACCATGCTTAAAACAAACTTATAAACTCTGAAACACAGTTGTTAAGCTCTAAACACCATCACATACTCTGTCACACTACTCTCATTGTTACAGAAATCTAGCAAACACCTGACATTTATCTTCTCTAGTTCTAACACCAGAATTGCAGAAATGCAATTAGGAAAACGCTGGTACTCATAACAGAAAAGGTCAGCAGTGTTCAGGCTAAACCTGGTAACATGCCTAATGTGCTGCCACACATAACAGAATGTCTTCCTGATAATGAATGACTTTACTGACTGCCATTAAGTTGTTGTAAAATAATCAGATCAACAGGGGCATGCCACCATGCACTGCCTGAAAGACACTTAGGATATTGTGAAATAGTCTTTGATAGGGGTACATTGCAAAGTCACCACTGATGGAAAATCTACCATAATAAAAAGGCCATGTTTCCAAAAAATTATCACATAAATAAATTGGGTGCAAAACACAAATGATAGAAATTTCAGTGTTTGGTAAGCAAGGAAGCCATTACTTTATCTAAGGCAGAGCACCTTGTGCATGCAGCCAACAAACAATACAGCACCGCCTCTTGGATGTAATTTTTTTTTCTTTTTTTTTTTTTCTTTTTTTTTTTTATAGTAATCAATGTAAGTAGATGTTAGGGAGTTTAGTTTTTCTGTTTGTCTTTAATAGAGAAATACTCACATAGCAGTACAGGCTCAATGGTCCTCATGCAAAGACTTCCTCCTTACTTGCGTCACTAATGCTACATACACTAACAGTGAAGTTTAAGAGAAATGAAAAGTAATCTAGAGGGTTTTTGATAAATCACATTTCATCGACAGCACTAAGAAATATCTCATTACTGAAAGATGAAAGTAGCATTTATTAGAAGTTTTCTGCCAAATACCAAAAGTCAGGTTAAGCCTTTAAGTGAAAAATATTTCTGAGAGCTTGCAAACACTGAGAAACATATATTTGTTATGCCTGAAGTAACTCTGAGCAGAATAAAATCTACATACAAATTATACTCTGTAAACGGAAATGGGAAGTATTAGATCACTTAATTAGATCACTTAATTTTTGCCATAGTTATAAAAAGTTGCTTTTGTGTAAAAACTAGGGGAAAAAGGTACTGTGATGAATTACAGTGCAGCTTCACCTCTTTATCCAGTTAGGTTAAAATTCAGACTAGGGAACTCAATTTTCTAGGAATTATCACAATTACATCTGTGATAAGATAAACTTTATAACATCTAAGTCTCAAAACATAAAGTTTTATTAAAACTAAATGCTAGCATTTTATTATGGTTTTTCCTATACCTGAGTTATATCAAATTATTTTGTGGTAAATATAAAAGCCTGGTATTCTTTTAGTGTGACACATACTGTTGCCTAATTAATCAAGGAAGATAAATCAATTGTAATTTAATGTGAACCTTCTTATTTATCAATTTCATTGGAAGAAGTATCTTGAATATAGCACATGAGAACATGTCCTCAAAAGAGGATTGATTGTAAAATTAAGCCAGATGCTACGATCAGCTAACTTGTATAAGCTGAATTTCATCAGTAGCAATATAAATTGTGTGAAGAAAATTATCTGACAATCTATCTTTGGTGGTCTATATAAAAAAAGTCAAAAGGCTCTTCTGTCTGGTATTTCCAAGTTTCCCTTCATATATTGTTTTATAAACACTTTTAGCTGAACAATATGTGTCTGAGGCAAGTTTTTATAAAGCACTACTGCACATATGGCAAAATATTTTTACAGATGTTTACTTAGTAAAAAAAAGTTCACATTAGCAAACATATTTTGTTTAACCTGTATGAAGAGAGGCATGCCAAAAGAAGGAAGTAAACATACTAACAACAACAACTAAAGAATAGCATCAATAAAAGTGCGATTATACTTCTACCTTTTTCCTGACGTTCTTTCATTAATGATCATAAGCAACCAATTTTATTTTCCTGAAATGCTACATATGTGTAACATGCACCAAAAAACTAAAGGGAATACACTCACCATGTACTATCAGGACATATTCTGTGCTGTTTCGGCCAATGGGATTTTTTGCTTCACATCGATATGTGCCATTGTCTGTTTTGTTTAGGAAACTGATGCTTAGGACCCTGCCATTGACAACCATTCTCTCTGGATCTGGTAGTTCTCCACCATCCTTTGTCCACAATACTGGTTCTGGCCTGTTGAATCCAAAGCAATACATTTAATCAGATACATGTAGTGTGCATATGCAGTGTTATGTAACAGCAACAGTAACTTCTGGATAATACTCTGCTATCACAGAATACTTAGTGATCATTTGAGTTACTGCATAAAACGAGCATCTATTACAACTTTACCATCTGGGACCAAACGTGAATTACTAAAGTGCAGGAAAAGGCAGGAAAAAAAAAGAACAAATAAGAAAACAGAATGGTATTGGAAAAGGCCAAGGTCTTCCCTTAATAAATAAATAAATGTGGTAATGATATTTCAGGGTACACAGTTTGGCAAGGCATTTGGCAAGCTGTGTGAAAACAGCTCTCTGTGTGATGAGCAGCATGGTCTTGTGCACCTGACAGGCAACAGAAATCATGCAAGAAGGCTGAGGTAGATGTAAGTGGTTTGTAATTGGATTCTTAAATTATTTAGGCTATTCACATTCACAAGTGTACTTGCATGTACTGAGTGCTTTTCCTGAACCAGACGTATCAGTTGCAAAGTAGCGCATCTTACACACAATCCAAATTTCTTTATGTTGCTGAACTGTGTCACAGCCCATCCCCTTTTCCACCCTTTCTGCATGCTTCCCTTGAATGATTGTTTTCTTTTTTATTATTATTGTTTTATATATATATATATATACATATATTTTTTTTTCCACACACTATCACAAGCAATATAAGATTTGACTTAAAATCCTGGACTTCCTTTCAGTGAAACCTTTCCTCTTGTACCTGGTGACCTCACGTCAGATCAAAGGCAAAGCAATGACAGCAATAACCCCTTACCCAAGTTAAGGACAGAGAAGAGAAGGGAAATGTCTGTCTTACAGCTTTCTATACATCTTCCCATCAGCAACTGATATTTAACTCTTTCCCAAAAACTCTCAAGAAGCTCTACAGTGCAAAAGATTTGCCTAAGGCAGCAGCAAGTATTTATTACTTATACACAGTCTTTATCTGTATGTAAAAAATTGCACCTTCAAATTTACATGAGGGAAACCAACAAAAAGTCTAAATATCCAAGCAGAGACATTTTGCTAAAATGCAGCCTTACACACAGAATAGTCCTAACACCTTCAACAACAATTTTCTTTTAAATTATACAACATATAGACAAAGTGAAGTTTTCTGAAAGGCACTCACTGCTACATATCTCCTATTACTACCTTTTTTTTTTTTTGTAAAAATGCTAGATTTTATGTTTCTCTTGAGAATCACCAGAGATCTATATAGATTTCAGTAACATTTGGATGATACCTTTTTAAATTATTATTGCACTTGTTACTGAGACTGGCTGTTCTCTGACACTGGGATTTTAATAAATAAAAAATAAACAATTGTGGTGGTTTTACTCGGGTGGGCGGCCGAGCTCCACCACAACCATTCTCTCACTCCCCCTCCTCAAAGAGGAGTGGGGAGAAAAGCAGCTCAAGGGTTGAGATAAGGACGAGGAGATCACACAGTAATTATTGTGACGGGCAAAACAGACTTAGCATAGGGAGATACTAAGATTTATTGCTTATTACTAACAAGCTAGAGAAGTGAGAAACAAAGGAAAGAAACCAAAAGTGACTTCCCTCTCCATCCACCTGAGCGGTGCAGGGGAACGGGGAAATGGGGGTTATGGTCAGTCTATAGCACTTCTTCTCTGCCGCTCCTTCTCGATCACTCTTGTCCCCTGTGCTGTGGGGTCCCACCCACGGGATGCAGTCCTTGCTAAACTGATCCGGCGTGGGCTGTCCACAGGCAGCAGCTCTTCAAGAACTGCTCCAGATATGGGTCCGTACCACGGGGTCCATCCCTCAAGAGCAAACTGCTCCAACCTGGGTCCCCCACGGGCAGCAGCTCCTGCCGGGTCACCTGCTCCTGTGTGGTCTCCTCTCCTCGGCCTACAGGTCCCTGCTTTGGCAGGGGTCTTCCACAGGCCACAGTCTTTGTTGGTGCAGGTCCACCTGCTCCACCATGGTCTCCTCCACAGGCTGCAGTGTGGAACCCTGCTCCATCGTGGTACTCTATGGGTTGCAGGGGGACAGCCTGCTTCACCATGGTCCTCACCACAGGCCGCAGGGGACTTCTGCTCCAGCGCCTGGAGCACCTTTCCCCCTCCTTCTTCACTGACCTTGGCATCTGCAAGGCTGTTTCTTACTCCTCTCACCCTCCCAGCTGCTGTGTGGCACAGCATTTTTTTTTCCCTGTCTTAAATATGCTCTCACAGAGGTGCAAAACAACATCACTTATTGGCTGGGCTCTGGTCGGCAGTGGGGCCCTTACCAAACATGGGGCAGCTTCTAGATCCTTCTCACAGAAGCCACCCCTATGGCCCCTTGCTACTAAAACCTTGCCACATAAACCCACTACAATAATAAATCATACAGAATCATAGAATCATTTAGATTAGAAAAGACCCTTAAAATCATCAAGCCCAACTATCGCCTAATGCTTCTAAGTCCATCACTAAACCATGTCCCTCAGCTCTACATCCACACCTCTTAAACATCTCCAAGGATGGGGATTCCACGATTTCTCTTGGCAGCCTGTTCCAATGCCTCACAATCCTCTCCAAAAAGAAATTCTTATTGATACCTAATCTAAACCTCCCTTGGCACAAGTTGAGGCCATTGCCCTCATTGTCATCTCCTATGACTGGTCACCTGATAAAAGAGACTGACACCCTCCTTACTGCAACTGCCTTTCAGGTAGTAACAGAAAGTGGTAAGGTCTCCCCTCAGCCTCCTTTTCTTCACTAAATGACCCTAGTTCTCTCAGATGCTCCTTACGTGTCTTGTTTTCTAGTCCCTGCATCTTCCTTGCTCTTCCCTGAATGCATTCCAGCAACTCAACATCCTTCTTGTAGTAAGGGGCTCAAAACTGAACACCATACTTGAGGTACAGCCTCGCCAGTGCCCAGTACAAGAGAACAATCTCTTCCCTAGTCAGGGAATATTACAACATTCACATAATTTGAAATAATGGATTAAGAACTATTGGTGTAATGGGCCTTATACTTAAATGTAAATATGTCACAGTATTCTTTCTAAGTGTGCTTTCAAGCACTGATATCTAAATAGACATGTACACACAATATACACACCTCCTTTCTGCTTAATACTAGCAGGAGATCTAGATGTCCACATTGTTGCAGAAAAATTGTCCCACACAGTTCACAACATTAAGGTGTGATTTGCTTTGATTTGTTAAAGTGGATGTGTTCAATTTTCTAGCAAACTCCTCAACGTTCCCCATTTACCACTTTACCGTGAATCCGTAATCCCAGGAGTGGAAACTCTGAAACACTTCTGCTACAATATAAACCATTACCTTCATAAATGGCACATTAAAGCAACTTCTGTGCAGTGGTAATTTATGAAACATACATTTTAAATTGAACTTAGATGGCATATCCTAGAGAAAAAACCCATAGGATAACAAATAACTAGGAAATGGAGCCTTAGATCTAAATTATTCGAGGAGCTTTGTCACATCTTAATACACCAACTGCAGTCCTATGCAGAGCAGTTAGAGAGGCAGATCTACATCCTCTGGGTGACAGGTTGGTAGCAGGGAAACCATCCCTTAATTAACAGAGCCACCCTGTGTGGGCTTAACAGCAGCAGCAGAGCCATCCCTGGGCAGCCGGCCCATGGTCAGCACATCGTGGTGGCTGGGCACAGCCCTTTCTCCACCTCACCACTCTTGGGAGGATGCTGCCTAAAGCAGTGACTGTCACAGCTGCAGAACTAAATTTTGCCTTCACTGCTGGGAAGCTTTGAGACACTCTGGTCTAAACAATTCATTAGTCAGGCAGAAGTGCGTTAAGAACATGGGACATGTTCAAGCACCCAGGCCAGCATGCTGCTGCTGACAGCAACAACTGGAGCGGCTGCTCAGGGAAAGCGCAGAGTGTGGCCACTGCCCACAGTCCACCCCCCTGTACTCTGCCAGCAGCCGTAATCATCCCACCGGGGATGCTGAAGGGCATGTCTCTTGTTCTTCTTAGTGTCTGTGCAGTATTTATATCTGTTGCCCATAAATTTCTCAAATCTCTTTTTGAATCTGCTTACAGTCTGCCAACCCAGACTTCTGTGGCAACAAATTCAAAAAAAGTTTCCTACCTGCTGTGTAAAAGCTTACTTTTTTTGTACTTTTATCTGTCTTGTACTGATCTCTGAGCAGTTGCAATGAATTATGGTAACAGAATTTGGTAATAGTTCTGCACCTTGCTATTAACTATGACAGACCTGTATTTAGTAGACCTTTCTTCTACTCTCTCCCCCTTCTTTTCTCTACTTGTTTGAATTTGATACAGTCCGAGATTACTGGCAGGAAAAAACAATAACACCCCCACATAAGAAAACAGACATACTAAATTTAGAAAACATTGGCCACTCCTTGGTAAGAGCTTTAGCAAATTAATTGTCAAAAGCCCAAATGCAGTTGTAACATCAAGGAAGAAGCTCCCCTTCTGTGTCACAAGACACACCAAACTGTAAGTTTTCCATAAGTTATCCTATTGAAGTGTTCATGGA
Organism: Nettapus auritus; assembly: GCA_011076525.1. Classification (NCBI taxonomy): domain Eukaryota; kingdom Metazoa; phylum Chordata; class Aves; order Anseriformes; family Anatidae; genus Nettapus; species Nettapus auritus. The sequence continues at coordinate 97,217,043 of CM021765.1, forward strand.
TGTATATACGGAGGTTCATTTTTCACCCAACATTTTGAAAGTGTTCTGGCTCAGTTGGGGGATATTTAGATTGGATATCCTAAAACAACAGGCAAACGTGTACAACTCCTATTACTGCATATTTCTCTCTACTGCCTAGGTCTCTAATATTGAAGAACGTTACCTTTCGTTCACATATTAACAAATTGCCACGAGGCTATTACTCAGACTGGAACAAACAGAGTATCTCTGAGCCTTGCATTTGTGATTACTCCACATTGAATCACACTTACCAGTTGAGCCCACACTTTCTCAGGCAACCCCAAAAAAAGTATCTATTTGAGCACAATAGCTATAAAGTTGAAATGAGTGGAGTGTCAACTAATACAGTTGTATGCTATCACCTTTGCACATTCATGGCACAAACAAGCTCACCAACCTGCTCTGTCCTAATAGAAACATGCAGCCTACTGGTAGCGAGGCAGTCACCCAAGGACCAAATTTGGGGCTACAGATGTTTTCTATATCCCTGGTTTAATCCCTCCCTGGTGGGCGTGGATATATGGAAATGAGCTGTGCTACCACTGACCCCTTCATTGGGCTGGGCAAGGTAGCCAAGCTGAGGCACCAAGATGTTGTTTTCTTCTCCAAAACACAGCTCTGCTTCTGGCCTCACCTATTTTAATTTGCTCTCAGTGTGACACCTTTTAAAACAAAACCAAACAAATTAATTATGTTGCATTGAAGAAATTCTTTCAAAGACAGCTCAAATGTGACAGACAGGTCATGCTAGTTCTTTGTACAGAATGTACAAAGTAAAGTAAAAACTAGTAAAAGCATGTACTGCTTTTACTAATTTAGCTTTGCGTACTGATGCCCACAGTAACACCACTGGGATTGCACTATGCTAAAAGAAGCTAGAGATACTAATAATTATTATGGCCAATGACTCTCCTGCCAAGCCTCTAATATAAGCTTAAATTCTATACCTTCGCTGAAAAACTGCTAATCAGATTTCAATTTTGTTATAATTTATATTTAATCCTAACAGGCTCAGAAGATTTCAGTAACTGACTTGCATAAGTGAATTGTTTTTTAGTATCAATAAATACATTTGTCAACTGTCTTTAGGTTAGCCTCCAAATGTGACATAAAAAGCAACATAATTCCATGTTCTTTCACAGACAAACTGAGATGGGACTGCAATGAGGGAATCAAAACTGTTACCACACTCCAGAGGGATTCAGCTTTCATACTGTGAAACTGGAGTTTTCTTGCAAGCAACTTCAATTTATGAATTCAGATAAAGTATTTTTTAACCCAGATGTTAAGAAATCTTTTCTTCCAAAACAAGTCAGAGAGAAAGCTAAGAATGAACTGGAATATGTTGAAAGAAATGTTTTAGAAAACTCAGATTTGGTTGGAAAAAAGCATTTAGGCACAGACTTGACTTTTTAACAAGCATTTACATAACACCTAAGTCAAAAGGGATTTAAGTTCACTTCAATGTGTTTAATAATCTAGGCCTTTAAAAGTCACACAGCAGTATTTTAAGACAAGTTCTTTAATTTTTGACCTCTTTCCCCACCCTTAACCAAAGTACTACGATGCTTCAGAGCTTGCCATAATTCTCTCTCCTAGTGGTCTTTTTCAATATATAAACATTAAATTAATCTTATTTTAGTCTTAATTTAAGAATGATACATGCACCTACTACATCAGCTCTTCTTTCTGAATACATTGAACTTAACACAATCCATTTAACCTGGAAGTTCTTGGCTCTACGCATTTTTGTTGCCCTTTTCTGATTTCTGTATACAGAAAGGTCATGGCAAAAGTGTTCTCCATTAAGACTTTGATCTCAAACTCTCGGAGAACTTAATGGCCTATAATTCTACCACCGGATAACCTTTTCACATCCATAAGATCTCACTCACACAACAAACAAACAAAGAAACCAAACGTGCCAGCTGTTTACATCCTCAGGCTCACTGAGCATATTATCATTCATCTGGGTATCTAAAGATCCTGTCAAGACTTTGTAGTCAGTGTGGATAAAAATAGGAAAGATAAGTATTTGTGGAACACTAACAAGAAAAGTAAATTCATTATTTTGAGCATGGCCCTCATGAACAATGCCTTTTAATTCTCCAGGCAGGGGCACACTTATTTTCTCTGAAGTCCATAAAAAACACATACTAGTGAATATGCTCAAATGAGTAATGGAAAAGGCATCGCCACTTTTATCAGAGCATTTTTGTTGAAATGCTGGTGTAACGTTAAAAGCCATCTAAAGGAATGGTTGCTTCATTAATTTGACCTTCCAGATTCTCAATATAGAGAAACTCTGTATTTTTAGATTTGTCAGTTAATCATCCAGTTGAAAATTTAAAACCCAAGGGAACTTCTTGTTTGTACGAAGTCTCACTCTCATGAGTCAAATTGGGATGATCTGGTTTGGGAGCATTTCATCTATCAAAAACATCAATACTCGCAGTCTCTAGCCTTTCATAAAAGGCTCAGACGAATGGCTTTTATTTTATCAGATAAGAACTCTCTATGATTTTGTATCTTTGCAGAGCTTGAGTAACCTTCATAGGGTATTTAACTCCCCAAAAGAATTAGTCAAAAATGTCCTAAGTAGCTTTTATAAAGTTCCCTTTTTATTAAGAAGGAAGCTTTGAACATGTGAATTTCCTATTCACCATAACTACTCAGTCTATGCTTTTCTCTTTCAAGAATCTCAGAAGACATAACACAGCCTGAGAAGACTTATGATGCCCTATACCAGTGTTTTTAAAATGGCTAAGAAATAAATTCCCAATGTATGTTAAAAGTGAGGTGGTAACAAAATAAAAATTCCCACTTTCTACATTATAAACATTTGTCAGGAATTCACAGGCATAAACACAAGAGGAACAACAAGAAATGTTAAAGACAATTGTGGTGTATTATGCTTTTGAAAAAGTTGCCTAAATGTAAAGAGAATAAGAAATTTGAGATAAGAATCTCAAATGGTGTTAGTATTCATAATTTAGAGGTTTTTTTGTTTTTTTTTTTTTTTTTTTAAAAAAGAGAAATAGCAAAAAAAAAGACATCAGAAAAGGGAAGAAAACAGAAAACAAGGAAACCAAAACAAACAAAAACCCTTCATCCCTTATCTTTTGTTCTGGTTATAGATAAAACCTTTCTTTTATCCACCACAAATGCAGTGGGGTGACAGGACTTCCTGCCTGTAGCTTTCCTTGGATAAAACAGGCAGTCCTCTCACCTTCACACTGACTCTTTGAGTTACACTTGCTTACCATGGTGATATGATAGACTAAATTTGCAGCTGAAAATCCTTATCCTGAACAAGCCTGTGACAGCAACTGATTAAAGTGACTCAAGAAAAGTCTTTTCAAAGCAAAGGTATTTTTTCTGTTCCTCAAAAATACAAAGCACAGATTGTGAAGGGAGAAAAAGAGTATTTTTTTTCAAATTTTCCCCTATCTATACCTTAATCTTCCCTTGCACCTATTTTTTTTTTTTTTTTTTTTTTTTTTTAAGATTAATTTCAGGTCAGTTAATATGCATCTTCAGTTGTAAGAACCTGACCATTTTCTTTTTGCCATAATTCTCTTTCCTACTATATCTCCCTGTCTATCAGGCTGATAACCCATTTAACCCATTTACCTTTATCCTTTCATATCTCTGATCTAAGGTTTTCTGCCCTTAGTACAGCTGTGTAATGCTGCTGCTCTGTGTCTGGATAGCTTTTCCCCAACTGATTATCAAGCCATTATTAAGTTAACTATATTGAAAATATTTACCTGTAGTTTCTCCTGTTGCCTTTTATACATTCCTCCCCAATATTTCCTTTATTTTAGTCTTTCTCAAGAAGGCAAGACAGTATCTAACAAACACTCTGAAAAGTGTATAAATCATATATATGTATATATGAAGCTTCTTACCTAGTTCCATTATTATTCATAACGCTACCACAAAAGTATAAAAACCTGCTATGAATAACATTTGAGAGACTGGCTTTCTCATAGTCATATGACAGATCAACAAGAGAAATTATGTGAAATCAGAAGATACCTTATCAGTGAGTTGCAACAGAAATAGCCTTTGTATTCTCCTATTGTAAGCAGCAGGGAGGCAAGAGATGTACAAAAAGATTTTCTCAAAAAAAAAAAATAAAAAAAAAGCCTCTGTGGGGAAGATACCATAGGGATGCAGTCCAGAATTTCATGTTAAAAAACTCAAAAGCCATTGCCACATGAATGTAGATATGGGGGAGTCCCTTAGGCTTGTTCATGAAATACTGTCCTCCATAAGGTATGTTAAATGTGGGGGCAAAGACAGGGCATCAAATTGGCATGCTCGCTGCTGTGATTGATCCACTCTCTCTCCATGATTCACATTAGAAGTGAAAAAATAGTTCAGAGAGTTATAATTCATTATCAATAGGCACGGGGTATGTGTAGGAAAAGCAACGTTTTGTCAGGGTTAGTTTAGTTATGCTAGCACCGCTAGACTGTTCAGCTTTGAAGGAAATGCAAAATCAGAGAGCTCACAGAAGTGCTGTATGGCTGAAGGGACAATGTCAGAAAAAGTTTCATGATGGCATTGTGCCATACATCAAATTGAGGTCAAATAAGCAGGTTTTCTCAGTAGTGGAATGCATAGAAACCCATAACTGAAGTATCTGAAAACAAAGCTACTTATTTAATTGATTTCTTATGCCCCCAGTATTAGAACATGTAAATACACAACTCAGAATAAATGCAGTAAGACTTGAAATCAAACTGTGCACAGTTGGTTGCTAACTTCATTCACTGCCCCAAATCCCTCTAATTATACTCACACTAAGGCAAATATTTACCTAAAAATGTATTTTCTTAAAAACTGCTCGTTACAAAAAATTCATAAGAAAGTACCATAATCATTCAGGTTACACATTTTGCTTCACGAATTTCAACAGTACCGGTCCTAATGGCATTAATTTATTCTAAGGCCTTTATCTGAACATCTTACCTACTTTCCTCTTCTCTATTAATCAGAAGGAATCTCCTTTTTGGCTTAGATATATTAAACTCACCTAGCAGTGAAATTACCACTGCATACCATAAAAATAACTTGCTAACCTCTTACAAATATAACCAGTCTTTAAAGAATGCAGACAAAACAGGGTACCTCTTTTTTCATATTTTTTTAATGAGTCCTGAAAGAGATGCCTACTAGAAGTTCCCCATTGTCATAATCAGCTAGAAAAAAAATATATATATATAATTTTAAGCAAGACTATCCTCTTGATTTGGAAGAGAAATAGTTGTTGTTTTTTTGTGTGTGTATTTTTCAATCTGATATTTTTTCCACTCTGCCTTGCTTCCACTCCTCTTCTATTAGAAGCTACTCAATACGAGGTTAGGCTTGGATTTCAAATGAGCAAGGAAGCAAGGTCTGGCTACAGATCTCCTACTTCCCTTGCAGCTCTTGCAGGTATTACTTTCCCTTGCAGGTATTACTTAGTCCAATACCGTTAGCAGACATACTGGGAGATCCTGATCTACTTTTCCATTGTGACAGACAGCTAAATCTTGTTTTACTAAAAATAAGATTGCAGAGACCCTCAGAAAGGCAGCTTGGCTAATTGAAATTAATAGCTTCAAATCCATATATTAGTTTATTTGCTAAAATGCACTTTATAAAGGGGAAAGCTTACCCTTTTCTCCCCTGATTAGCACAATAAACCCTATTATCTTTAATTTATATAAGAAATTAAACCTTTTTTGCAATGTCCATACTCTTTATAAATCACATGCATCTTCTGTAGATTGAACAAATTCAAAATTTATGTCTCATGGAGGCTTATACTCCATAACTCTCCAACTTTTAAACAGAAATTAACTATAGACTCTTGAACGATTCACAAAAGGTCTTAACCCTGTGTCAGTAAGCAAAGTTAGATCAGGACTGACAGGCATCTGCTACTGCTTAAGGCTTAGAGTTCATGCTGACTATTCAAATTATTCATCCTGTGTTTTTAAATAATCAGGTGATTTTTTCTATTTTCTGTTACCTGAGATTGTTTAGCTTTTTTAATTTCTTGAAAAAAAAAAAAAAAAAAAAAAAAAAAAAAGTTTCCCTTTGGATATGCCATACTGAGAAACTTTTCCAAAAGGTATTGTACCATAGTATTCCTTATTTCCTGATTCTAGGAATTCCGTGACATACCAGCTCAGACCATACAGCAAAATATGTAAAACCATCAAAATCCTCACCATCCAAATCCAGTATAAATGCTGAGTGGAGCCCTTTCTGATTGATATAAACAATAATATTCTGTTACTTGATCAGTGAACAACTCTGTCCATGTCAGAATCAAAAAGTAATCCAATAACTACCATAATAGCTCAACAGTACTGAAATGAATAAACACTGAGAGTGACTATATATGAAATCTGAAAAAAAGAAAATATTAAGAAAGAAATATTAAATTTTCACTCATTTCACTTTTTGTTAGTATTTAACAACAAACCACTCACAGAATACTGTTTGCTTTTAAAGTCTTAAACACACAGAATTATATTTAAACTTCTGTTAAGGATCAACATCATAAAAAACAAAAGACCTCTAGTTTCTATGATAGTTGTCTATTTCAGCTACCATTCTTTTTGCAGTAATGCAGGATCTTAATACTTTATTATCACTCCAAAACATAATACATATTTTCTAATAGCAAGTTCTGGAGAAAGCAAATCTTTCAAGTATTCTAAATATGCAATCTTCTCAACCTAGCATAGGTTGAGACAACATCTGTGTTTCAGGATAAGCTGTACAAAATATTTTTAACTCTTATGGAAGTGTAAAGTGTATTTGAGTTTTTGTAGCTGTTTTAAGTATGTTTAATTGCTTACTGATTGCCAGTCTTATTTTGACACAAAGAAATCTCTGAATCATTTCAGACTTCATTTTGAAGTTTGTGCTTTAAAGCAAGAAATAAATCCAAATAATATTCTTATAAGACACACCAGTTTTACCACTTGCATATAATAAAATAACTGAAAGGTATTTCTATGTTTATTCTTTTGATTAACAATACCGTCAGTTTGAGTCTCATCATAAAACCTCAGAAATCCTTAATTTCTTAATTGTTTTAAAACATTTTCTTGCGATACTAAATAGTCACACAAGTATACCTTTAGCATTCATACAAACCTGGTACTTCTCTATAGATGTAATTTCTTTTCCAAAATGTTTTTCAAGTTTTTATTATTATTATTATTTATTTATTTTTAATTTTAGATCTGAACTCTTCAGCTCTTTAGATGATTTGCAAAGTTTCTTACAGTCTTGAAGTGTTTATTGCTGTTACTGTTACTGATATCCAACCAATTTGCTAATTTCTTTAATGGAACGACTTCTTCATCAGAGTAAGTTCCAGATCTTGTGACTAGTTTTCTTCGAGGAATTAAATCTACTGTGGGTTACCCAAGCAGGTAACTCAGTACCCCAAAGCCACTTTCTCACTCCCCCAGTCACTCTCTCTGTGGGTTGGTGGAAAGGAAAAGAAGAGTTAAAGTAAGAAAATATGGGGCGAGAGAAAATTTGTTTAGTAAGTGACAGAAGTAGAAGAAGAGAACAGGAAAACAAAACAAGTGGTGTAAAGGCAATCGCTTACCACCTCCCACAGGCAGATTGATGCCCAGCTGCTTTCCAAGCAAAAGATGGCCACCTTCCCTAAACCCTTCCCTTTTTTGTTGCTGAGCATGAAATTGTTATATGGCATGGAGTATCTCTTTGGTTAATTCGAGTCACCTGCTTGGCTGTGTCCTCTCCCAGCCTCTTGCATTCTGCCCAACTACTCACTGGGTGGGATGGAACGAGAAAGAGAGGCGGCCTTGGCACTGTGCAGCCTGTATTCAGCCACAGCTAACTCTTCTGTGTTCTACAACCATTAATTTGGTTCAAACCTAAACCACAGCACTATACGGCCTGCTTTGGTGAGAATTAACTCCATCCCAGCCAGACCCAGTACAACATCTCACTGTCCTCACTATCATCTTCCTCCCTCCCTCCCTTCCTTCCTCCCTTCTCTATATTTAAATCCCTCCATGATTTCCTATGCTTACTAGGCCCTGCCAATGTTTTGCTATGAATGTACTTGTGACTGGAGCTCTTAAATTCAAAATTGCATTCTTTCTGGTCAGGCTGGTACCATAAAAATAGGTGCACTCTACATTGGATGTGTGTATGAAGCATGTACTGCATACTTACACAATGTTTGTTGTCCACAGCAGCTTTTATCCATGCACTGCTGGGACACTGCCAGTAAGCTTTTTAGGCCAGTCTTGGAGAAAAAAATAAATAAATTAAAAAAATTACAGATACAAAAAAGGTTTTGCAGACCTGTGTCTCTCTTGTACTGGAGCTATACAATCTTGCATGCAAACTAATGAACACAGTTAAAAACTTTAAAAAAAAAAAAAAAAAAAAAAAAAAAAAGAAAAGGAGGAAATCTCACCTTGACACATTTGAAGATTAAAAACATTGCACGGTTTCTAAGGGACTATTGATATTCATCTTTTTACTTGGGCTTTTACTTCTGCTAATTCCTTAGAGAGTGGGTGCTTCTCTGTGACCACTGCGGATTTATTCATCTTAATGTTTGTTTGTTTGTTTGTTTTTTAATAGAAGTGAACAGTAAGTCTGTTTGGGCACATGATCCATGCTAATGGCCACACCATTACCTTGCCTTCTGTTTTTCAATTTTACTCAAATCTCTCTCACATTTGTCATATACTCCACGTACATGCAGAATGTTAGTGTCCCACTCCAAGCCCACTGTTTTTTTGTTTTGTTCCCCCCCCCTTTTTTTTTTTTTTTTCTTCCTCTAAATCTGAGATTCTGACCAGCTTCTCAAGCAACAGGGTGGACATTTCTACTCCTTAATACTTTCTTAAGTCTTGAGACATTTCTGTATCTTGTAGGTAATTACTCCCATGAAAGGCAAAAATTGCTGAATGACTTTCTACCTATAAGTAGAAATGGAAACAGAAAAGACAGAAGGGAAAAGGAGGCTGCCAAATTTCCCAATTTTCAGTGCCAGAATATCACTTGGGAGCAAGCAAGGAACTGAAGAATACAGTCACGCTTATGTATATAAACAAAAAGGTAAATCTTTTTTAAATGCACCATTAGAAGGTCAAGGAATAAGCACTGACTTCTTTTTTTTTTTTTTTTTCAGATTTATTCTGAAAGAGACCTGGATATTTTAATGCATTTTTAGTACCTCAAATCAAAATAAGTAGTATTCTAGAAGCTTTTTTGTAGTCACCTCTTCACCACACTTTTTTAGATGAACATTAAAGTCTGAGGCTTAAAACTTAAGTTCAGAGAAAGCACTATACCCTTTACAGTTTACAAACAGCTTTCATAAAAAGTGCACTTTAAAATATTCTGTCTATAAAAAACAATGTCTGTAGTATGTATGGCTATACTGTTCATTTTGTGTTGTCAGTTTATAAATAATTTATATTTCTTTTAAATTTCAACCAGGAAAAAAAAAAAAAAATCCTCTGCAGAAGTCTAATATCTCTTTCAAAAGGATTCCTGAGGCTAAAAATGCAATAAGACTGTACTGTAAGCCAGTACAACAGCAGGAAAGAAAAAAAAAAAATACATTAAAAATCTTGTGTCGTAAATCCTGCCTTACTTTCAGGGGAATGGGGACCTTGCAGAAGTAGGTAGGAACTACTGCCACTGTCAGCTAACTGCCACTAGCTCAAGGACAAAATACTGGGAAATACTTTGCAGGGAATATCTGTGGGTTGGTTTGACTCAACCATAGATTAGATAAGGTATTTTGCAATTTTATAAACTAGCAAAGATGCTGCTTTTGTATCAAAAGTCTTGCACTGAAGGTCTGCTATAGACAGATTGCATAACAACAAGATGTTCGGGTGGAAGCACAATGTATTATCTGCTACGCAGTCGTATAGCAGCTCTCACAAGCAATGGATAAGATATCCCTAACAACATATAAATAATTAAGGGCAGGCGACAGCCTTGCTTCTAAGAGATTGTGCAAGCAGTGAAGGGGGAGAAATCTTTCCTGTCAAGTGCATCTCCCTTACTGCTGCAGGCAGAGGGGAAGGCAGATTCAGTGAAGCTGCAGTCTCCTCCAGAGCATGGAAAGTCAGCGGAGACCAAACTTCAGACTAATGGCCAGGTAGCCTCACACAGTGAAAAAGCAACATCCATTCAGGGCTACAGTAACATTACTTCAGTTGGGGAATGGGTAAATGATGAAGCAGAGAAACAGAGATGCCATGAAAGCTCCTTTAAAATTCCAGAGCTTGAACTACCCGGGCTCAATGCTGAGCATGTCTGTAATATACTCCTTTCCCCAGTTGTGCCTGGGACTGTTGCCATTTATTGATGTGCAAATTAGAAAGTCAAATTATTTTCCTTTCAGATTTATAATCTAAGACATACACTCAGATAAGAGGGGAAAAAAGAAGAGAGGAAACTATACAGAGATAAGTGAATATAAAGAAAAATTGTCACACCTGTTTAAATGTTTTATTGCTGTTCTTAGGGGCTTTTTCTTTTCTGTCAGAGTACAGCTGAGATGATAAATGGCATGTAAGAACTTCATTCACATGAAAAAATGTTGATTAAACATAGAAATCTTAATGGCCTGGTTTCATTATAATTCCAGTTCTATAGGTTTCTATTATGTAGTCAGTATTCAAACAACTAAATCTTTGGGCTTCTTATAGTGCTGTTTACACCTTGTTGATTCCTTCTTAACCTTTAAGAGCTATTGAGAAATTAGTAGATTATTCTTTTTCATCAGCTATAAGTAAGGCATGGCTATAAGAACAAAGGATGATAGAAATTGCAGTGGATTAAATGGACAATAACCAAAAAAAAAAAAAAATGTATTTCAAAGACATGCAAATATCAGCAGTATCAAGATAATATGGTGCTCAAGTGGATGCCTCAGAACGGCAGCTGAAAATTACTGGGATTAACCACGAACTATGCTCTTAATGCTAATGAAGTACTGCTGGGGATAGGAATGCAGCAGCAAAGCATAATGACAGGATGAGCACACCTTAGTTGCTATGCATTTCATAGAACACAGGAAAATAACATCCTCTCATCTGGTATGTCTTCAGATCATTTTATAACATTGTCTTCTTCACAGAAGTTTACAAGCATATTACAATCCCAAACAAGAGCACCAAGAGCTGGGGAAAATACCAGTTAATCAGCAATAACAAAAATAACTAACTGAATAAATAAAAGATTCACCATGATTTATTTTAAATATTTTACATTTTCATATTGTAAGATTAAAAAAAAATGTACATTTTCTAAAACCAGTTTGGCTTAAAGACAAATAATAGCATAGGTCAAGCTGAAGTGCCACATTTCATGCATCTCTGTAGGTAAAGATATTAGTGGAGACTGCAAGGAGGAAACAGGAGGTAACTTCTGTCACACAACATTCTCAGTTCCATTTTTTCTTTTTCTTCAATCCACGATATGTCTCATGGGTGATATCCCCACTGCCAGTTGAGGCCAGAAGTGTATATCAAGATATCGATAAGCAAAGGTTATTATAAGCTTTTTTTCCTTTGAGGAAGTCAAGATTTTAAACTGCTCAGATATTTCAGGCCGAGACACTAAGGGGCATTCATATGCCTAACTTGCACTGTTTTCAATAAAAGCCGTGTCCCAGTACTCGTAAGAAGCCGTGCCTTTGTTATTACAAGTAAGCTGAGAAATCCCATCTAAGAAACACCAGCTGCATTTCTGGGTTAGGGTCAAATGCTTGCTGGCACAAGAATCAAAGAGGAAAATGAAGAGTGGCTGATTCACTTCTGCTTTTTCCATTAAGTAAACAGTTGAAAATCTGATTCAAAGTTACTTGCTCATCCAGATACTACTTGTTTAAAATCTTATGGCTATTGATGTAAGACACAGTCAAGGATAAGCCTCATTAAACTAAAATTCCTTGAAGCATTTGAGATGCAGAGACAGCACCCAGAGAGCTGATAAAAGTACCAATGCTGCAACTTGAATGGCAAGCAAGAACTACACAAAGTCTTCAGTACCAACCCTCATTAACCAAGCTATGTGCTTCTTGATTTTCAGTGCCTGTAAGAACACTGCTCATCATGAAGTTTGAGAGATGTAGCAGAAGATCCTCTTTTCATCAGGCAAGAGACCTTTAATAACTAGCCATAGCAATGACTTTTACACTATCTTTAGTTGAAATACGGTTTCTTCTCAATAAGTACCAAATATTTGTTGATATTTATAACAGTTATTGGAACATAAAAGGAGTGGAAATATGCTGTAATATTTTTGTACCTTGGTTATATTTTTTCACCAGTGTCAAAAAGCTCTAGAAAATAGCTGATGTTGAAGCACACTGCATTAGATCACAATAAATAATGAAATGATTCATGCCTTCAAGAGAATATAATGAAAGCTTAATAACAATACATTGGGAACTTATGATTATTTATATTTCAGAGCTGAGTCCTATACTGTGGTCTGTGTCAATTTCTTTTACATTTAAAAATAACTTATGAAACAGTAATGCAATAAAGGAAAAAAGAGACTAATATTATTTACTTAGAGGAGTTTGTTTTTCTTTTCCCAAGTGTATCATTATCTTCAAACAGAGGGGAGTGCTTTAGTTCACATAAACTTCTCTCACACAGAAAATTATCCATTAGTACCTTCATGGTAATAGTTTTAGTACAGTAAAGGAGATATCCTCAAGCTCTCAGTGGGATCCAGCTCTATTAGCATCTAGTCCCAGCAATCCACAACAGTCTACATTCAAAGCTTAACAGCACAGAAACAGCTGTACTGGATCAGACTAAAAGTTCAGCTAGCCCAGTGCCTTATCTTCAACACTAGGGATAAGCAGACATCTAGGGAACAGGCCAAGCAGATGCTGCCTCCGCAAGCACAATTCCAAGCTACAACTACCTCAGGTGCTTCTGACACCAAGCATAGTGCAAACCTTGAGGATTTTCCCTTTCATACATAAATTTATCAATTTATGCAGCTTTCTGTTGAATTACCATGCATTTTTACCATCTGTCCTATCCATTGACAACAAATTCCAAAACTCTACTAGTCACTGTGTGAATGACCTCCTTGCTCTATTATAAAACTGGTTCTTACTAGCTTTGTTCAGCACTTAATTTTTCTATTTGAAGAGAGAATGAACCAGCAATTCCTATCAAATATATCTGTATCATTTATAATTTTGTAAACCAATGTAATATTTTCCCTTGTATCAAGTGGACCACCACATGGCATATAGTTTTTCCTATTGTCGTCAGTTCCACAGACTTGCACATTCTGGGATCTCTCCTGAATCCCTTTTGTCCCAAGTTAGCACAATAGTTTTAAGCATTAAGTTTCTTGTCACTGTTCTTAATTCATCTATTTTATTCTTGATTCCATTGAACTCCAGGGTGAAACCATCTGGTCTTCCTAGCTTGTTTCTGTTCATTTTATCCATTTGTTCCACATCTCGGCACTTGCCGAGGCGATCGGCTCCGGGGCAGACGTGCTCTGCTGCGGAGCTGGGGATCGGGACAGGCAGGGCTCTTTTCCCGGCATCGAGGCCACTCGAGGCAGCCAAGGGAGCCGCCACGACCCGGCAGCCCCCGTGCGGGACGTGACGAGGCGGAGGCGGAGCCAGCAGCGCCCCCTGCCCGGCCACTCAAAAACAGCCCCTGGGGAGCGCAAGCGACCAGGACGGGCAAACAAGGAGGGGCGCGGCAGTTGGCGCAGGCAGGGCGAGCAGGGAGGGCGAGCAGGGAGGGCAGGGCGATTCCGCCCGTCCACAAGAACACCTTACCTAACGTCTGTCTACCACTAGCTGGGCCACTATGGTCCTCGCTAGGCAGCGAGCTCGCGCTAGACAGTCTGTAGGCACCCAGCCAGACTGCCCGCTCCAGAATGCGGCAGTTCAGGTCTCTGGGTCCAGGGAGCACCAGAGCCTGCTGCTGCCGTCTGAAGGAGGCAGAGATACCTTGTGCGTGAGGTGTGAACAGGTGGACGACCTGGTCCGCCTGGTGGCAGAGCTCACGGAGGAGGTGGAGAGGTTGAGGGCCATCAGGGAGTGCGAGCGGGAGATAGACTGGTGGAGCAGCTCCCTGCAAGGCCCAAAGGAGAGGCTCCGGCGTGAGACTTCCCACATGGGGATGGACGCTCTGCCTGGTCGCTGTCGGGCAGAGGGAGGGGACCTAAGAGTTCAAGAGGAATGGAAACTTCCCTGCTCGACGATGCAGGAAACAACCCCCCCACCTGCCCCACCTTCCCAGGTGCCCTTATGCAACAGGTTTGAGGCCCTGGAGCTCAGGGGAGCAGTGGATGAGAGTGTGGAAGGAAGTTTACCCAGGAAGCCTAGGGTGAGGAAGTCTGCTCCACGCCTCAAGGCTGCTTCCACCAAGAAGGAAAGGAGGGTGATTGTTGTGGGTGACTCCCTTCTCAGGGGAACAGAGTGCCCTATCTGTCGGCCTGACCCTACCCATAGGGAGGTCTGCTGCCTCCCTGGGGCCAGGGTCAGGGATGTTGCCAGAAAGCTTCCCAGCCTGGTTCGCCCCTCCGATTACTACCCACTACTGATAGTCCAGGGTGGCAGTGATAACATTGATGAGAGAAGCCTGAAGGCTACCAAACGGGACTTCAGGGGGCTGGGACGGTTAGTGGATGGAGTGGGAGTACAGGTGGTGTTTTCGTCCATTCCGACAGTGGCAGGGAGGGATTCAGAGAGGACACAGAAAGCCCACCTTATAAACATGTGGCTCAGAGGCTGGTGCCAACACAGAAGTTTTGGGTTCTTCGACCACAGGGCGCTTTACTTGGCACCCGGCCTGATGGCCGCAGATGGGTCCCAGCTGTCCCCAAGGGGAAAACGGATACTGGCCCAGGAGCTGTCAGGGCTCATTGAGAGGGCTTTAAACTAGGTAAGAAGGGGGACGGGGAAGAAACAAGGCCTGTTGGAGGTGTGCCAGGAAGTGCATCTACACTAATGCACGCAGCATGGGCAACAAGCAGGAGGAGCTGGAAGCCATTGTGCAGTACGCAGGCTATGACTCGGTTGCCATCACGGAAATGTGGTGGGACCACTCTCACGACTGGAGTGCTGCCATGTCTGGCTATAGGCTCTTCAGAAGGGACAGGCAGCACGGAAAGGGTGGTGGAGTGGCTCTCTATACTAGAGAGTGTTTTGATGTTGTTGAACTTGAGGCTGGCAATGACAAGGTGGAGTCGCTATGGGTTAGGATCAGCGGAGAGGCCAACAAGGCAAGCATCCTGATGGGGGTCTGTTATAGACCGCCGAACCAGGATGAGGGGGTGGACGAGGAGTTCTACAGACAGCTGACAGAGGTTGTGAAATCATCAGCGCTTGTTCTTGTGGGGGACTTTAACTTCCCAGACATATCCTGGAAGCACAACACAGCCCAGAGAAAGCAGTCCAGGAGGTTTCTGGAGAGTGTGGAAGATAGCTTCCTGATGCAGCTGGTTGGTGAGCCTACCAGGGGAGGTGCCCCGCTAGACCTTCTGTTCACTAACAGAGAAGGACTGGTGGGAGATGTGGTGGTCGGGGGCTGTCTTGGGCAGAGTGATCATGAAATGGTAGAGTTCTGGATACTTGGTGAAGTCAGGAAGGGGACCAGTAAAACCTCTGTCTTGGACTTCCGGAGGGCTGACTTTGAGCTGTTCAGGACGCTGGTTGGCAGAGTCCCTTGGGAGGTGGTTCTGAAGGACAGAGGAGCCCAGGAAGGCTGGGCGCTCTTCAAGAAAGAAATCCTAATGGCTCAGGAGTGGTCTGTCCCCACGTGCCCAAAGACGAGCCGGCGTGGAAGAAGACCGGCCTGGCTGAATAGAGAGTTGTGGGTCGAGCTTAGGAGAAAAAAGAGGGTTTATAATCTTTGGAAAAGAGGGCAGACCAGTCAAGGGGACTACAGGGATGTTGCGAGGTGGTGCAGGGACAAAATTAGAAAGGCCAAAGCTCATCTGGAGCTCAACCTGGCTACTGCTGTTAAAGACAACAAAAAATGTTTTTATAAATACATCAATACCAGAAGGAGGACTAAGGAGAATCTCCACCCTTTACTGGATGCGGGGGGAAACTTAGTTACCAGAGATGAGGAGAAAGCCGAGGTGCTTAACGTCTTCTTTGCCTCAGTCTTTAGCAGCAAAACCAGTTGCTCTCTGGACGCCCAGTACCCTGAGCTGGTGGAAGGGGATGGGAAGCAGAATGTGGCCCCCACAATCCACGAGATGGTTGGCAACCTGCTACAGCACTTGGATGTACGCAAGTCGATGGGGCTGGATGGGATCCACCCAAGGGTACTGCGTGAACTGGCGGAAGAGCTGGCCAAGCCGCTTTCTGTCATTTGTCAGCAGTCCTGGCTATCGGGGGAGGTCCCACTTGACTGGCGGATAGCAAACGTGAT
Organism: Nettapus auritus; assembly: GCA_011076525.1. Taxonomy (NCBI): domain Eukaryota; kingdom Metazoa; phylum Chordata; class Aves; order Anseriformes; family Anatidae; genus Nettapus; species Nettapus auritus. The sequence continues at coordinate 97,233,518 of CM021765.1, forward strand.
GCCCATCTACAAGAAGGGCCGGAGGGTAGACCCGGGGAACTACAGGCCTGTTAATTTAACATCAGTGCCAGGGAAACTCATGGAGCAGATTATCCTGGGCGTCATCATGCGGCAGTTGCAGGGCAAGCAGGCGATCAGGCCCAGTCATCATGGGTTTATGAAGGGCAGGTCCTGCCTGACGAACCTGATCTCCTTCTATGACAAGGTGACACGCTTAGTGGATGAGGGAAAGGCTGTGGATGTGGTCTACCTTGATTTCAGTAAGGCATTTGACACCGTTCCCCACAGCATTCTCCTCAGGAAACTGGCTGCCCATGGCTTGGACTGGCGCACGCTTCGTTGGGTTAGAAACTGGCTGGATGGCCGGGCCCAGAGAGTCTTAGTGAATGGAGTCAAATCCAGTTGGAGGCCGGTCACTAGTGGAGTCCCCAGGGCTCGGTACTGGGGCCAGTCCTCTTTAACATCTTCATCGATGACCTGGATGAGGGGATCGAGTGCACCCTCAGTAAGTTTGAAGACAACACCAAGTTAGGTGCGTGTGTTGACCTGCTCGAGGGTAGGAAGGCTGTGCAGGAAGAACTGGATAGGCTGGACCGATGGGCCGAGGCCAACTGTATGAAGTTCAACAAGGCCAAGTGCCGGGTCCTGCACCTGGGGCACAACAACCCCATGCAGCACTACAGGTTGGGAGATGTGTGGATAGAAAGCTGCCTGTCAGAGAAGGACCTGGGAGTATTGGTTGATAGTCGGCTGAAGATGAGCCAGCAGTGTGCTCAGGCGGCCAAGAAGGCCAACAGCATCCTGGCTTGCATAAGAAACAGCGTGGCCAGCAGGTCCAGGGAAGTGATTGTCCCCCTGTACTTGGCTCTGGTGAGGCCACACCTTGAGTACTGTGTTCAGTTTTGGGCCCCTCACTACAAGAAGGACATGGAGGTGCTTGAGCGAGTCCAGAGAAGGGCTACGAAGCTGGTGAAGGGTCTGGAGAACAAGTCTTATGAGGAGCAGCTGAGGGAGCTGGGACTGTTTAGCCTGGAGAAGAGGAGGCTCAGGGGTGACCTTATTGCCCTCTACAGGTACCTGAAAGGAGGTTGTAGCGAGGTGGCGGTTGGTCTATTCTCCCACGTGCCTGGTGACAGGACGAGGGGGAATGGGCTAAAGTTGCGCCAGGGGAGGTTTAAATTGGATATGAGGAAGAACTTCTTTACTGAAGGGGTTGTTAGGCACTGGAATAGGCTGCCCAGGGAAGTGGTTGAGTCACCATCCCTGGAGGTCTTTAAAAGACGTTTAGATGTAGAGCTTAGTGATATGGTTTAGTGGAGGACTTGTTATTGTTAGGTCAGAGGTTGGACTCGGCGATCTTGTAGGTCTCTTCCAACCTAGACATTCTGTGATTCTGTGATTCCTATACAGTCGATTTAAGAAAAACTTGCCAATAAGCCCCTCAGGAAAAAAAAAAAAAAAAAAAAAAAAAAGAAAAAAAGGACCCAGTCTATAATATACCTAGTTTCTTCCACAGTAAATATTGATATATCGAATTCATTTGGGCTTCTCTTACACCTGGATTCTTAGCTGATCCTACAAACGTACTGGAACATTTTCTCTTCTTGATATATTTCAAGGAAGGTTAAATACTACTTTTGATTACCTTTGCTAGCTGTTCCTCAAAAGTTCTCTTTCTTCTTCCTCTCTTTTTTTTTTTTTTTTTTGGGTGGGGAGTTAGGATAAGGAACAAGGGTGGTTTACTGCATTTTCAAATTTAATCTGCCAAAATTCAAGGATCTTCTCTTTCAGTTGGAAAACAACTTCAGCTTTTCAAATTATGTCTTCAGCATTTGCATTACTTTGCTTTCTCTTCTGTTTAGCCTCACCAATTTCTCCTTCTCAAGTGATTCTGCTAGGTAATATGTATTGACCCTGTGTTTTTATTTTTTATTTTTCCAACACAGTCCCCAGGCTCCCTCGAAAAAAAAAATTAATTCTCTTAGCTTCCTCTTTTAGCTTCTTTTTAACAATATTCCTTGTTTTTATGTTGCTCTCCTTTTTGATGTTGATTACCATATAATTGTCTATACTTCCTATTTTGCCTCTAGATGCAAACTGCAAGTAAATACATTTTAAAGAACTAGCTGAACTTAGACCTGAGACCAGAGCACTTCCTTGAATTACCATTCCCTGTGACAAACTGGAGCAACTGGAGCATTCTAGAGACTGTATATATGAAATAAGAAGATAGGCCAGGGATATTTTAAAGCAATAGTAAATAAATAAATAAACAAACAACATTACAATACAATAAAATATCAATAATATATTAAAATATCCACCTTTCACTTACGTTTATCCTATCATTCCCAGTGAAGCCATACTTTCCCTTACCTTGTCAGCTCACCCACCTTTGGAGTGAGCAGTCTGCTGCTAATGTTATAGATGTGGCTGGATGTCCCTCTCAGGATGAGACAGGGAGTGGGAACCAATGTTTTATAATTTCATTTTAAAAGTGATCAATACAGTGTTTTAAGCATTAATAAAATAGTAACAACAACAAAATATACGCATCTGGGGAAACCTTCTGCATGTTTTCAGTAGTTCCATATTATAAAGCTCATTACAGAATCCTTGTGCATATGTATGGCTGTGCAACAGCCCTAGGCAAGGTTTTAGGTGGCTGCCCCAAGCTCACTGAGACACTGTACTTTCTGGTTGTAGGTGTCAAGGTGCTGGGAGCAGTGGTGGAGGGATGGGCATGGGTCCATGGGTGGACCTGTGCCAGAAACATCTGGTTCTAGGGGACCCACCACAAGGCATAGCTGAATCCATCAGCCAAGCTCGTGGAGCCTCCGGGAAAATATTGCTAAGAAAGGTTAAAATGCAGCATGACAGAGAGAGGAGTGAGGAAAGTAATGTGAGAAACAACCTTGTGAACACCAAGAGAGGAAGGAGCAGGGGGAGATGCACCAGGAGCCAGAGCAGAGATTCCCCTGCAGGCTGGGAAGAATCAAATAATCACAGAATCATCTAGGTTGGAAGAGATCTCTGAGATCACCTAGTCCAACCTCTGACCTAACTCTAACAAGTCCTCCACTAAGCCACTAAATCATATCACTAAGCTGTACATCTAAACATCTTTTAAAGACCTCCAGGGATGGTGACAACCACTTCCCTGGGCAGCCCATTCCAGTGCCTAACAAGAAGACTGTGATAGAGCAGGTATTTCCCTGCATCCCATGGAGAGGATGAAGCCGGGGAACATATCCACACTGCAGCTTATGGAGTACAGTCAGGTGGCTGTACTCTGAAGGAACTGTGGTCCATGGAGAGCTCATGGTGGAGCAGCCTTATCCTGAAGCAGCCCATGGGAAGGACCCACACTGATGTGGGGAAAAGTGTGTGGAGGAAGGAGTGGCAGAGAGGAGCTGTTATAGACCAGCCACAACCCCCCTGCTCTGCCTGCACTGCTCGGCAAAAGGGGAGGTAGAGAAGTTGGGAAAGAAGGAGTGAAGCTGAGTGTCTAAAAAAGAAATGGGATGGGGGAGTAAGTGTTTGAGTTTTTGTCTCTGTTTCTCACTATCTAACGCTATTTTAACTGGCAATAAATTTAATTACTTTTCCCCAAGTTGAGTCTGTTTTGCCTGTGATGGTAACTGGCAACTGATTTCCATGTCTTTATCTTGACTCATGTCCTGTTGAGCAGGACAAGTGAGAGAGTGGCTGGGTGGGCAGCTGGCAGCTGGCTGAGGTCAACCCACCACAGATGGGCATGTTGCAAGTCAAGATCAGCCTGGAAGCGGATGCACAGGATAAAGTTTTACAGTCCTTTAGTAGTCAGTTGCCTTTTTCTTTTTTTTTTTTTTTTTTTTTTTTCTGTTTTCCAATGTATGGCCACTAATTGCTCTCATCTTGTTTGCAATATTTTGACAGAGAATAACATGTCCTTTCTTCCTTTAAGACTGCTTTCTCTAACCTCTGTTGCATAACACACAAAACCAGATATGCATACAGCTGGGCACAGTCTATCATAAAATTTTCTCTTGACATTCCCACCAGCTAAAACGCAGTAGACACATCGCTGTCTCAGCTAGATCATTTCCTGACTGGGTTATCTACCATCAGAGCCCTGGCATGGCTGCTCAGCCCCTCAGCTGCTTATAGCAGGTTCATAAATGAAGGACGAACCATGCAAGCAACAACAGCAGTTCCTTGGCTGTTCTCCATGTGGTTCTGCATCCTTCCTCCCTGCAACTTTTGCTCTCCTGTGAAAGACTACAAATCATAGACTCAGTCTTTCCTCAGGTCTTTTAATATAGAAGAAACACTGTATACTGTTTTTGGAAACAGTATACAGTGGTACTTTAAATACCAAGCCTTGAATCTGGAAATTTCATTGTTACTAGCCAAATATAGGACTGAGAAATCTCCAAAATTTTGCCTGCAATACAAAGAGAGACTAAGACTATTAAAAAAAAAATAAAATAAAAATTAATTAACGCTAAGAGTAAATGTTGTTAATTTATTCATTCTCTTACCTGTTTTCTGCCATGCCTGTTAGGACCACAATCTCATTTACCTCGTCATCTCAATTTGTTCTGGGACTATGTTCACACACTAAGGAGTTGTGCTAAGCTTACATTTTCACACCTAAAAAGGTTGTTTGGATGTTTTCTAACCTTTGTTTCCCAGACCGTAGCCGCTAGCTTACTTGGCTGGGCTAATGACACAAAATTCTGTGTGGAGAAATACACACACTTTCTCTATCCATACAAATACCATTCAAAATAGGAGACAAGTTTTTGAATGAAAGGATACCAAATGGAAACAAGAAATGGAAAATACATATAGATTATATAATCGTAATTTGATTTTAAGTTGTTCTTATGTTCCATAATGCAAACTTCCATTCCTGTGGAAGGATGGTGTTTTACCCTGTTAGCTTATAGCATGCACACTTTCTCAGGGAGCTGTGCTACTCTAAACATGGGGGAAAATGCAGATACACAATGATCTGGTGTTCTTCGTGATGCTGGGTGTTTCAGATCACATCTGCTATAGAGGGAATAAACTGTTTCTGTAGTTGCGTGACAGAGCAAGTACTGTATGATATGCACTGACAGAGTTATACTAACATGTTCTCTTGTGTTTACTGCTGATGGTTGTTTACCTGTAACTGTAGTTAATCACTTATCTACAGAAATTAAAGCATCTAAAACACCGTGCCTCCCAGCCTCTCCCAAAACTTTTTTTTTTTTTTTTTTTCTCGTTTTACCTTTCAGTCTAGCACTGAATTAGAATTACACATGCTATATTTCAACTGTATCTATTATTGTATTCTGTGGACCTCTTACTTGAGAATGTGTTTGCACTGTACACAAATCCATCAGCTCTTTGCTAGGCATTCAACTCAGAGCAAGGACAAAATTATTTCAAAAGGCATTCACATGCAAAATGGATTTAATGAGCACTAAAAAATGCAGCATTTAGTTGTTTTTCACACTGTACTATCTGCAACATTTTATGTGTAAACACTGCAGAAAAGGGACATTTAAAAAAAAAAAAAATGAGGAAAGGCAATTATTGAATTGAGCCTATTATGCAATGTGATCATTTTACAGAACACTAAAGGGGAAGTTCTTAAGCACTGCAAGAGATTTTATTGTAAAGTGTAATCTTTAGACAGGCACTAATGCTCCCACCTGTTTCTTTTTGTGTGACACTTTTTATTACACCAATTTCTCTACTCCCTGCAAAACACACACACAAAAAAAAAAAAAAAAAAAAAAAAGGTCCCAGCTGTGAAATGAAGATACATCCCCTCACACTGTCAGGATGTTTAACACAAACTGAAATTTAATCTATTAGGTATGCATGCTCTATCTCAGCAAACGTATTACCTGCTTCTTACTCTGTTATCTACTATATCACAGCATAATTCCACAGTGCAGTTGTAATGTCAATGAAATATTGGTGTAAAAGGTTACAAGCTGAATATTTACATAATCCTTTAAAATAATTGGCTTTTTGTTGCAAAGCCTACCAAACTACCTTTCTGGAATGTTTCACTAGGCAAATTTTTCTTTACAGTTCATATGATATTCTTCATAAGATTTTAGAACATTTTATGGAAAATGAACACCCATTCAACACAGCATAAAACAGATGCCTACTAAATCAAGGCAAGAGATATTAGAATGAACTCCTTTAAAGTGAAAATAATTTTAAAATTGGCAAACTATCCATAGAAAGTAATTACAACAACGATGGCAAGATGCTGGCCAATGTTGCCAAGTTTGCTTCAACAAAGACTTGGACTGGTATCAGTGACTATTAACTAGAATTATTTTAAATATAAATTAGTCATTGAATTTGGATACTGAAAAGGTTCACCATTGTTAGCAGTTATGTGTATTATGAACTAAAAAACTTCTTACCTGGTCTATGTCACATGCTAAGTGATTAGTCTATGTTGCACGTGATATATTTTATCCATACCTTCCCCACTGAAAGAGCTCTGAAATATACTCTTTAATACTGATAAAGTTTTCTTATATGTATCCTCTGCTGCTTGTATGGGTGCAGAAAATACATGGTTAACTGTTCAATAACATTTCAGTGCAGTTTCTGAGAGAATCTTAGAAATTTTGTTCATGATGAGAATTTTATGTTATTAACAATAACTATCAGATACAGAACAATTAACATTAGCTGACGTGGTTTATATGGCATCAGATCAAGTTAATAGTAGGCTGTTTATGAGTTAGCAATCACCTACTCAAATATAAACAGTTTCTCTTGGAGAAACACAAGTTCACACTTCTACAAATAAAAAAATGTGGAAAGAGCCTAAATACAAAGACGAAAAAGCACTGTTTAAAACAAGACAAACTTTTCAAGAAACATAAGGTACAAGAGAGAAAGAGGACAGAGATACCTGCATTTGTAAGAGATAGGCTCTAATTACTTGTTGACCAGGTCAAATACAAAGAAAGACAACTTGGAACTGACAGGAATAGAGTTTGCAAGTTTCAACAGAAATCCCAAAGTTGAAAGGCAAGAATAGGAGAACCTGAGCCAACCCCAACCTCAGAGCTGTTCCACAGTGATAAGGAACACAGGGCTAAGAACCACTAGAAGGGGTTTTTACCTTTGTTGAAGCATACACCCACTGATATGATACTTTGTCCTGTGTAGTAGGCTTTATTTAAGAATATATGTATAGAATCTCATCCAAAGCTGTCTGCAGCATGTGCCCCTGGAAACTTAACTGTAAACTTACAGTGTTCAGAAGGCATAAAACTGAGAAAAAATGTATGCTTGAGTAATTGAGAGGTATTAAGGACAGTGCTAGTTCTAGGATCAAAGCAAAGGAGGACAGGGAGAGTCACCATTTGTTAAAAGTGCACTGGTTATGGCAAAAACATCCATGAGACAAAGATCATCCAAACCTAAACACGCAACAGTGAAAGCCCAGTATTTAGTTTTCCTTCTTTCTATTCACCTACTTCATTGCAGTTGTAGGTGATTCTTTCCAGAGAAACCTGGAAACAGACTTTTATGATTTGTGATTTCTTATGAACAAATACACATAAAGGTAAGGCAGAAATACTTTGATACCACTTTCGTATTTTACTAGAATAGTATTTCATTCTGGATATGGACAAATTCATCCAATTTTCCAAATCATTAATATTTATTGATACTGACTGAGAGTCCAGCCTGGGCTGTGGATTCATTCTGCAATATGATTTATAAACACAGAAACTTGTATGCTTTTCCAGATTCATTACAATAATTCATACAGGTGGAGTAACTAACATTCATTTCTAGGCTGCTACGTATTCATGGCACAGTCCAGACAGTGTTCTGCAATGAATAGAATTTGTGCAGAAAATTAGGTAATTTCTTAGAGAACCTCAGTCTCATCCGGTAGAGAAGCTGAAAAGGCTATCATGTCAAAGCAGGAAGGAAAGAATTGTACATGCATAAAAAGCCGATTTTTAGACTAATGAATCAGAATCTAACGCTGCCATTACAATGTAGTTTCAAAGCAATATTGGCAAACTACTTACACCAAAATATTAACAGCTGAATGTCAAGTGGATTTCTGTTATTTTCAGTGTCTCTGATTTCAGACTCTTGGGCATAGATTTGTAGATGTGCTAAGAACTCAGTGTTACAATTCAAACCAATTATGAGCTATCTTCTGAGTGTGGTGCTATCTCTCATCAAATACTCTTGGGAAAACAGGGACTGTGTTCAATATCAGACATAAAAAAATGTGATATTTTTTTGTTGATTTTCATCATAGGATTTTTTCTGCTTCCCTTCCCAGCTGTAAATTGGAGGCAATTGAATAACTGTCCACAGCTATGATAAAAATAAACATGCAATAATTTGCTAAGTTCTCAGATGCAATGGGCAAGAAACACATTAACATCTATGTAGAAAATTTAATTATGTGATCTGAGGGCGTGCAGACCTGAGTCATACAGATCATTTGTAACTACCATTCATAGTTACTATTCCACTGAAGGAGTTACGAATCACCTCCAAAGGCTATCTCCTGTCCATAACATCAACGTTTTCAGGAAACAAAGTATTAGACATTTCTTGTATTATAATGAAAGTCAGGAAATCTAATTGTGTTGCTTCAAGCAGTCTTCCAAATGCTTTCCTTAGGTTCAGAGATCTTTCCACTTGGAATTAGTTTAAATCAAGGCAACTATTCTGAGGAAGGAGAGATTCTTTTATTTATATTACATTTTATCCTTGAGTCAATGGCAAAACACTTCATTAAACAAATGTTTCAATAAATTTCTAGTTACCAAACACTGAAAACTCTGAAGAAATAACTGTGTCTGTAAATGAAGGAAGACCAGGGGATGTCATCTACCTTGACTTGGTAAGATTTTGGTCACAGTCTCCTATGGTATCTTCGTACCTAGGCTGGGATGTTACAGTTGACTTGGATGCATATACATGGGTGAAAAACTGTCTGGACCACTGGGCTAAAGGGATGCTCTGCCTTGTGGCTGGTTACAAGTAGACTTCTTGAGGAGCTTTCCCAGGTTCCTGTTTAACTGTTTAATATCAAAGACCTAGCTAAGGTGGTGTTGTTGACACCAAACTGGGGCTGTTTTCAGCACAGTTGAGGGGGAGGGCCATTATTCAAAGGGATCTCCGCAGGTTGGAGAAAGAGGACCACGGGTTCCTCACAAGAAGGGGGTAAATTCAGCTGGGATAGATTCAGAATCTAGCACCTGAGATTAAAAAAAAAGCTGGGGGTTCTAGCTGACAGTAGGCTAAACATGAACCAACGTAAGTCCCACGCTCTGCTGTTTTCAGGTGACTGAAAACAGGTTAACTATCTTCACTCTAAGTTTTCTCTTCACCAAGAGCCCTATCAGGTCCTTCTCAAATGAAACAGCAGTTCTCTGGGGTCACTGACAGAGTGGTGTTGTGTATTTCTCTGTCTTAATATTTCTTTCCATCAGCCTTTGCAAAACGTTTGTCTTACTCAGGGGAGTCTTTTTCAAGTGAGTATTGGAAAAACAGATATTTCATTTCATTTCATTTCCTGTGGTGATATCATACACATCATTTACACAAGCCTTAGAGTGTTCTAAGTTTGATTATTTGATGTACATTAACTATTAAAAGTTATTAATATTTCTGATATTACAATGTTTATTTGACTACACTTTAATTATTGGGTATACAAAAAATAGTGTTTACTACTGATTGTCTTTTTCTCAGTAACTTTCTCATTACCATACAAGTATTATTCTGATGAGGGATATATGTGAGTCTTCTCCTGAAACAAAAATATTTCTTATTTATTTCAGCAAGACCAAATATTTACTTTATATTAGTCCATCAATGATTCCCTTGAGCTACATGGAATGGAAAGACCTCTCTCTACTGCACATGGTAGACAGCCAGCTCCCTCTTTGTTTCCTGTTACCTACTTATTCTATTATATTTTGAGGTCCTTTATGAAATGACACTGAATCAAAAAAAAAAAAAAAGTATTTCATGCATGCTTCAGTGAGAGTGATGAGTAAGAATATCAAATATTGAACCTTTTTTTCACTATGGGGGAGTTCTGAGTTCACTTTTGGAGCAGTGTTGAATCATTAAACCATCCTGTTCAAATAGAATGGTATGTAGAAGCTAAAATTTGCAATTAAAAAGCACAGGCTTTTGAAACCTTCATTGCGTTATTTGGTTTATATTTTTACAGTTATTTTTGTTTATTTTAAAATAATCAAAATATTATCTGTCAATATGTCCACAGAAACATCTAGACATTGAATATGAGTTCAAAAAAAGGATGTATGATTTCTGGAGCTGATTTAAATTTTCTTCTTTGGAAAATGAACATTTTTTCAAAATTTTTCTTTTTTTTTAATTTTGAATTTTTTTCAAAAGAAAACTTTCAAATTTGGTCTGTCAACTGGACATCAAACAGACGACAATCCTCACAAATGCTAGCTAAATTTCCCTTAAAATATTACAGATAATAGCATTCATTTCCATAGTGAGTTATGTTTATAAGGTCTGTTTAAAAAACAGTCTCTGTGGTAAAGTGATGTTTGTTATTTTCTCTTTTTTCCTTTCCACCATCAGAACATTTTAATTGACAATGTCGTCTCCTTATACATATAATATTCCCCAAAACAGCCTTCCACAGCTGTCTATAATTGGTGCCCAAACATCAAATCAAGAGGTCTAAATCCATGTGTGCAACCTGACATTTTTAGAGAACACTCAGGTTTTGACAGTAGATCCTGAAGGCAGTAAAGTTAGCCAGAGTTGCACATCGAAGCAAGAGACCTTTTCAAAGGCACTGTGTACGGAAGCCACTTCACCATCTTACCATTCCCATTCTGGTATTGTGAACAGTAAAGTCATCCACAACATTTGGGACTGGTGTTATGAAACATGTCACCTCAGGGACCAAAAAGGCAAACCCAAGGACTAACAGCTTTAGCAGTAACTTAGAGTCACCTCTGAGTCATCCTGCCTGTGCTTGAAGCCTCAACAGCCACAACACATATTCCAGAGGGAACTGTGCCAGAGCATATAAAAATCTGCTACACTTTAGTAATCCCCCACACAGCCTGCTTCTGGAAAATTATTACAAAACAGGCAGGAAACCTGTCCCATTCTTTTTACTGGTACCACCACTCTGCTATAATAGTAATGTAGTGCTTAACCAGAAGAAAAACTCCTGCCTCCAGTGTAATTCCCCTAATACTAATAAGCATAGGACAAAGATCAGAGTCAGAGCTATCTTCATCTTCACAATGATAAGCAGAGAGGGAAAACAGCAGAGTTACAGACCTTGCAGATCTCCTCTTACACTCTCTCATGTTGCCTCACTGGCTCATTCAGAATGACTCATTTGCCTTTCCATCTTCCTTCTCCACCCCCTCTCCCACACTCCCACTTCTCTTTCCCCCCTTATCCCACTCTCAGGACTCCTGTTCCAACAACACTATATCTGATCAGAAAAGTGAGGAGAAGCACATCCACACATAGCAACTAGAAGCCTCGGAGTCTGGGAGCCTGTCTAAACACATTACAGCAACCTAAACTGCTGCACACATCCAAGTGACTAAGACATTTAAAACAAACAAACAAACAAACAAACAAACAAACAAAAAAAAACTACCATGGCCACCAGCTGGTCAAACCAAAACTTATACCCTGAAGTCTTAGTTTTCCAATTCTTACACCTTGTAGACTGTTTTTCTCCACCTCTCTGATAAATTTCTGAATGATTATTTTTTGAAAGGGAATGCAGAGGGCAGCTGATTTCCCATAAGAAGTTAGTGTGAATAAGGCTTCCCTCCCAATCCCTGCTACAAGGCAGTAAGTTAGGTAGGGCTTTTCCTTAGAACTGTGTTGTAGCTTTGATAGTATGAAGGAATCCATGATGCACACAGCATGAGGGACAGAATCACTGTCAGAAGGGGCTTGGCAAAAGGCTAAGATGTGGTGAGTATACTCCAGCTTTAGCCTCATTCTGCGTTTCAGTTTTGGAAAAGAAGTACTCTGCAGCAGCCATCTGTATCATGAATGTCACAGCAGCCACAACCCTGCTTCATTCTTACTCCATTTTCGTCTCTAACATTCTGAAAATGCTCTGAGACAGAGAGAAGTGTACCTATAGTAAGTACTCACTTACTGGTATGAGTCACTGCTACTTACAGGAAAGAGGAGAGTTGACAGTGGATAGTGGACAGTATATAGAAGTTAACCTGTGGTGTGTAGATGGCTATGAAGGACCACAGCTGGCTCTGAGTTCTCCATGAAGCCCACAGTTTATCATTTATCTTCTGACATTGACGTATTTGGTCTCTGTGGACCTCTCCAATTTCTTACCAGGTTATCATAATGTAGGCTGGGAGCATGACATTCCTGTTTCTCATGCTAAGCAACTCCAAACTGTTCCGAGGAGGATGCCTATTTATTACTGGCTTTGCTATGTGAAAGACTGACCTAATGAAGCAATACAGAATAGCTGATGTAGGCAGTTTTTGCAGAATGGACGATCTGAGGTGCATTTATGGGCACAAATATTTGGGCCCCAAAAGCTACTTTATTGAGGTGCCCTGCCTTGAGAGATGCTCTCCATGGTGCAGAAATTTATTTGGCTCCCCTTTCACAACCATGTGTAATATTTTCAGTTGAATCCATTAGGGCTGCAACTAAGTTTTCTTCTAAATAAAGATTAAAAATAAAAATAGGTAAGCATCTCAATTGAAGATGCTTTTTAATTATTGTGTTTCAATTAGTATCTCCTAATGATAACGTAGAAAAAATATCTACAATATTACTGTACTAAATATAGAATAGTGTATGTCAAACTAAAACATACAAGTTTCATAGTTCCATACTGCCTTCAGAAATGAGTTACAAACACTGGTGTGTTTTTCATGAAGAAAATCTAATATGTGAGAAAATTAATTGCATCTTTTTTAACAGTAATATTTTTGGAAAAAAAAAAAAAAGTGCAAAAATGTTAGCCCATTTTCTGTAAAGATTATGAAAATGTGGTTATAAGTCATAGATAAAGAGTAAGATGAAGCTAACCAAAAATAAGCATAGATATTAGATTTGATATATATAGATAACTATATTTAGACATCTATCTTTGGTATCCCAAAATACAGAGGAAGAAATCTGACTAAGTTAGCATCTACACTCCATGTAGTCAGCAGAGAAAAAGTAGCAGAAGCCCATGTGAAGCCCAGCTCAGATGTAAATATCTAATGTACAGATGTTTAAAGACAGTTGAGATAGTTTCCATGCCCTTAGAAACTGCAAAGCATCATGCCTCTTTTTTCCAGTACTCAGAGGTAAGCAAAAATGGAGGACTGGAACACTTAGTTGTTACTATGTACCTGTTCTCCACAGCCCACCCCAAATTACATCAATTTGTCCAACCATCCAGCTATCTGTCTCACAAAACTATAGAGTCCAAAATGAAGAAATCAACAGATAACCTCCAAACTTTCTTAGGATCTGAAGACTCCAAGTGTGAAGGGCCAAACTGGCCCTCCCCTGAAACAAACAACAGGTAATTAAAAGTTTGTAATGGCTGCCTTACCTCTAAGTTTCTTATCCCTATTGTGAATGCTAAATCAATAGTGAAAATCAAACACCTGAGGCTAGGATCCCCGAAGTCAATTCGCTAAACAGAGAACTCAGCATGTAGTTGTCATGTGTTAAGTCATGTGGAAAACACTGAGATAGGGAAAACCCTAAATACTACCTAGCCAATTGCAACTCAGGGCAATCAGGGCTGATTTTTTTCCTAAAATTAAACTCTTGCATATCTTCCACTAAATTTGAAAGTAATGGGTTCACTGATTCTGTATCCCCTGGTACTTAGGGGAATATTCAAATATAAATTATTTCTCCTTCAAGTATACACTAAAGGCAGAAGGTGGTTGCACCTGAATTTTGTGAGATACCTTCGTAGGTATTTCAGAAACACTTAGTAACTCAGAAGCACATAGGTACACTGAAGACCAATTGCATTAAGCACCTACTATGAAGGAACCTTGGTGTTCTTGTCTCAAGTAGGGTAGAAGCATGATCTAGATGCTGTGTTTATCAGCTCAGTCAAGATTTGGATGGAGTTACTTTAAAATGATACAGGCATATAATCTATAAAAGAAAGGTACTTAGGGAATTTAAATAATTTCAAAACAGAAATTTCAAACTTAAATGCCTGATTCTACCTAAATCTGACTTAAGGTCCCTATATTAAGCAATTCTACGAAGTCAATAAAATTATACCGAAGAGAAATTCTGCCTTAAGTGACATGATTTTGGCACATAATATGCACCCTTTCCAGAAATAAAACATGTTTGCACTATTATTTTTGAGATCATTCTAAAGCTGCAGATCACCATTACCATATTAATCTTTTGAGAAGTAGTTTCATGTTTAAGAATTTCCATTCATTTTAAGCAACGTGGTTATGTTTCTTCATGGATAAATGCATAACAGCTCATCATAGAAGATGCTATTTTAACAAGAGAGGTCTATTTGGATAGTAGATTCTATGCAAGATTTAATCTCTGCAGACCTCCCTTTAAAAATATTGGTGGCAGAGATGTTAAATTACAACTAAAACAGTTTTTATTCTTAAAGCAGACTACATCTTTTAAAACTCCAGCAGAAACAAGTTAGCCAACTTGCACGTCATTAAATTTCATATTCCCTTGTAAATGACAGCTAAAGCATCCAGAAAGTTCAATATATTTTCTCTGAGGCTACTTGATGTGGGAAGATTTTCATGAGACGTTTTCTCTCCTATCATCAGTTCAATGATGTAAACAGTGACTGATTAAGCCTGTACTCCTTTCAGGTTGATATACCTGACTGAACAAAAAATAAATAAATAAATAAAATCTCACAGCTGGAATTCTTCCTGAAAACTAAAATAAATGACAAAGTAAAAGACCAATCTTCTATAGACACTTAATGAAGACAGGCTTCAAGGGGATTTCTATCCCAGAGATTACATTACACCCCAGGACAAGACAAAAACAGCAGATTTCTGCAGTTGAAGATTGCAATCACAGCAGAATAAAGAAAATAACAAAACATATTACTTGTTAAATCACTTACACTGGCTTTCCTTTGGATTCACAAGTCAAAATTATAGATTGTCCTTCTTCGGGCCATGAATTGGAAGAAATGATTTTAACTAAAGGTGTATCTAGGAAGAGAAGAAAATAGACATCTTGTTGATATACAGGAAAAAAGATGTATTATCTAAGAGTACATTCTTCTCTGCTTACAAAAGACTACACGCTAGATTTAATTTACACTTGGAGTTGCTTTTATTTGAAGCCTTGTGCAATTTTTATTGTCTTCAATAAGGCAATAAAAATGACCATTGGAACTAAAACTGTAAATTTTTATATTGCAAGGAAATACAGATAGAAAGTATGTGTAAGCTCCAAGGAAATAACTTCTTTTTTTCTTCTGTATTCAATGCAAATACTCCATAAGAGTATTCAAAAGTCTTATATCTAACAATGAAACAAAAATATTGAAGATGAATAACAAGTACTCTGTGCAATTGTTTCTTTGTCTATGATTGATATGATGGAATGCTGCTATTAAAGGTATAAATGCAACGATATACATTTGAATAAGAACACTTTTATTGTTGCAGAAGCTTGAAATCATAATAAGAAAGCTACAATGGGTTTTCAGTTAAAATACCTTGTTACAGGCATTTTACAGGATATTATTTCTGAAATGCAATAATGCCGCCCCTAAAACAGAACTTTCTTTTTTACAAAATTTTCAAATATAATGTTTTAAATATAATTGAAAAGCCCTATAGAAAGTCTGTAATACATCCTAAAAACTTAAAAATATTTTCCTGTATACTGGAATTAACTTTCTGATTATGACTTCAAAAAGATATACGATATAAAAATTGCAGAATGCATGAGATCTTTAGTTTTCAAAACATTTTGCCAGCTGGTTTGTGAAGATACACCCTCAAAATCAAACTATTTTACATGAATGAAAGGGGCACTTCTTACAAGGAGAAACAAGACCATACAGAAAGAAAACACCTATACACAGAAACACCTATACACAAAACATTTTTCTCCTCAGGAAGAAGAAAAAGAGGTCACAATCATAGTGAGGAAAGGAAAATACAACTCATTGTTTCTTGCAGTCGCCTAAAACAAAACACACATCTATAGCATAAAAAATGATTTAACCTGCAAATCTAGGGTTACTCAAGTTTTATTTAATCTAATTTGCAATTCCTATTTGCTTTAGCAGTGACACCACAGATATCCTATTTTCAAGCAAATGTGAAAGAGCATGACAATATGACACTACAAAATCAAATGGAAAAAAAAATGCTGTAATGGTACATTTTTTTTTATTGAGATGCTAATAGTCCTATTAATCACTAAGTGGCATATAAACATCTGAAAATGGTAAAAGCTTTTTCCTACCTTTGCTTTTTATTTTTGTCATATCACAATGTATCAGCATGGCACAAGACAAGAAAAGGGAAAGGCTTAGTGTAGCCTTGTCATAATGCCACTGAAAGCATTGTCAGTATCATTTAGATTTCAATACAGCTGCTCTAACCTTACACCAGTAGCAAATCTGCTCCACAAGTTCACATTTTTAAGGACCCTGGATACCATTATGCAGGTGACTAATCCTTTGCAGGTCATGCAGGCATTTGCTTCATTTTTAGCACATGCTTAAGGCACTGACCTCAAGTGCCTTAATAAATCAGGCCATCAAGTACTTCTGTGATTTCAGTGGTCCTACTGGAGATGAATAAATTACTCTCTTGACTATGCATTGGACCAGAAGAAGAAATTAGTATCTGATAGGAATACATGAAGAATTTAACAGAAGGAGGGAAACAACTAATGCGATGAGATCAAGAGGTTTCCAGAGAAATATGAAAAAGGAACTAAAGTTTGATGGAAGTAATCATGATAGCCACAAGTGAAGAAATGAAAGGCCCATCTAGGCAGCATTATTGGCCTAAGTATTTAAAAGATGATCAGCATGTTACACATTACTGTAAAATGCTCTAATAGAAGAGGGGATTTCAGACAATTAAGCTTGGATTTGCATGGATCAATGCAGTGCCACTTTCCCCAACTTGGAGTTCCCACACTTGTTTTATTCAATGTTCCAGACAATGCTCTGTTCTTCATGCACTTCTAAAAAGAGCTTACTAATAGGATAGGAAAGGTCTTATATTTATGCTTCTAACACACAGTAAGGTAGTGCTTCTTTGTGCTTTTCCCTGCTAATTTAGTTTTACATTACCTACTTGTTACTTTAAAACAGGAAACACAGCAATTAGTCCAATATATAGTTTTTAGGGAAGCTTACGATTCACATTTTCTGTATTTTATTATCAGTCCTTTACAGATGATATTCTTTTTTCTCAGTGTTGCTGTTTCCACTTTTATTTTTATGCTGCCCTTGATTTCTCTCCAGAATTAAGTATACACTTATAAGGAGAAAACTTAAGACCAAGTCCTCCACTTTCACATCTATATTTAAAATGAGAAAAAAACAAAACAAAACAAAACAAACAACAACAACAAAAAAACACTTTAGTAAATTGCATAGAAACTAATCTCAAAATGTTATTTTAAAAAATATAATAAACCCTTGCCAACTCATATATTTCCAGAATTCTGCTACAAAATATTACCTTCCACTAGAACTACTTGTTTTAGAAATATTTGTCAAGTATGAATGTATTCTATCAATACACTGGGCTTTAACCTGTCACATCCAGAAGTATTAATCATAACAACAAGAATATCATCTAAACTTCAGAAAACACCTGAACCAATAGAAAACAAAGTCTAAAGAAAGAAAAGCAAAAACAAAACAAAACACACACACGAAAAACCACTCTGCAATACTGTAAAAATGTTGTCTTATTTTCAGATATGCCCATCAGCTTATTTGTAAGCATGTCTAAAAACTCTACTTTTGTACCCAAACGAAACAAATGGAGTGGGTTCTGTGGTTTTATTGTGGGTCAGAGCTTCTTCTCTGAAGTCAATAATAGAATATCAATTTACACCAGTTAAACTTTAATAATTTACATATTTTTTTAAGGATTTGGCCCAGTAATTTCACTGTAGTAAAATATTGTAGATGAGTAAAGCAGGATTCTGGGACTAGTGATTAAAACTGCTTTACAATACTTACAAATATACTTTTTTTCTTGAGCTCTAAGGATATTATGTAGGAGATAAATATTCCAAAAATAGTAGGTACTGGGAAAATCCAACCTTTTTTTTTTTTTTTTTTCCTCATGAGTGCTTCATATGAGTGTAGCAAGCCTTCCCAGTAGAACACCCTTGTTTCACTCCCCAGTGGCTCATTTATTTACAAGCAACAATGTAAAAGCTGTTTGGCCCTACAGTCTTGAGCTTCAATAATGAGGTACTTATGAGCTGCAATTGATTGTTAACACCAGTGTGAACTGAGACTCAAAGATAACGATATCTTCTACCCCCCATGTGCAAAGAATCTGCCCTTTTGCTAGAAATAACGGTTTAACACTGATTACCATGGGATGCGTTTTTCAGATATATCCTTTCTTGTTTCAGCAGACCAAAGGCAAACATTTCACTGAGTGATTCTATTTTTTTTTTTCTTTCTAGGATCTAGGCACATCTCATTGCACAAGACCTGAGAAGTCATTTCAAAGCTTTGGAAGACTTATCTATTTTTTAATCAGGCAATATCATCTTTATTCAGACACATACAAAATCAGTGAATGCATGTGGAAAAATTATTTCAGTTATTCAGGTAATGAATGTTATCTGATACGTGAAGAAATTAAATGTTTCAGCACATAATTTTTGTTTTCCTCTTAGCTATAATTAATGGCAACTTTAATACCTTACAGAACTGCTTTAGTGATTGATTGAATCTCTTTGAAACTATTTAAAAATAAAGGTTATCACTCACCAGACCTTTGCAGTTAATCTGATCTCCAATGCTAAAAGTTTTTTCTTGTTGTTCAAAATGCACTTGATATTTTACATGGTTTGAAGTAAGAAATAATTAATTATGTGGGTTTATATATATATATTATACACCCCTAAAGAATTAATTAGTTAAAGCTCTTACAAGGTTGCATGCAGTTTTATCTATCTCCATATAAATTATTTCATATAAATTTCTTCACATAAAGTAATCACACAGAAGCCACTAGGAAGATTCCTGTATATTATGTTAAAGCATATGTGCAAGTCCTTGAAAGCCACAGAGTAAAAGCAGAAACTGCATAAAAGAAAGTAAATTTGTTTAAGATCATAAAACAGGTCATAATTTAAATCAGAAGATGAATTATGCTTTAATTTGGTCCCAAGATCATTAAAAGTAATGTGGCCTGTTTTTTTCTACATAAATTCAGAAGTCCTTGTTTTCTTTAATCCTTAGCTAGCTAAGCTAACAGAGCTTCTGTGGATACTTTTTGATGGAACTTCCAGTTACTGGGTAAGTAACCAAAATAAAGTATGATCCCTATTCATCCTAAGGCATTAATCAGTAAAAGCTGTGTAGGAATAATCAGATTTCAGAAGAAAAAATCATTTTCTAAAAAGAGTAACATGGTGATGATACGGTAACATTATGCTATGATACCATATAGTTGCTCCCTAATGTAACAATCTTCAGTTAATGGAACTACAGTCTTAGAAAATAAGGCCACCTCCTTACTTGGCCAATAATACGGTGTAAGTAATAAAAAAAAAATATAAAAATTTTGGTAAGACTTTAAGAAATGAATACTGGAAGGTAAATATCAGGTAACTCAATTTTTACTGGGAGTGTTAACCAGCCTACTAAGACTATTTCTTTAGATGAGTTATTAGAATACATGCAGTAATCCTTGGGGGGGGGGGGGGAAGTCCCTCATTCTGCTGAGTCTTGAAGTATTCACATTAAATAAGTAAGATCCAGCAAAATACTTACTTGACAGTAATATAATGATTAGAGTATTCAGCCCTTCAGAGTCTGGATAAAAAGTTTGCTATGAGTCAAGGAGCTCAATGACATCTGTGCTGACCTCCCATGAAATAACAGAATTCAAGGTATTCTAAGGTATTTCTTCTACTCTGGTTTTGAACTAGGATTTCACTTTGAAGTTGAAGATGCCTTTTCCTTACCTATGTCCTAGTTTGGACAAATCATGATTCTACAAGTAACTCAGTTCTGTACAATTGTCCCCGTTTATATTCAGTACCAACATAACATGGAATACTCCATTGATCTAGCTTACATTATATATAAAAAAAAAAGTTTCTAAAGTTAGATTAGGATGCTCATAAGAAGAAAAATCTGTAAAACTTTAATATTCCCTACATATTTCCTAGGATGCTTAACTGAAAGTACTGTCAACACTTAGCATCAAATGTCTCTGGTACATCCATTCTTATGTTTTAAGTAATAAAATGTTACTGAAATGTTTTCAAAGACCTTGCAGTTGTTGCCCTGGGAGTATCTTTCCTACTTGTCAAAGATGGAAAAATATTAAATGTTGAAACAATTTAAAACATTTTACAAAAATTAAAGAAAATACTAAATACAACCAGAATGACAAACACAGCTATTAGATATTTTACTAGTACCAGCCTCAAATTAAAAAGACCTTTTCCAAACTGGTGATGGAGATACACTCAACTTGGGCATTTATGTTTGCACATTGTTGTTTCATATGAATTGTAGTGCACCTTCAAGTATTTGTTGATGTTGGTTTTTTTTTGTTGTTTTTTGTTTTTTTTTAATGTTTATTGCAAGAGCTCTGTAATTCATACTTCCCATGTTAAATGGTATAACTGAAAATGCTGGATGTACAAACTTTAATGACAATCTCCTGTAATATTTTCCCTTAATGGTTTTTCATGCTATACAGTGATTTTGTACAATGCTTGGATCTTCTCTTTGTACCTGCTTACTATGCTTTTGTTTTGATGAAAGCAGTTCAATAATAAATATAAGCTATGTGCTGCTCAAGTAACAATCAGTACTTGAAGTGTTATTGTTCTCAACTTATGGTTTGGGGAATAATGGTTGGTTCACATCATTCTATGGAAATGAATGAAAGTGTCAAGAAGAAAACACATTTCTCTTGGTTTCCAATGCTGTCCTTAATCAGAGGATATATATATATATATATATATATATGTATATATTGGTCTTTAGGATATTGAAAGACCTGGCATAGAAAAATTATCACGTTTTCTGACAGTAACATATAATCTTAAGTATATACAAGGTACATAGTGAAAGATTAATACCTTGAATTATTTTAGTTTATGACTCCTTGGAGGTTCAAAAAGAAAAATCCATGGGGGAGGTTCTTTCCACTATGCATGGTACACATCAGTATGATATATGCTGTTTAAATACCTGTTTCTTAAACAATATGGGGATTTTGTGTTTGTTTTATTTTTCATACTGTTTGAACTTAGAAGAGTGGCCAGTATCAAAAGAGTTGGACCTAATTAAAATGATAGAAAGAAAGAGAGGCACAGAAGTTCAAACATTATTTGCCAATATAAATGCACACCTCCAAATAACATAATACTACAATGAACATTAATAAGCCTCCAAAGCAAGCATCTCCTATCTGATTAGTTTCCATGCAACCACATTATCAAGTGCCTATTTCAAAAACAGGGCAAATGCAATCCTTTCCCTATTCATGTTCTAAATAATTGAACACATCCTATTAACATCATTTGACCCTAGGCCTCCACTGGAATACTTTGATTCTTATATGTGTTTTCATTGAAAGTGATTTTCTCTCTATAGCTTGTACTCTTATGAACATCTCTCCATCTGCACTAAGAATCTGAGTTTATTGTAATGAAGTCTGTGATCCTTCTTAGACTCGTGTCTGTGTGCAAATTCTGTTAGCAGTAATAAGTAAGACACCAGTAGAGAAAGGGAAGAGTAAATCACTTGTAAATCACAAGAGTAAATCACAAAGTAAATCACTTTGTCAGAGGAATAGTCCATAGTATATCAGGATGTACATACAAGTGTTATTCAAATCCTTCCTTCTAAAACATTGATATTGCCTTCTTATTTAAACTTTTAGAATGATTAGATGTTTTTAATTACTTTTTTTTTTTTTTTTTTTTGACTAGAAGTTATTTCTTCCACAGACGATTTAAAAAGTTTTAAAAGTACTACTAGGCTTTGCTTAACAATGTAATTCTGCAGTGGATCCATTAATATGAAATATGCCATTGTATCTATTTAGGAAGAGATCTATGCTTGTGTAACAGAGACACACTTCCCGTTGTGATCAATGAACTTCCCATGCATGCCAGTATTTACTTTCATGGACCCTAAGCAACACCAGGAGCATGTCTTAACTACTCTCCATTTCAGAACACATTTGCATAATCTCCAGACAGCTCACATTAAAAAATACAGTGTTTCACAATGGTATAACACCCATGTCATGGCTGCCAGATCATTTGGCAGAGGCACAGGAAGGTTTCTTGACTCCTCTAGAGGAAATTTTGTTGTGATTTCTAGGAATAACAAGGATTCTCACCTTCTCAGCAAATGAGTTGTGCTTTTATGCCATGTAAGAAATTCTGCTGCGGTTGGTCAGTGAGGCTCACTGCATTCTCCTTCTCTTGCCCTAACCTGCTGCATTATTTTTAACTTAGAATCTCAACAGCAACCGATCATAATATTATAGTCCTGCCTAGACGAATAGATAGGTTTTTCTCACGAGAGGCTACCATTTAAAGCTGTCTTCATAGCCAGCGATTGCCACTGCCCAGGAAAACTCCCATGTTTTCCTTTGTCACTAAAAGGGACAAAAATGTATTAGCTCCCCACCTTTCTGTTGCCCTTTGATCATTTTCAGACCACTCTAAGATCTCATATATAACTGCGTGTAGGAGCATCTTTGGCAAAGATCTATAATGCTCTGTTTTACTCAGCCATTATTTATTTACCCTGTTCATTTTTATTTTTATTTTTTTTGTACACTAACCACCATTTTCTCTTTGTGCCAGATTTCAAATTAGTATGACTGATTCGTTACAAGATCCTTTTCTTCTTATATGTTTAACTAAATTATTAGCTACATACAGCATATCTTTACCTTGTAGTGTTATTTAATGATTGCAAACCTTCTGAATATTTAAAAAGTTCCATAAATTTCTTGGATATTTTATCGTGGCAGTGAACAACAACAGTTCTGGTGCTATCGTTTTAAAAAATGTTATAAAAATCTAACAGTGCAATAATAAAAGATTATTGCTACCTGGTAATAAATTACTGCCAGATGATTATGATTTTTAAAGTATTTCCTGAGAGATTAATTCATTTGTTTTATATTTGTGTCTTTTTTTTTTTTTTTTTTTTGAAAAAGCATGTATGTGAAATAATCACAGTGCTTTTTCTCTATTATTTCCTTGGAAACATTCCATCATTTCCAGATGTAAAGACAAAATAAGCAGATATCTCTGAAGATGATGATGATTCTGTGATTCACTATTAATTAACACTGGAGCAAGCATAGTTTAAGGTATCCTTTTTCTTTTTTTTCTTTTTTTTTTTTTTTTCAGAAACTCTGAGATCATCTATTTCATATATGGATGGCAATCACAAAACTTTTTAAAAATTCTGTATTTCTACACTATTTTGTTCCCATTTCTGAAAACAACTACAACAAACCTAAGAAATTAGGCTTAGAAAACAAGAGACATTTAAAGAAATTTCCAAGGACAAACCACTAGTACATACAAAAATAAACATAAAATTGGCTATCCCAAATGATATCTGAAGGAATAGAGAGGAGTACTCTAATCAGCTCTGTGAAAGTGCTCACCATTTTTAATAGCTTTTACACTTAACAGCTGCTTGCATCCTACAGCTGTGAATCAGCATTCCTCCAAATTGGACTTCTTTTGTAAATGACAAGTAGCATGGCTTCTACTTGTGCCTTATTGCTTTGTAATAGGCACTCACAAAGCAAATCTGCATTGATAAACTCTTGTAAATTACCCTGGGAAATACAGTATCTTCAGTGCTCTCCTTCAGAATATAAGGAATGACTCCTTGCTTAAAGAGATGAAAGAAGTATTTTGCATCTGACGTTATTTTATTAGTAGTATTTGTGGGGAAGACTATCTAGATCAAACATGTCTTGTGTCATGGCAATTGCATTTCATTTCAATAAATCTGTTCAACAACACTGTAAAATCAAGCTTTATGATATTTTTTGAAATACTTCACTTTCATAAAGGTGAATACTTGGTACAATATCTGCATGGATATTCCCATACCTTCTTTTTATACTCCTTTAAAAGCTACTCTACAGTCAAGCAAGACTAGAACCAGCATATAGTCCTTTTGTTATCCGAGATTCTTTGATGACTATTATGTCATCCTTTATCTCATCTCTTTCATTAAATTGAAACTAAATTTATTGATTAATATTGAAACTAAATATATTGATAAATATTGAAACTAAATTTATTGATAAATTGAAGCTAAAGTTATTGATAAATTGAAACTAAAGTTTAAAGCAATATTTGTTGAAGAAGGAAGTAGTAACAGCTTACACCAGAAGACTGTAAAAACACTCTCCTAGATGCAAAACAAGAAGCCAAATTCCAGTGTGGAGGAAAAAAAAAAAAAAGCTTGATCAGTGAAATATTCCCTTCTGACACTTGTAATTCATGAGTGCCTGAACTCAAGTGTCAACCTGGCAGGAAACACTTTAAGTTACTAATTCTGTGAAAACTGATTATCTGGTACTTTGTTAAAAACATTCATAGTACTTATTTCAACATCTCAGCTGTCAGTCATATCATAATAATTCACCACAATTGCTAAAAAAAAAAAAAAAAAAAAAAAAATGATTAATATGTGATAGAGCATAACGCATGGCTTGTGGTTTTGTGAAGTTGAAAGAGCAGATGGAGGTAAACTACCAAAACTCCTCAGCTCCTCTCCATTCTACTTAAAATTTGTTAAAACTTTATACTTCCTGTTGTCATGTAATATGTTCACTGATCATTCTTACTTGCTTTGCGGTTGGTCTTAAAACTGAGAGAGAAATGTGAGCATAATCTTGGCTGTATTGGGAGTCCTTGCTGAGCTAAGTGATAGAAAGAGAGGCACTCTCACCATAGTTCTACGCGTGTGCCCCTTCATGAAAATAGTTAGTTCCAGTAGCACTACCTGTGTTATTTCCCCATTGTATGCTTTTGCAGAATAGGGTCACTGTGTTCTTAGTTATCCTTTAAGTCCCATACACACAGCAATGACAAGACAGAAATAATATTGTCATTGGCAACTCCGTTCTGTTTTCTTCAGTGATCAAGTGAACTTCAGAACTCAAGTGATGAAACTTAGTTTCACAACTTTTGTTTTGTTTAGTTATTTCTGTGATGCCACTTCTTAAGACCCAGCAATCCCCATTTTGCTCAACTCTACCTTTGTTCCCTTTAACATCTTCATTATCTTACAAAGATAACTCCCTTCAACTTACTCACATATATCCATTTTCTCAATTTTGCTATGTCACCTACGAGAAATAAAGGAAAAAGCTAGAGAAAACAAACAAACAAACCAACCCTTCTACCTAAATCCCAAATTTTCAAGAAATGCCTAAGTCTGAGTTAGTGCATGAGCTTTTGATGTAACTTTCTCTTCTGTGTCCTCAGTTTCTTTTCCTTACTACCTTCAGCTTTCTCTCGTGTCTGACTTAAATTATCTTGAATATGGCTTGAGAATTGCAGCACATCCAAAATTGTTGAAGGAATAAATAAGAGCTCTGGATGTTCAGCATCCCTCTTCAAGCCTTTTCCTGACATTTCTATCAGACAGTTGGCACTATAAAATTTTAATCCATAGAAAAATCACTAAGTGGTAGTATCAGGACATGAAAATCTGACTTGTTTCTTATAAATATAAATCATGTTTTGAAGAAGGGCAAGCTTCTCTCCTTTGGGAGGTCCTACTGACAATCTCTATACATGTTTTCCTCCAAATTGTCTCACCTGCTTGCTAGTCATTAATTTTGGAAATAAACTGCCCCCCAAACTCTTCAACAGGGAAGGACTTCTTTGTCCTTCTGTCACTAGGTTACAGTGAGATGGGTTGTAATGTGGGGTTTGAGCTATAAAAATGGTGTAATTTTCAGTTTCCTTCCAAGACAATCCCATTTGAAATACCTAGTCTAGGCTAGAAAAAAATAAAGAAGAGATCTTAAGCATATTTTGTAGGATGCATGGGGATTAATGGATCTTAGTCATGTACATGAAAAATTCTTTCTGAAATCGGGACCTGATTTGGAGCTTCTCAGACACTAACTACATTGTCATCATTCAGCCACTCAGTCTTATTGTCCTATTAGTGCTATGCAATATAAAGCAGTTACAGCAAATGTATTTAAAAACTCGCTTTCTAGTTTTTCTGTAAATTCAACTTTCCGCTACATATTTCTAACACAGATCATCTAATATATTCCATTACATCCATATAGGCATTTATCCTATGAAATACAATATAGATAAATTATTTAGTTTTTAACTACTTTTCAGTGACTGATCATTGCTTAGATTAGGAGCTTCAAAAACCCATCAGCCATTATTGGGGGTACTGCTGCTGGGCTGTTGGTAATACAGAACCATATCTGCAGCCTACCTCCTTAGATAGAGAAAGGTTTATCATTACAGGAGTGCAGCAGCACTGTTTTTTGTTTGTTTGTTGTTTTTACACCATAACACTTTTTTTTTTTTTTTTTTTTTTTCAGGTAGATGATCTAACGTGTTCTGTTTTTTTATGGTCACCAAAGAATATTCTTCAGTGGCTTGACTGAGTGAGTCATTGTGGGCATTTCTACTGACAGCAATGGCTCATGGTCAGACATGAACAAATTAACTACACAACCTCAAAAGCCTATAGTGTGCTCTATAAGGTTCTAGCCCTTCCAGAGAAACAACAGTTGTTAGCCCACCAGTGCTCATTAACTCGGGAATGTCACCACGCTGACCCAAGCTACCATCTCCACATGCAAAGTACTATGCTGTTCAAATATTAATTTGTAACTGTTTCTGAGGTGACCTTCCTGTGCTCATCTTCCCAGTGTAGTCATGTTCTGTCTTTTCAGTCCTTTCCGACAAGTTGTCTCTTTCCTGTGCCTAAAAGATTACTCTTCTGAAACAATTATATTTAATATTTATTTGTTGAACATCCCACTTTTATTAAACATTCCCTCCCAAACTTCCTTTGAAACATTCGTGAGCCTCCCTACAATGAAGTGGAATAATCTGCCCACACCATATTTTAAAAATCTCTATGCAGAATGTATGAACAACTCAATGGATTTCCCTATAAAAGATTTTAGAGAGAAATAAATTATATTGGATTAGATTTCACTTGTAAACCATATTTGAACGTAAGCGTCCAGATGGGAAAGGTCAGGGTTGTACATTAACCCTTTGAACTAGATATCCCCTTTGAAAGATGAAAGTTTGGTAGTAAATGGACCCACAAGTTTTTGAATTATTTTGCATTTAAATAATGGATTTCTTATTTTCATTCATCATTAACCTAATTGATCTCATTTAAAAATGCAAATTGCGGCACTGAACTTTCTTGTTCGCAGATATTATTCTTTACTGTTTACCATAACTATCCTCTGTGTTTCATTTGTTTCACACATTCATTAATACAAAAAGCTCAAACAAGATAATTTAGCTTATTAACACAGTGTTTACATAATTAATGAGTTAAATAATTAAATAGAATAACTTCTTATTTACTTTTCATTCAATACGAAGAGCTGTACTTGTAGGGAATGCTATATCTTTTAATTTGCATTCTTATTATTACTATCTTTAAAACTGTCTTTTACATTGGTAAATATGGAAATATCATCCCTTTAAGGGAGACAGAATGGAAGATTGGTCACCACAGTACTGAAATAACACTGAGATGCTATATTGTCCATATTACTGTTCACACTGTGATCTAGGGGAAAACAAACAAACAAACAAAAAACCATAACAAACAAAGAAAACTGTTTAGGGTAAACACCAGAAGAATATGTCATCACAGGTGAGTCTTGTGTGGAAACCTGAAGGTGTACAAAGACTGAACTTGTCTCAGAAGAACAGGGAGTCAACTTTAAGACCTCAAAATTTTCTCATTCTCAAGAAAACAGGAATCCAGCAGAATTTCTTAACTGAAAGAGAAAAGAAGGAACATCTCTCCAGGAGAGGAGTTGACTTCCAAAGGATAGGAGTATCCATTGCCAGAGACAGTCCTTCTCTGTCAGAAAGATGGATCAGACTCAGGTATGTGAGAAAACACCTAGTTTTTCCAATATGAGCTTAGAAGGTTTTTAAAAACAAACAAATCAAAACAAAACAAACTAACAAAAAAAATATAATAAATTGTATGGTTATCAGAGCTGAATCTAAGAACTCTGAAGCAGGAAGCATTAAAGCCAATGAAGGCATTAGGAGTACACCCATTTGTGGACAAAACAACTCTGCTGCTTCAATGGGAAATTTCCTCAGCCATGTGCTCAGTCTCCGTGACATATGTTATATTGTGCAATAGGATGGGCCATGCCAGAGAATGTGCTCCTTTATCTGTGCCATCTTGATACTCCTGAAAGAAGGCTTAAGCTTGGGATATTGGCTACCTGCTTCAAGTTCCACAGGTCTCTGATGTATCACAGTTCCCAAACACTCAAATTATACTTCAGCCACCACTTGGCTGAAAGAAAATGAAGATGGGACATATTCTACCCATTTACAATACAGACCAGATGTAGGTAACAGGGAAAAATGTCCCTCTCCCCTCAGAATTTATCATCGCTAAGAAGTGTCCAACTTTGTGCTCCTCTTCTGAACTACAAAAAAACAGCAAGTCCATAGTTGATACAGTTACCCTGAAGAGTCACCAAAGATATTTAAAAATATAACTAATTCATCAGAATTAAACTTTAAGATGTAAGAAAGCTGTATTTTTTTTCTCTTTCAATAGACTCTTCTCATGTGGAACTGTCTCTTAGGCATTCCCCATAGACAGATGGTCTAACTGTCATGACCACTATGTATGACCGTTTTCTTGCCTTTTAAAAAGTAATAACTTATTTCGTATAGTACTTATGAAATAATTTAATATAGTATTATGAAATAATAACTCATTTCACATATATTTCATATATTGCGTATTATAATACATATATATATATCATAGCTTATATTTTCACATAACACCTTTCTTTCTAAATGCAAATTGTAGAAATTGTGTTCCAACAAAAAAAACGAAACCAGCCAAGTAAAAATAACAGGCTCTCTTAGTGAGAGAATAACTCTCTTAGTGAGCATCAGGTAATGAGCTCTTTGATAAGATTACTCTGCCTTACACTAGCAAAAATTCTAAGCCAATCCTGTTGTCAGAGAAACCTCCATTTGTTAATACACCAGAAATCACAGTAATACACTGACATTGAACACACACAGACGCACACACACAATTTTCTACATGGCTGCACAAGTACATTGCTGATTTGCTTATCTGTGGCCTCCTGCATTTGAGGTGCTTTGTTTATTTAATGCAAATCAATCGCTGTATTTCCTAGACAATAGCTAACAATCTCTTGGAAGAGCTGCCTAATTTTAAAGCCAAGTTCAGACGTTCATTGCAAAAGAATCTAATAACAACCCACAAATGAAGAAACAGCCTATCACACAAATATCATTAGAATAGCCTATAGAAGCAAGTTAACTGATGGCTATAGACTTGTCAGACTGACAATTCACTGCACATCTGTGTCTGCCAATATAGAATTTACTCAAAATTGCCTCTCTAGACACTTCTTTACATAACACATATTTAGCTTATTAGTGCTGTCATTTGGGAGTGTGGTCAGCTTTAGAGCAAAATTTCCCTTTGTCCGTTAGCACAGATCACATCACAGATGCCATTTTAGAATCACGATGATTAGGTTTGAAGTTCAAATGATTTGATTTCACTTTAAAGCTTCAAAAGCAACCTCTGGGGCAGACTTACACAACTGATTTTTTACTGAGGTCTGCTGGGTAATTTACGGTAGTCAGAGGATTTTTACTAAGGTAAGATAATTACCACTGGGTAATTTTATGGCACTCTGTTCAGTAGGAATTAACACGTTGGCTGGCTTCTGCTTGGAAAAGACCCAGAGGAAAATGAAGATGCTGCTTCCAAGACGACGAGGAAGGATGAGCAGAAGTCACTCACTTCCCAGATCTGGACCAAAGTTGTATTTGCCCTCAAAGTGTCTTTTTTATGGGTGTGCATGAGTATATAACCCTGTAAATATTGCACTGAGAAGCTTTCAAAACTGAAGTGCCGCACCTGTGATTCTTTAATACAGGAATGAAGAACACCTTATTTTAGTTTGAAAGCAGAAGTAAACAATGAAACAAAACATCCCTCTGAGATTTGTATTTACCACTTACAAGAAGCACTTCCTAATAATCAGTGGCAGCTAGGCTGACAAGCAAACTTCAGAGCAAAGCCGCAGGGGATACGAGTCTATTTTAGGTTTACTGTTGACAGTAAGGGTCAGAGGAAAAATAAACTCAGCAAGCAGTGTCATGCTACCAGAAACCTCTGCTGGCCAAGCAGAAAGTAAATTATGGCCGAACCTTTCAGCACAAGAGAAACAATTGGGCTATTGGGCTGCCCTGCAGTGCACAGAGCATGACATACAGATGAACAGGCTTAAGCACAAGTGAGACATAACACAAATTACTGATAAATAAAGCTCAATAGATTGGAGAAGCTAATTATCTCACAGTCTGGACTGGGATAGAGCATGCTCACCCCAATAGCATTGATATTATTTTAATATCTGAAGTCTGCCAAATTAATTTGGAAAGCCCTGTGAAAACAAGAACTGTCTCCTTCATATGGTCAAGCTGTAAGTAATACAGATAATCTCCAGTTCTGGTCCAGATTGTTAAAAAAATAAGAGCAGCAGAAAGACTAAGAAAGTATTTCTACTACATATGTATATATGCAAATACACACACACATATATTAAAAAAAAAAAAAAAAAAAAAAAAAAAAAAAAAAAACTACCACCTTTTTTTTCTTAAGTTCGCTTCTCAGCTCAATTTTATGTACAGGCATACTACTGGTGAAAGCTGATTTGATTGCTCTATCACACTAAAAAAAAAGATTTGTGTGAGGGAAGTATATTGCATATTGATATAACTGCTGATGGCATTACTGGCTTTAGTATTCTTAAGTTTACTTCCTATTAAAGATAAAAGCAGCTGTGTGGATTCAGAAACATCTCTATCTAGACCTCTGTGGACTCATTATAAATACGTGTTTCATATAGTGTGATTGCCTAGGAGAGATTTAATTTTATCATTCAGTAGACATAAATAAAAAACAGCCTGTCATTCCAAACATTATGTTGCTTTCATTTTCTTATTTTTTTTATTTTTTATTTTACCTACCATTATCCACTGGATACAAACAGAATCCTGCAATTCCTACTGGTTTTTAATTTGCTTTTATTATATATCTATATCTATATATATATATCGCATTTTGATTAAGCCACATTTGTTTTGCCCACTATCAGGGGACAGTTGCTTGAAACAAAGCAGATTTTTATTATTATCATTATTATTTACTTTCAAGCATAATTATACAGGTCAAAAAACAACAGAAATAGCTTGGCAATTTATTATTGCCCTTTTTTCTAACCTGTGATAATGAACTGGCAAGGAGCTATCCACAGATAGAATTCCTCAGATTTTAAAAAGGTGTTTAAAAACCAAGTGCAGTTCTAGTGGGTGATACCAAATCAATTTCGTGTTCATTCTCTGGCAAACTAACATCCATCTGTACCATTCTGTTTCACCCTTTCAAGATACTTGCTTATCATTCTATTTCCAAGGTGTCTACTCATTTGAAGTACACCGGAACATTTGGAACAAGTGCCCTATGGAGCAATGCCACGCTACTTGTTTGTGATTTTAGGCAGTATGACTTTCGGAACTAGAGGACGTCAAATTAAGAAATTCTCATGACGTTTCTCATGTTGTCCTGTTAATTCATCTGTTTTGTCAGCACTATTTTTGAATTGCTGTCAGATGGTATTGAGGATATATTGGATCATCTCACACATTAGGTCCTGTGAGCATGACTCTCGTTAATACAAATAGGATGTCTCTTCCATGTTTGTATCTTATAAATTGATGGGTAAAAATCAGCTTCCAGTGCCTGCAGTAATACCACAGCTATGATGGAGAGCAATAGAGGAGGACAAGCAGGAGAATAAAATCAAAGACCTCAGTTCCAGTGCTATGTAAGCCATTCAGAGTCTTTGTGATTGCTCTAGTAAATCATCCTTCTGTACTTTTTCCTTCAAGGCTCTCTGCTGAACCACATCATCTTTCTCTTTTCCTAAAATTTCTTTTAAAACCTTGTCCCAGGTAAGACTGCTGAGATGTTGACCATGAAGTTGTAAGGGGTAAGGAAAAGGACAATAGACTGTTCTTATTCTCCTTGTAACCAGTAATAGAGTACTGCTTTCTCCATGGTTTTATACAGTATTCCCACCCCCTCTTCTAAATCTGAGCATATTTTGGCACATTTCTCACTTATATTTCCATGTATAATGATTCTATACTAGTCCTGGAGAGCATTAAATTAGTTAGTGGAAAATTAATGAAGCAAGCAGGAAGGATAGAGAATAATTACTTGTGCCTTATGGCTTTTGGTAAGTTGGCATTCTGAGGGGGCAGCATAGCACATAAAGCACATCAGGGATTGTAAACACCCTGTGCAGTTTGTCCTTGTTGAAGAACTTCAGTGAACATGCAGAAAAGAGAGAAAGGTCTTGTTCAAAAAATGAAGCAACAGGCAAAGGGAAAGATGCTCCCTGCTGGTGTTTAGTAAGATAGCATCTTGCTGCCTAGGGTGCAATGGGAAAAACAGTGAATATTAAGGAAATTTTGTATATGACTGGCCACAGAAAGGCTTTTCTGCCTTATGTTACTCACACAAATCAGAAGGTTTCCTTTACCTTGAATCATATTATACTACAGCCACTGTGGCTCAGTTTAAACCCGCTATATCTGCCATGTTTCTGTATCTACTGTACCATTCAATCTGGTAGATCTCCTGTAATGCCAACATCTTGAGCAGGGCACTGGAGGAAGAGCAAGCAATTTGGATGTGATGGCATATGCCAGATCAGTGGCTGATGGTGATGGCATTTAGAATTCATGGAAATAAAGCTGATAAGGACTCATGTCTCTAGTACAGATGTCATTAGAACATTTTAGGGGAGGCAGATGTTTAACAGTCATTTGGTGAAGAAAGGCTTTGATCTCCCTCAGTAAAGTGATGCATAGAATGTATCAGAAAACAGTTATTTTCAGTACACATTACTTAGGGATACTAATCCACATCTGCCTCATTTCAGACTTGTTGCAGATGGCATTTTTAGCAATGCTGTCAGCTTCTATGCATGGAGTGTTTTTGCCTTCACCACATTTTATGTATGCTACAAGTCTTAGACACTTACAGAACTATTCATTTGTTTAGAAATAAGTTCTACATGCCAGCAGTCCTTGACATGGTGTCTTGGGAACTACCTGCAGTTACTGGAAGCTTGTCTGCCTTATGGACAAGGTTGTCTGCTTTATAACAGGTTCCTTTGGTTACACCTACCCTAGAAAGAGACCTATGAAAGGTCTTTCCTCTTCACTTGGTCTGACAATATTTTTCAAATGTCTTTTTCAGCTGACAAACACGTACATATGTTCTACAGAAGCCTATGTAACAGTACACTGAAGAATGGTTGATATAATGCAAGAGAATATGAAAATGTCATCTGATGGTGAAAAGGTGTTCTCCTGAGTGTCTCATAACGTATAAGTGAGACAAGTGACTTGAAGGACAACACGACTTGCTAGTAGAGCACACAGATATATAGGTAGACTCATTCAAACTTTGAGCATATCTATATCAATATCCTATATAGACAAATCATAAAAATACATTTTAAAGGGCTCTTCAAAAGTTATCAATACTCACTGTATCAGAGATTTTAATAATTTTCCTACAATGGAAACTCTAAAACAAAACAAAACTATAAAAGCAAGCATATATAATGTGTATTACTTACAGTGTATTTCTAGAACCTGCATTGCTATCTGAGGTGTAGAGTTTAGGGACTCATGATCTACTCTGCAACTTACAACTGCACCATCATCATTGCGATCTGCAAGGAAATCCAGTGTACTGCTGACTGTGAACGTTTTACGATTTGCATCTTCTTCTTTTAAATATTTAACATCTGAAAGAGAAAACAAGCAAACATTTTTGTCTCAAGTATTTTCAGAAAAAACAGTCCAACATCAGACAGCTGCATTATCTATTGCACTTGCTGAAAAAACATACCTTTATATTTATATTGATCCCTTTAAACCACAAGTAATTAGATTGTAGTTATTCCACAATTTTCTCCTATTATCAGAGAAGGAGATACACATTGAAAACAAAAATTTCAAAACTGGTAACATGATACTGCACTCAGAGGACAACTTATTTCACCATTCTCTCGTATGTTTAGGTCCAAATCTAATATAAACTGTCTCTGCAGTTCTTCAGAAAAGTGCAGTCTCCTCCCACTCTTGCTTTCCTTATGTATTTACTGTGTCACTAAATATTAAATTTTCTATGCCAATGCTTATAAGCTTTCATAGTAATGCAACATATGAATATTACTAAAGCCATGTGAACTAAGGATTGCATGCATTAATCCTGTGCTTACTTTATTCATTGGTTATTCTGCTTGCCTAGAATTATGCTAATTTATGAATTAAACTAAACCAAAGTATAGATACCAACATCAATAGAAAAAAAAAATAGAAATAGAGCACCTCTTAGTATTTAATTGAATCTACAGACACATCTCAAGAACACCATAAATAAAGTTACTTCAAAGATAGCTTCCACTCACTGCTTTATACCATGGTAAATTGGCCTACTGTTTAACAGCAGATCCCATTAAAAATCCCTGTCAGATACTACAGTGTTGGGAGCCTACAGCCATCCTTAAGAAGAATTCAACTCAGCTCAAGGTTAAGGTTCAAAATCAGAAAGTTTCACTGTAAAACAAACAAGTTACATCAGAACTAGAAATCCAAAAGAGTGAGTATTTAATTTGAAAGTTATTATGCATAAACTGCAACATGAGATCTTCTTACACATACTTTAGAACTGTTTTACGTGGTTTCCAATTACTTATGATAGTTATTGATTTAAATTTATTTCAGCAAAGTAAGCTGGTAATATTGATTTATTACAAGGAAGGCTTTAAAGGATATGTGTAAATATATAAATATATACATTAAATTACATTGAGATTGCGTATGTCTGCTGTGTCCTACAAAAATGAAAAACAAAATGTGAGAGGTTTTAGTTTTACAGATTATACTAAATCCCATTAGAGAAGATGATCTACATAAAATTTCCATGACAGATCAATTTTAGAAAACAAATCTTAAATGGCTTAGGTTTCTTCTAGATTAAAAATACCTTTGAAATCAGAAAGATGGCCTTTTTCATTGTCTCCAGAAAAATGAAAACCCCCAAGTTACACAACTTCTTCGCTTGTTTGTTTTGCTGTTTTTTATTTGTTTTCCCTAAGAAATTTCTTGCATACAAGCATTTTGTTTGGTAGTTGGTTGTTAAGCTTAAGAGATTCAATTTCTGCCAAGGTGGCAATTAATATTTAGAGATCAGAAGGTGAAAGAAATACTGACCAGGACTAAAGCAAAATTATTAAAATAAAAAAAATAAAAAAGAAATCTTCACTAATTTTTGAAGCACACATACAAGATTTTGTTCCAAGAGTTAGGATTCAAAATGTAATAATAACCATTATTAGCTATATAGATAGCTTTCTGTTTGTAAGTAAGGTACACATGCCACTGCTTACTGACTTCAGAGGCAGGACAAACAGCTCCTGAAACATCAACAACTTTCATTTCAGCGAGAGGCTGTGGATGCTTAATCCTTCAGAAAAACAAAAACAGTTGATTTCCTAAGTGGATGTTTATAAGCGTTTCTCTGGACACCTCTTATTTGGAGGCATTAAGCCCTTAATTACCTCTGTAAAAAAGATGGTGCTACTATTCTATAAACTGTTGACATCCTCATCAACAGAACTACTTAGCTTGTCCACTTTACCAGCTGTATCTTCTTGGATGTTTCTTCATAGCAAAATGAAGGTGTGATTGTAATATATGCTAACAGTGTAAGCCCATCTGGATATAAATAGCAGTGGAGATCAAGCAGTGGGCATGTTACTGCATGCTAGCTTTCAAAATACTTACCTAGGGTTTTCAAATAATTTGGTTTTTAAATAATGTGTTTTTTAAATAAACCCTAAGCATAGTGTTTTTAAATAATTTGTAAATATGGCTATTGTAGTCTATTCACTTATTTTCTTGCTGCTCCTCTCGCCTTAAAAAAGGCTAAAAAAATCCACTGCAGAGGAACCTTTCCTGGAAATCACTATAACCAAATGGGTTCAGGGATACCTAGAGGGAAAGTAGCTTTAGAGAATAGGAACTGGGGGTAGTGAGTACAGGTTGAAAATTAGTCAACAGCGTGTCTTTGAAAGCTAAAAAGAGACTTCTCTGCACTAATAATAGCATAGCCAGGAAGACAATGGAAATGGCTATTCTTCTTTGTTCAGTACTTGCATGGCTGCATCTAGAGTAATACACCTAAAGACACCCCCTGGGCTTTCCAGGATAAGAAGATGTCAACAAACTGGAGTGGGTTCAGTCAAGAGCCACAGAGAGGGTCAGTGGCTGGAGCAGACAACATATAAGGAGACGCTGGAGACTGTTGGGTTTGTTCAACCTGATGAATAGAAGACAAATTGCTGTCTTCAAATACTTAATGCATAGTAATAGAGAAGAAAAATACCAAAAAAATACTTCTTGGATGTGAACAGCAAAAATTGAGGGGCAGTGAACACAAATTACACTACTTTAAATTTTGATCATGTTTCATGAAATATCTAGATATAATGAAATTTCTCCCCAGCAAGGTCATTCAAACACTGACAAACTGGAATCTCTGTCTTGCAGACTTTTCAAAACCAAATTGGACAAAACTTTTTGTAACCTGATCTAACTTCTGAACTGAGGTTGGGTCATCTCATCTCTAAAAGCCTGCTATGGGGCCCTTCTATGACTATCAGAGAGGCATACATACAGATACACTCAGATTATCTAACACTAGTTTATGTCTCATAGGTATAGATGTTTGACACTGAAAATAATAAAAAGAAGTGTTAGAATGTCTGCCATACATAGTTCATTGTCAGTCATTTATGACTGCATGCATACAGCATTCATATAGAAACACATATCTTTTAAAATGAAAATTATGCTGTTTTACAAGGCAAATATAATTTTTGTTTATTTATAAAATCAACTTCTACCATGAAATGTCCTTGCTATCTAAAAATCTTTCAGCTTCTGCCTATTGGTTTATGAAGACAAAACGTTCAATGCCTTTGTAGATGCTTTGTGTATATTAACATATATAAACTAATTCAAAATACCTTAATCTGTTGAGACAAAATCAACTGCTATTATCTTATTTATTTTTGAAACTCAGTTTTCCTAGAAAAAAAAATAAAATCCATAAAAATATTCCTGAAACTTAAAAAGAAATATTTTACATAATATTATTGATATAGCATGCAATTAATTTTATTGAAGAAATGTAATTTTTATACAAAAAAATGCATATTTAGCTTCTCCCATATTTGTGTTTTTAATAATCTTCTAGAAAGGTAACTAGAATGCTAAACTGCAGATTCTTTTGTTAATTCGGTGCATGTGAGAACGCTAAAATAAAAAGTACAATACTCAGTGCTTCACATGCAGTCTCTCTTATTACTAGCTCTTACTCTATGAAACAGTATTCCTTTACCACATTATGATTCCTTTTCTGAGTAACAGCAATAGAGCTACAATTTTAGAATGCCTTTTTCCCCTTTGGTGTAACTCTGAACTCAATGCATTATTTATATTCTTTTGCACCATGTATAATACACTGTAACACAATTGGATTTACTGGTGCTAGACAGACGAACTCCTAACCTTTAATGTCAGCTGCATTAGCATATAATTTCATATCTATTTTCTCAGATTTATCATTTCACCTTTTACAGTGCACAAAGCTAATGTAACTTCTGCTGATGCCACTGCAAACTGGTTAGGTTATTTTATTTCTAACCTTTGTGAAATGGCAATGTGCTCTTCAGAAGACCTAGAAAACTAAACTGAAATGAATGTGCTCAGTGCTCTCCTCTAATTTCTGTTTTTTTCCTTTTACCATTCTTTTTCACACATCAGCATTGCTCCTTCGCCAACCCCTTTTTAAAAAGAAACAAACATCCCTTTAGGATCTGCTAAGAGCAAATAGTTAAGGAGCCAAGTGGCCAAATTGCTTGTTTGGCTTCAAATACATGTCAGGTGAAAGAAAGGCAAAGTTTTTACACCGGATTTAAAATATAACAAATATAATATAGCAATTTCTTCAAATTTCCCAGTGACTGCTAAGAATGGCTACAACTCCTTACCTGAGCAGACTCCATAACTCCCCTATGGGAAGTATACTTTCCCATCTTCTCCAGACACTTCTGCCTCACCCAGTCACTTAAGGTAGTATAACGTAAAACTGGCAGCTGACTAAATCAGACATATGTCATATGACAAAGGCAAAAATAAATGAAAAGGTAAAATATCTGAGGTGAGTGTTACTGCTGTGACAACAATAATTCCATTAAACATTTGTCTATGAAACAACGTTATTAAGTTTAATATGCTGAACAGAGTTCAGAGCAATTCAATACATCAGTTTTTACCACTGGAAGAGAAAAATAAAATGTTGGTTATATGTCCACGAAAGTAATTTATAATCAATTCCTTATCTACATACTATCACTTATTCATTTGACAGTTGAATATTAAACTCTCTCTCTCTTTTTTTTTTTTTTTTTTTTTACAAATATAAATTAAAAATATAATTCTAAACAATGCGTAGTGTTTACAATTGTTTCAAATTACATGGGAGTCCTTTCAAATACCTTTAACTTCTTTGTCATTCTTGAACCATCTGATATCAGCTGCTGGCTTACTACCAGATGTCTTGCAAGTTAGCTGCATCCTCTCTCCCTCCATAACTGGTGAAGTAAATCCAGTAATCTGTGGCTTCTCAGGAACACCTAACAAGAAAACAAGCAAAAATATTTCTGATATTTTCAACAGCTAACATAATTATATGACCACCTAAGTTATTTTTTTTCATGTACTCTAAATTCTGGAAATAGAGTAATTAGTTGCCTTTTATCAAAACTAAATGTCAGTGTTTCTTACTGTAAATAAAATGCCAACATGAATTTTACTTGATGCTAAATTAATAAATAAATATATAACCAGAAAGTATCCATCTTTCTAAGGAAAGAAGATCATTCGTATCTTATCTAAATATATTCTGCATACAGGTCTAGTATGTTTAAGGTTTAAACTAGTCTACACAGCAAGCAGGATGCTGAAGTCCATTGGCAGCACAACTCCAGAAACATGTCAACAAAAAGCTGAACTGATCTAAGTTCAAAAAAGATGTTTAACCATGAATTATGAAGATTTTAATACAAAATCCAGAGAAAAAGGAAGATTAAAATAAACACAGTAGTTATTTTATTTTCAGAAAACATACAAAATAAAAAGCCCAGGTATAATCAGAAGTCCATTGGCTATGGAGAATTCTTTAGCTGAATCCAAGTTCTTTGGAAGGAGTCTTAGGATCACAAAATACCATATACATCATATTAATTTGGAAGTGGTTGTTTTTTCAATTAATCACTGAAAATTTAAAACAAATTTATGAATAGCATTTAGAAAAAAATTAATATATGTATATATATTATATATTATGTATATACATAATATATGTATAAATCCATTTGAAT
This sequence comes from Nettapus auritus, assembly GCA_011076525.1. NCBI lineage: Eukaryota > Metazoa > Chordata > Aves > Anseriformes > Anatidae > Nettapus > Nettapus auritus. The sequence goes on from CM021765.1 coordinate 97,273,636, forward strand.
TTGCAAAAACAAAAGAACAACCTATTTTAAAATGATACTGATGAGTACAATTTTAAAATCTCTGAAAATGTCATTGTTGCAACTTGTATCTGAAGTGCTTTGATGCATTCATATTAGTGACTAGATAAAAGGATCAGTCACAGTACCTGATCCTGTGCCCTGTATTTCACAATTTGGCTCATTTACATCTCTTTTCCAAAATGACAGATTATGTACATAAAAACCAAGCAGCAGTACCTATCAAAGAGTACATTTCTGTAATAAATCTACTCCTCTCTGTCAGGACACAAAGTGGTGTCTGCTATAATACCTTGACACTTACATCTTTTAATCCATATCAGAGTAGTCAATAAAGAGATTATTAGTACATAAAAAGATAGTTTATCTGATTAAAATGATTAAAAAGATACATTTCAATGGAAAATATCCCATTCTCAGGTGAAAAATGTTCCAAGACTTTAAAACGTTATTTCAAAACAGAAAACTACAATTCTAAAATGAAAAAAAAGACAGGCATCTTGGAAGGAAAGTAGCTGATGCCAGGAAAATATCATTATTTATCCCCATTTCTCCCCCTCCCCCCCCCCCACCAAAGAAAAAAAAAAAAAAAAGAAGAAAAGGAAGGTGAAACTAAACAGGCCATGGAAGATGAAGTTACTCTGGTTAATAAAATAGGGCTATATGTTTTTTTCTGCCTTTGTAATGCCTTTCTATGTCTTTTTAGCATTTAAAAGTTTGAACTGGTCTACTCATCTGTTGTTTAGATCACGAGATGCCTCTCTAAAGAAAGGAAGATTAACCTCAAGCAGCTGTTATTCCAGAATATTCTGCTATTCTTCTCTGAGTGGGTATTTTTTGTCCTTAATGGCAAACTTGTGAAGATTTTTGTAAAACAGTCTCACAGGGACTGGAAGAGAGACGTATTTCAGATCCTATGCACAAAACCAATTCCCTGGCTGGATTAACGTGAATATTACTGGTACAGAGAACATCTTACGTTAGTCCTATTAAATTCAGCTGTGTGCCTGTCTATATATAAAATTAAAACAAAAGAAAGAAAGAGTCAAGTTCAGAGACAGAAAAAGGAAAAAAGAATAAAAATCAATCTCTAAAATCATATAACCTCTTAGGTACGCAGGTGTGTTTCAATGAACAATAGCAATTTCAGCTGATTGGGCTACTGACATTCATACAATTGTATAAAGCTTCAAGCAGAAACTTTATTTCCTGGGCATCTCTAGATGTCTATTGCTTTTCTATGTGTATCTATAACCTTTGGGGAAAACAGAAGAGCATTTAGAGGATCAAGCATAAAAGAAGCAGCAAACCCAGTGAAAATATGCTCTTTTAAAGCAGAGCGAGCTAAGAAAATGCTCAACTAAGGAAAAACTATAAAACTCTAAAGCCTGTTTTGATTTCATGCTTTCTGATTTTCTTCCCTTTGCCCTATAAAGTAGGACATGAACATATGTGCTTTCTTCACACTTCTGGTCCTTGGGATGTAGTTTACATCCATTTTAAGGGGCACTCATACTGTGGTATTTGTGTGCTCCCTGATTCATTATCCTGACCCAGCAGAAATAGTAAGATGCATGTTATTTTTCAGCATAGCCATATGAAACTATAAGTTTCAGGGACAGAAGATCGGATATTTACATGTCTCTTCTGCAAAGCTTTAGAAGAGTTCATTCTTATCATTATTTGTCAAAGCCTTAGAAGTTTACCACTTGCTTCTTTAATGTGGGTATGCTTGGTTATTTACACTTACCGAGAACAGTAAGAAAAGCCTTGGAGGTTTTGACAGGCATAGTAAATAAAGAGCAGGTGTACTGCCCTTCATCTGACAGAGACACATCACTGACACTGATACTCAGTTCATGCCATGAAGCTCGAACCAGCTCAATTCTGTTGTCCCTCAGAGCTGAAAAACAGAAATGAATATTATAAGGTACAAAGCAGAACATTAGCAAAGCTTGGTATATAACACAAGAAGCTCTGTAAACTATCCTAGTGAAGTCACACTCAAGAATACAGAGATATGGACACAGTTATTTTTAGGCATAGAACAATGCACAAGAGTTTAGCAAGTTTCTGAATAGTGAACTGACTTGTAATACATATAAACCTAAAAATCTAACAGAGTTAACAGTTACCTTTGGTCTCCTGCTGACAAAAATAACTGATTTCTGCCACCTGGAAGCTTTATGCAGTACCTAAAATGACTCCTTTCTAAAAGTATTTTTCTAAGCATTTAAAAACTTGGATTCATATTGAGAATTTTGTTTCATCTACAAACAAACTATATTTTCAACTAAGTAGGCTGCAAAACTTGCCCACAGATTTTTCTCACATCTATTACTATTGTCATTGAATTGGATTGTCAGGTTTCTTGAACACTGTAACAGAACTTCTTATTATGAATATATTGAAACTTCCACTTCTGCATACATTTATAATACTTCTAAAGATTTGAGGTGGTTGAGTATAGAGGTTTTACTTTTTATCATGGCTAGAAATTTGATCTTCTGTCAGAAAACCATTCCTAACAAAATCCTGTTTGTGTGAAACCGCTGCGGGAAGAACAGGGAGATTACTTCAATTCAAAGTGACACTTTAGATAATGTTTTTAATTCTTAACTATTTTAATGCTTGTATTTAGATTAACCCACATTTCCTATTTGCAAACAGTCAAAACATGTCCAAACATTAAATTTATTTGGAATAAAGCTGTTTCAGGCATCCACATATATTAATCAATTATTTCTGCAGCACAGGAATACTATTATCAGAAGTAAACACTGTAATTCTCCTATGTAAACAATGCAAAAGCCTCTATAACTCAGAAAGTTCTGCTACACTGAAATCTTTGACCTGACAGTGTTTGGATCTTCTGTCTATTTTCCTAGTAAGTCTCTGAAAGTCAGAGTAAAGTGGGACTGTTATAATTACCAGGAGAGCTATGCCTTGATATGTGAGAAGAACCAAGATCTACAGTCCCTAATGCTGTTCTCACTCGCCTCTTTCAAAAGTCCCCAAAGGCTCTTAAATTTGTTTCATCTACCATTTATATCTGTCCCATGATAAAAAATGAAACTTAGTATACTGTGTTTCTTCTGCTACTAAATCCGGATGTTTCTGACCCATTGCAAGACTCCCCAAGTACTGTCAACAAAGGAAGATTTACACCAAAATAAGCTGCTACAGCAGAGATTCAGCAAAAATGTCACTTAAATTGGTTGTCTTCTAAGGCTACTATTCAGGTTTCTTTACAATGACTTCAAGATGAATTTATTGGTTATTTCAGGGTAGGTCAGCTAAAGCTTGACTTACTTTCTGCAGGGTCTGATGACTGAAAGGCAACAGCTTAAGCAGACCTGACACACAAGCATGCCATGCGCTGCTCCAAGGCACATAAAAGTGATTGAGATTGTGTGTAATGGACACATTCCAAACATATCTAAGGCATTTTCTGGCCAACCATAGCAAAAGTGAACAATTATTTAATATTTAATACAAAATGCATGTAATGATGAAAAGCAGGGGCAATATTAAACAAACAGGCAGGCAAAACAAAAGCCACAAAATGAAAGGCTATGTATTGCCAATATGCGGATATAACAACCAAGGAAAAGATGCTCAAGAAAAGTAAAAATACATAGAAGCAAGCTCCTATCAGTGCAGAATAGCAGGCAAAGCTGATGACTGTGGCTTTACTAGCCACAACAGTGAAGCTGTTGCTATCTTTGAGGAAGTAGATGGAGACTCAGAATTCATTTATCAGCATTTCAATTCTAGTCAGATGCAAACTGAGCAGACATAAAATGGTAGTTCATTTCACATTACTGACCTTTCAAAAAAAAAATACTTTCAAAATGACCCAATTCTTCCAAATAGTTTGATTCCCACACCCAGCATTTGGAGAACAGAAAAGGAAATTAAAAACAAACAAAACAAAAAAAAAAATACGTTAGCTCCCCATAATTTGAAAGCTGTGACATCTTCCTCCCTGAGCCAGAAATTGTGTAAAAAATAACGCAGTATATCATCTTACATAATATTTTATTTTGTTATGATTTGCAATTGTCATTGCCTCATGATAAAGATTCACTGTTCAAATATTTTCCTACAGATGGGGCGATATGCAGAATCTCAGGCACTAAAAAGAAGTGTAATGAACTCCACTAGAGCACAGTCCACAGATGATGCCAGTAGCAAACCACTTCTAATCTACTGGTAGAGAAAAAATCAACAATTGAAATACAAACCAACTGGATGAACTAAATTCCTACTGCTACCCTTCCTCATTTCCTCCTGTCCACACCTTTTTTAACCTTTGTACAACATGAAATCATCAGCTCAATCAATTTTCTGGAAAATGGGTAAAAACAATCACTGATTGAGAGCTGAGATCAGACACCCCCTTTTTCAGCCTGGTGTGATTTTTTATTGAAAGCATGGAAAAGAAGCTTTGTAATGGAAATAACAACACAGAGACTTTGTAAAAAAAATGCTATAAAAATGGTACCAACACAGTACTCCTTTGAACGATAGCTGTTTGCCATTTTTATAAGTACTAAGTCTAAAAGCAATTGATAACCTGTGCCATAAATTTCAAATCTAGACAGACTGGAGAACAAACCAATAAATAAATAAATAAATAAATAAAAACTGTACCACTGCTGCTTAAACAAAGCTAGCACTTACATGGAGATTTTTTAGATCCTTAGATTATTTTCAAATTCCATTCCTCTATCTCCATCTTTATCTATACCTGTTTAGAAAACCACAGACTCCTCTTGTGAAATTGATAGCTGTTGTGTATGCCAGAATTGGTTTGTTTCTATTTCTGTTCAGTATGTATAGTTAAAAGGTTGAAGTTTGAGCAGAGAAAGGAAGGTTGCCAGACTATAGTCCTGATTTCTGCACTCTGGGTCATGTGAAACTTTCTGGGAGAGGGTGACTACTCCCTCAGAGAGTAAATGAGCAAGCTGCAGCATAGGAGAAGGCAGCAGTACTTCTAACCAGCCAGCAATCCCCAGGCAAGCAGACTGAGTTGGACAGGGGTCTCTTGCACGGCAAAGCAAACCCTTGCCAAGTCTGGCTGAGCCAAGAAGCATGTGAAGTCTGAACAGAAGCCAGCTACTGAAAGGTATCAAACTGGAAAGCAAAAACTTGAAGGAGAAGACATACTCCTCAAAGAGCTAGTGGAAAGGAAGGTGATTTATTTACAATACACTGTAATCAATACATTTCAGCAAATCTGAGTCTTACCTGTGAAGAGTGAGCTCATCTAGTTTATTATTTTCTACTTACAGGATTTGAACTTCAAAAGCTTTTTGTAAGATTTTTGATTGCTTTTGCTTTGCAGTCAGAATTGCCCCAAATAGGGCCATTTTACCAGTTTCAAACTAACTGGAGGTTCTTCCATCGCGGTGGAAATAAAGTATCAAAAAATAAAACATAAAATGTTCTCTCTTATTCAATTAATTGCTGAAAACAAAAAGTAGAACTGCATGAATTTGCATTTTGGTACACATTAACCAACAGACTTCTATATACTGAAATGTCCATGCATTGTTCAATGCATACAGCAGTAAATATTTCTAGCTCCCCACAGAAGGTAACAACAGGCTTCTTTTTAAAACATCTCATACAGCTACGGTATTGTACTCAAGCTGACAGTATTTATTCCTCCACTTTTTAAGAAGGTTATACTAACAAGTGCATTTTGTATTCCACAGGTAGCTTCTGAGTACTATTTATTAGTTGTATTGCTGTGGGCAGACAGCCTAGGTGCATACAGAAAAGATAGTTTTGCCCCTAAAGACTCTACATACTCTTTCCTCACTTGCATCATTTCCTAGCCCCACTCCTACCTCTGCCTGCTCTTTCAGAACCTTCCCCAGACGCTCTTCCTTTTTTTCCTGTTTCACTTTTTAAGAAGCCCAGCAGACTTTTTGGGCTTCTTCTTGGGGATTTTCACCTTCTTTACAGAATCACTACTTTCTCAACAGTATGCATGCCTACATATTTGCATGGTACAGGGATGCCAGAACAGTAAATAAGCAGAATACATATTTGACTTCTGGGAAAAAAGCCTATGTCAAAACAGTAGCAAAGAATATTACCACTGGCATCTCCTTCCTGCACTCTTACCTTGCAAGCACTTACAAACATGCAGAAAGAAAAAATAATTGCATAGTAAGATCCTATAAGCCCTAAGTACAGTATTTTAGTTTTCTGTAATTTCCAGGCAAATATGATGTAGTTAATTTGCAAGATATGAAATAATTATGCATAAAATACTTGTTTCTAAGCAGACACACTTCATTTACTTTACCTGTCATTCTCTCTTTCTATGGAAAAGATTTCCTTTCAGAATGTTTTCTGACTCAGAAACAAGGAACCTTGATAATTTGCATAGTTGAGGTTATTATGAGTAAAAGACAATTCATGTATTTCAGCTGCATTAATTAGCAATTGTTGAGGCTGGTGACCATTGGAATAAAGTGGTCTCCCTGCACAGTCACAGAAAGCTGTATTTTATTTTTTTTTTTTTGCATAAAACAATACAATGATCATATGTGATCATGCAATGAAAACCTTCAATAACAGTTACATCAAAGAGAGAAAAGAAATTTAGAAATTTATGCTGTTGTGGAAGAAATATCCAAATTTCACACTGGGGAGAAAAGGACAGTTGGACCAGTTCAGTAAAGTAGACGGACTGCAGCATCTCTAATCTTATCTCTCTAAAGTGACTACATCTTACCAACGTTTGGAGTCAAATATTTGAAGAACAGAGGAAAAAACAAACAATAAAAAAATATATCCTCCAGAGTAATTTGCAGATGTTTTGACAATACTAACTTGACATCTGCTGCCATCCTGGGATCCACTCAACAACATTTTCTTCCTTATGTTAGAGTTGTTCTCTCTGTCGTGGGAATAATGCAACTGCTAGTTGAAACCAGAAAGATGTCTCGTACTCTACAGGTCATGCTAAACTACCAGAAATTTAATACGTATGAAACCAAAACAATCCTTCTGATTTTCAGATTCCAACTTTCTGAATGCAGTAATATCATCAAATCTGAAACAGATTTCATGGGATTTAAAATTTGTTTTTGGATATAATTGAGAAGGCCTTTTGCTTTGTTCTTAATGACATTAATATACCAAAATGCTGTAGAGATTATCTACATCATTTGTCAATAGTTGTGCATAAAAATCTGTCAGGGAGCAAATGGAAATCAATCAGAAAAAAACAAACAAACAAACAAAAAACCACAAACAAACTCAAAACCCACAAACTATTCTTGTTAAATGAGTTGCTTGTCTGTGTAAACCACAAACAAACTCAAAACCCACAAACTATTCTTGTTAAATGAGTTGCTTGTCTGTGTCTAGTTTTCTTAGCCTTCATACTCCTTTTCATAACATTTCCTTTGTATTTCTTTTGAAAGATTTTTGTACTCATTAGTCTGTTACTGTATTAATAGCTTTCTCAACTGGTACATCAATTCCATTGATGCCTGACCTATCTTCTAGGTACCTAATATGGTATCTGATCTAATAATTCATAAAATCTCAATTATGCATATGTGGAAAGAGAATGATGTTTCTTCCTCTTTCCAGTCATGCAATTTGTTTACTTTCATACAAGAACAGATAGGAGGCTAGGGTGGCACTGTGGATATTTTGAAATCACACATTTTCTATTTCTACATGTGGTGAGGCCATTTTTTCCACTTACTGGAAATTAAATCCATAGTTTTGCTTCCGTCAAACTATCGTTCTTGCTCTTATCACTAGCTGGTCATGATTCCAACACAGTTCATAGGTCAGAAAGAAAAATGATCTCATAATAAGTCTGAAATCCTGACAGACTTCAGTACCAGGTCAGAAACAGTGAAATTGAGTCTACTTTCACAGGTAATGCTAAATATGCAGAGAAAAGAACTTGGTAACACATTAGAAGTTACCATATAGATTATACCATATTAGATTGGCCGATGTATGTATCAGTTGGAATCTTTTAAAGATAACATAATTTCTAAGTAAAATTATAGCAAATAACAAAATCTGAAGGTCACAATTACTGTAGAAGAAACTTCGTCTAATTGGTTGGGGAACAGGATTCTAGCCAATTTATAGATACATGCTGATTTTATTCCACATTGATAAAGCAATTAACAACATGGATCAGTTCAAAAAGACATCACATCTTAAGCAGCATCTTTCACATCTGTGTCACACAGATGCTGTGGATAATTCACCTTCACTGAATTTTCCAACCTATTCATGTATTTACAGAATAAATTCAGGGTATCATTGAATTTCATAGAATGTGCTTAGTAAGGTTTCTAAAATGGAAGAAAAATGTAACAACCCTTGGAGATTAGTTTTACCTTCATTCCAGTGCATTTCTATTTCTCTTTGAACCCTGCTAAAGCAAATGAAAGGGAGAAACAGTGGTGTCGGTAGAAATATACTTCTTCTACATTTAATCATCTGGTCATCTTCCAGAATCAGTCATAACGACTCTACTTCATGCTCTGGCTTGCAATCTAACAAGAAAAGACTAGATCGTTTTCAGCTGAGAAATACTGCAAATGTATTTGATTAGCTTATTTAGAGAACAATGCTCAACAGAAAGCTGCTTTTGACTTTTTGTATTTTTCAGATTTCTTGCACTTTGATCATGTATATGTCAAGATGTAGAGCAAACTCCATTATTAGAGCTGTTGACAGTCTCACTAAGAGAATCATCTTCTCTCTGCTTGTTTAATGCCTTGAAAAGGCTGAAAAAGTGGGGACCCAGAAGCTACCAGTACATTATTATTTATCCAAGTCAGCTGCATTTCAAGATCAAGTCTTAGATGCTTATTAGGAGAATCCAAACAGCAACGTAATTTCTTCAGTGAAAATACTGCAATTCTCAGTTACCTGCATTCTGAACAGGATGAAGACAGTTTAAGGTGACTTACAAGGACTTACAATCTTGATAACATCTGTTCGTTTGGTTTTGCCAGCTGTTGCCACCTGACAATAGAAGGCCTGGATGATTATATGACCTTCATGAATTAAATAAATATGGTAAAACTTTCTTTGACAGATTTTCTGCACTGAGCTATGTTTTATCTCACAATCATTTTCTATATTCTCTTCAGTTTATCTTTTTTAGGGCATTCAAGAAACATGGCAATATGCTAAAAGAAAAGAACAACTTGCCTTCTAGGGTGTTTACAATGCCTATCTCTGGTATTAAAGAGACACTATGTATGGTCTGCTTCTCTGTCCAGAATCATAAGTTCTAATATCTTAAGAGGTCTGAGGACTCCCTCACTTTCAAACAAAAAGTATCAGATCCTTCCAAAACATACAGGCTTAGAATGATGAAGATACTTTATGATATTGGAAAAACATTTAACTGTACCTCCAAAAAATAAAACTAAAATCACATTAGTCAGGATGAACCATTATCTTACAAGATCTGCTCATCTGGTTCCTTCTGCACTGGGGAATTACAAGATTTCCTATTATACTAATGCAACTAGACATGTGCCACAGCACTGTAGCCTAGAAAATCTTTAAAAATCTTACTTCTCAAATATGCAGCTGCAAAAATTAAAATTGCAAAATCATCTGGCAAGGTTAGAGGTGGTCACAGTTAAAATAAATGAGATTCAACGGACACAAGTAATTGATAGAAATGATAATCTTATATACCAAGTTGGAGACCTATATTTTGAAAGCAGCAATGCAGGAAAGAAGCTCTGAGGATTACAGAGGAAATAATTTAACCGTATATTCAAATGCAGAACCACCCCATAAAGATGAATCTTATTCTGGGTTGTACTGATATTGTCAATTATGGAAAAAGGAAAAAAAAATAATTCTATGGTAGTCTAGAACTACATATATCATACTGTGCCATATATTGTAAATTATAGATAGGAACAGGCTCTCAGTTGGGGAGGTGATTTCTGAAGGTCTACTGATGGAATACTACTGCATAAGTAATACTATAAAAATGAAAATAATATAATGGAGAGCTGTAAAAACAGTCCACACCTACCCAACAAAATACTAATAGAAGTCAGAAAAATAATTTCTTTTTCTACAGAGGTAATAATGAAAACACACAACAGTATATTTCAGTCCAAATGACATTACTGAAGTACACTACAACAAAGATACACAGAGTTCCAAGTTTGTTGTTTTGTGAAGACCAGACCAGGCAATTTCTCATGCTACTGATGTTGATATTAATCATTATGTCAACAGTGTTTAAATGATTGCTGACCATGACAGTGTTAAGTTTGGCTATCAATTGAAAACTGCCTAGCCAAGCAGCACAGAAATTTACCAAGACAGTCTACATATTTCAAAGAACATACGTTACAGTATACCCACTTCCTCCTCTTCAAGAGACTGATCTTTCACAAGCACTGCTGGTGACCTTCATGCACTGCCTTTAGTCAGCTTTGGATGCAAGGGTGGGGAATTTAGAACAACTTGGCCAAATTTTACACAGTTAACACAGATGAAAACTAAATTTCTCTGAAAACTTGTCCACATGCAATATATAATCCATGTGTCTGCAACTGACCATGTCTTAACGAAGCTGTTGAACTGAATGACACCTGTATTTTTCTAACCTTATAGACAGTAAATCTAATTTTGCTCATCCATTGGCTACGTTACTGATCCCATCATATTGAAAACGTTTTTAGCAGTACAAGTGAGCAATACGTTGTGGTAGAGCTATATTAATAGTACTGCTTCATATTTCTTGTAAAGTCACAGTCTTATAATTTCTAAAGAGTTTTGTTATGTGCAAACCTATTCAGCAGAATTTGGAGACTTTCTCACTTACTAATGATATAAATGTGACAACAGCTCTAAGATGCCCCTGTTATCTTTCTGTACTTCTTGATTATTCATGTAGATACATAAATTAACATCATCCTTCTTGAAGCAGATAGCTACATTGACTAGACGTGCAGTAGGAATACTCATTCTTCCTAACTGTATCAAGAAGTCAGACTACCTAAACTTCTGCTGCAGTTAGTGGAACGAGACAGCTTCCTCCAGACACCAATTAAGAGCAGGTCATTGCCTTGAAAATATTACAGAGCCTGAGCAAAACAACAAAGAAATCATCAATGACTGTTGATTGTGTCTGCAATCAATCTAGCAATTGATTCCAGTACCACTGCAAAGTCAAATCCTAATGTCTATGTCAACACTGAAGATTAGTGGTGACTTGAAGATTTCATTACTGAGGGAGCTGAAATATGGAACGAAGTATCTGGGATGAGTCTGGTACAACTCCAGAGAGGACTGTCAGAAAGCTCTTTGGTGGTTTTAACAGCTTTTATGATAGAGCTCTTTAAAGTTTTATGATGTCTCTCACACAGCCTTCCAGCAGAGATCCTGCCTCTGAACCACAAGTACACAGATGCTTCCTCTTTTGTGGGATTTCCCTTAGTTTTCCAGATACAGGTGTGATGTGAAGAACACCATCAGTGAGAAATGGTGATGGAAATAAATAACTAAGGGATTGGAACATCTCTGATACATGGAGGAACTGACATAGCTGTCATTGTTTAGCATGAAGACAAGGCAAAATACAAACTTAATCCAAATTAGAAATAATACTAATCAGGCTGAACAGCTTTCTAGACCTCTCATTTTCTGAGCAATGTTCTCTAGCTGGGCATACTTGGAGAACAAGGTTGGACTAAGAGACCTTCAGAGGTCCCTTCCAATGTGAAAGATTTTGTGATCTTGTGATTCTAGACATTTTTTCATTAAGAATCTGATATCACAAAATTTGGGAATGTGACCAAACCAGAACACCAACAATAACTCTTTGGTGGATATTCACAAACATTTTCCTTTAGCTTTTTCTAAGTAATTTTGTCCCTCATGGGGGCTTCTGATTCGAGTCCTTCAGAATAAACAGTAAATACAATATAAAGCTACATAGCTACAGAGAATGCTGTTTACCCTTCATACTAGCAATAGATAAGTAGTAATATTGGTTCCTATACTGCACTTTTCTTAACTGGTATAGTTTGAAGACTCACTAAGAAACCTCCATAACTAACCTGCCTTCAATTATGTTTGAAGAATAGATTTGTATATCATGATTTGCATATGAAAGAAATATTGAATATTTACAAAGAAATTTCAAGCTGTTCCAATGCTGACTGTTTTTGTGGCTGTTTTCAATAGACTGTAAATCACTCAAATATTGGAGATGCAGTCTAAGAACAACTTCTGTATTTACCGTGTACTATTGAATTGTATATGATGGATAACGAATGGCTTCCAATTCTGCTCAAGTTGCCTTAGACACGACACAAGCAAAGGAGGTATTTGGCCTTCAGGGTAGCAAATGTAACTGTACTGTTTCCTAGGCTTATCAGCAAAGTTCCTTTGAAAGGACATTAACTGCACGTTTGGATGATAATATGCTCACACCATCAGATGTAATAACTAGTGCTGTTGGTATCAAAACATTCATGTATTCAGTGTTGCAGATTGTTACTGCAGCACTAGTTTCTTTTTTAATATCCAATATTTAATCGTACTATGTCCTTGATTCCCCTCTCTCTTTCCTCTCCCTTAACTTCAGAGCCAATTTACTTAACTCCTTTTTACTTAGCATTCAACGACTTTGTCTCCTTCTCCAGGCACACATTGTAACACCTCAATTTTAAAAAGTATTTAGAAAAATGAACCTTTTGTCCATACACCCGAATCTCCTATCCCATCTTATTCAACTTGTAGACTCAATAGTTCTGGAAAATTTCCAGCAATCAAATCCACATCCTCTGGTACAAAATAATAGCACTATCATTTTCAATAAAAATAGTATTTTTCTTCTGTTTTCTATTTTTACTTGCAAACTCAGAGAGGTTTGATGCATTTGTAAGATCTTACCCTTCTGTAATCAGGCTGTTGTCAAATTCATCAACAAAAACTTGTTAAAAAATTCTTTATTTAATTTAACAGCATTTGATTTACTCCACATACTGTTATTTTCCAATTGATAATATTTTTCCTGCCTCACTGATCCCACGCTTTCTTCATTCTTTATTCCTCTTATTTTTCATCTTCCTTCTTATCCTTTGAAATTTTTCCTGACTACACACATATGTAGGTGTCACCCAGCCTTGGAATAAACTTTGAATCCATTTGATCCTCTGTCTACTCTCTTCCTCCTCTCCCCATCAATCTTTAATTCATAAGAACACCTGTTTGCATCTCTCTTTGTAACACTTCCCATTTCCTATAGTAAATAGTTTTGTTTCCTCTGTGTGATACATAATTTCTCCATGAGAATGAGGCCACTGAAAGAAACTGGAAAATAAGAACGGGCTAAATGAATTAAGTGTGAAATGTATATCAGGAATATTGATTAGCAACTCTTTAAAAGGAAAGAACACATAAAACTAATTAACGTTTACATTTTCTACCATAAATTCTAAAGCACACTTCACTTTTTCTTTAATAGAAATGTACAAATTAGAAATTGCCACTTTAAATTACTTTGTATTTATCAGCTTCATGGACTGTATTAGGAAGAACATCACCAGCAGATGGAGGGAGGTGACTCTTCCTCTTCACTCAGCACTGGTGAGACGACATCTGATGTACCATGTCCACTTCTGCCCAGAGAGGTTGTAGAATCTCTATCCTTGGAGATATTCAAAACACAACTGGATGCAGTCTGAAGCAGCCTGGTTTGGCTGCCCCTCCTTGAGCAGGGTAAGTGGATCTCCAGAGATCCTTTCCAACCTTAGCTATTTGGCGATTTTCTGATTCATGCTGATTTTACCTGTGTCATAATATCATAGAAAAAATAAAAGAAAAAATAGTATCCAAGCTTTCTTCTTTTTGGCATTTAAATTTTCTTATAATTAGCAAATGATGTCCAGGACAGTCGTCTGCTGAACTGCACTGAATACAATTGTTCAAGGACTACCAGTCCATAATTATTGTCTGGTATTGTTAAAATCTTGAGAAATTAAAGTGAGCTCCTCTGGAAACAAGTGTTATTACAACTGCACCTTCCCATCAACATTTATTTTCCCAAAACACCAAAGAATTGAAAAATCTTTGATTATATCAATGAAAATGTTTCATTGAAACATTCACAGAAAGGGAGGAGCTGGAGAGAAGGGAGCCTACCAGAAGTTCCCGGAAGTTATGGATGCATGAGCAATTAATTGTATGCTCCTGAGTCATCTAGATCATGAACTTTATACCAGTAATTAGCATAGTCTGCAAACAGGTGGATCTCCAGGGGAAGAAGAAAAAATGAAATTCTCCTAAGGAAATCTATCTTCCTAATTCTACTTACAGACAAGAAACGGTAAGTGGCTATAAGCCAAGGAAGGGCAAAAAAGTCTTTGTCTCTCTGACGTGCACTTCAGAGGATGAAGTTCCTTGGAGACTGCTAATATTCAGAGAAAGAGGAAGAGGGAGAGAAGAATGTGTACTTCAGCGTCTATCTAGATCCAAGACAGCTTCAGAAGAGCCTAGGTGAAACATTACTGACTGAGACAGACAAAGTAGGACAAGAATGATGATTACACTGCTCTGCAATGTGAACTGATGTAGCCAAAGTAAAGTCCTGAATTATTCTATGAATGTAGTCGCTGATCATCCATTTTAAAATTAAAGATATATTGTTCCCTGTGAAAATGAAATCAAGGACTCTACTCTGATCTTCCCCATTAGGAACAAATCAGATAACATAAATCGTGTTATCTTCTAAGGTGATCTTTGCTGGAATAAATTTGGCAGCCGAGTCAGACATGTCTGAAGCACCAAAACAATACCAGGAAAGCTCACTGGCACTCTGCACTATTTGGTCTTTGATACTTCTGTCAATTTATTAAGGAACAGTGTCTAGCTCTAGTTTTGGGTGAACTTACCACGTAAAACTATAGTGAACATCTTAAACATGAATCCTTGTGCCTAAGGAAAACATTTGAGTGCTGCTGAAACTCTTCAATTATGCAATGACAGATACCTAGCTGAATTGGTGAGTTAAAGTCTTTCAGAACCTACAGATACATAAGGGCAACTGCCTGAATTCTTCTGTGTCATTTAACTGCCTGGTTGCTGAAATACTGTCTACATCAGGGCTATTCACAAACAAGGTTCCCCCATCTATTTTACCCTTGAGCCCAACCCTCTAGGCATAGTTATTTAACAGATTTCCTCTATTACAAGAAGTGCAGGCAAACTGTTATTCTCCCAAACCTGCATATTCACTGTCACCCCCAAACCTCTAGCTAGAGAGCCCTCCTCAGAAGTAGGAGACCCCACAATTTCCAACTCAGTTGACCAGCTACATAACCTAGCTACTGGACATTTGGGCATTTGCAATAAATAAATAAATAAATAAATAAATAAATAATAATAATAATAAAAGTTTTATTTGACGGCATCCTATTTTGTATGCATACACCCTATACACATATAAATACAAACACACCTTAATTAAAGCAAAGACAACTGAACAATAATCTTGCCTCTCCAGTCGGTCCTAAAGCAAACATTTTTTTTTAATTTCTTTTGCTACCAAAGGTGAATATTTGCAGTGGAATAGCTTCAGTAAGTGAATGTGTGAGCAAAGCCCATTAAAAAAGCACAAGCAGCCAGATGGTTAGGACGTTCTCTGAAAAGGTTGGTAGACAAAGGCTCATATTATAGACTGTGGCAGTTAAAAAAAAATTCTCTCTCCCTTACCAATCTCTCAAGTGTTGACTGCTCTAGCTGCCTGGTTACTGGCTATATGAATAAGCAACTTCTCTGTTCTTCCATTTGTGTCTGTTTTGGTGTGAGGAAGTTCTGACTTGGCTGAAATGACATCTGTTAGAGAGAAGTGAAGAATCACAAGAAACAATAAATATCTCCCTTTAGCCTAAAGTTGTTCTTCTTCCTTGCTCTACTTTGCAGATCGCTCTACATCCTTGCATTAGGATTTCCTAATAGCTTACATATCTTCTGCTTCAGCTTTCTGTCTTCGGAGAGCCTGACTCTAATTTGTCTTGGTCTTTTCAGATATTTATCAGGCAGCTTGAAAGGCTAATTTGAGGCAAGCATTTCTTATAAGTTCCTGTGTCTTTGTGGAGCCAGCCTGTTGCTGTGAGTAAAAAACATAGTTTTCATTAAATGATGATGTGCCACTAAACAAAAGTCAAGTTTTTTCTCTTCGACATCCCATCACACCTACTAGACTCTTTTCAAAAGCCAAACACTAGATAAAATTCTCTTTTATTTTATCATATAATAAATTTAATATTTAAAACCAGGTACCAGGCACAAATTATCAATGCACAGTGCCAAAATCTATACAGCTTCTAGAAAAGAGGTGTACATAGTGAACCTGCTTAAAGCTTTTTTTTTGTTTTTTTGTTTTGTTTTTTTTTTAAATAAATAAATAAATCTTTAATTGTTACTTGCTATATTGATGCAACTGATGCTTGAATGTATGAGGTATGAAAAGTTCTACATAGCCCGGAACTGGCCAAAGGAGGAAGACACTTAGTTTTGTAATTTATGTTTTGGTGTACAGGCAAAAAGGGTGACATTTCCATGGTTGAAATTAAAGACATCTCTCAGTTTGAAAAATGGCTTCTGGTAACATCAACAATATACAATCTATACTGGGTATGTGTATCAACTTAGAGGAGAAAAAATGAGGAAAACAATCGTTAAGACAAGCAGCAGACTAAACTAAACCTGACAGGCTTGAGTGATGACATAATACCCTCTTACACTGTGATGGTGACACAAAAATGCCAAAGGACACAAAGCTGTCAGTCTTGTTGTTTATCTTCTATCTAAGACTAATAAAAGGAAGTTGGTGATTGACAGAGCAGACATGGGCACAGACCTAGGCATACGGTTTCAACTCTATTTGAAAAATGTATTGATGGTTTTAGGGGTGGCTTATTTGTTATTGCTTTTTCTGCATTACCTTTGTGGTCTTTCTCAAACTTTTGATATAGCTTTCTTAAAGCTATCTTTGATTTTTAAAATTTATGATTAGTAATTATAATTGCCGATACTGCAGTGTTCTAGTAATTTATTAACAGTATCAGCTTCTGGACAAGTGTCAAACTTAGAAAAACAAACAAAAACAACAAAAAAAAAGCAAGTTTTTCATAATCCCTTAGATGTTATCACAGTGAATAATGGAATATTATTAAACATTTTTACTGCTAGCTCTCTTAGAAAACAAAGCCTAAATGCATCTTTTTGTATCAGTTCCTATCAACTAAAAATGGAAAATGACACAGGTCCATACATAGCATAATACTAAAGCAGCACCATTTAATTCTAGCACATTAATCTTACAAATCTACAAAAAAAAAAAAAGAGAAAAAGGAACAGTTCATGGTGAAGCAGTGGTGAAAACAAGTAATTTTTGTGGCTATTGCCCAAATTACTCTGTAGGAATCAGCCAGTAGAAAGCAATCTCAAATGAACCAAGTATTTTTGAGAATTCTACAGAGTAATTCAATGGTTAAGTCTGTGTTATTAAAAACACATGAGACAGTATTTTCAAAATCTTCCCCTAAAATAATGTGTGTGCAGGTGAGCATTTAATACCAGGAAAATCTCAAATTAGTCTGCTTTATTACTCAAGAACCTCATACAATTGAAGAAGGTAACCTAAAGAGCCACAATGTCTTGCAATTCATTCCTTTCACTGGAGGGGCTGAAAAGTCCTGTGAATCACAGAATCACAGAATTTCTAGGTTGGAAGAGACCTCAAGATCATCGAGTCCAACCTCTGACCTAACACTAACACTCCCCACTAAACCATATACCTAAGCTCTACATCTAAACGACTTTTAAAGACCTCCAGGGATGGTGACTCCACCACTTCCCTGGGCAGCCCGTTCCAATGTCTAACAACCCTTTCGGTAAAGAAGTTCTTCCTAAGATCCAACCTAAAACTCCCCTGGCGCAACTTAAGCCCATTCCCCCTCATCCTGTCACCAGGCACGTGGGAGAATAGACCAACCCCCACCTCGATACAGCCTCCTTTGAGGTACCTGAAGAGAGCAATAAGGTCACCCCTGAGCCTCCTTTTCTCCAGGCTGAACAATCCCAGCTCCCTCAGCCGCTCCTCGTAGGACTTGTTCTCCAGGCCCCTCACCAGCTTCGTCCCCCTTCTCTGGACTCGCTCAAGCACCTCCATGTCCTTCTTGTAGCGAGGGGCCCAAAACTGAACACAGTATTCGAGGTGCGGCCTCACCAGAGCCGAGTACAGGGGGACGATCACCTCCCTAGCCCTGCTGGTCACACTGTTTCTTATACAGGCCAGGATGCTGTTGGCCTTCTTGGCCACCTGAGCACACTGCTGGCTCATAGTCAGCCGACTATCAACCATCACTCCCAGGTCCTTCTCTGCCTGGCAGCTCTCCAACCACTCATCTCCCAGCCTGTAGCTCTGCTTGGGGTTATTGCGCCCCAGGTGGAGGACCCGGCACTTGGCCTTGTTGAACTTCATGCAGTTGACCTCAGCCCTTCGGTGCAGCCTATCCAGATCCTCCTGCACAGCCTTCCTACCCTTGAGCAGATTGACACACACACCTAACTTGGTGTCATCTGCAAACTTACTGACGGTGCACTCAATGCCTTCATCCAGATCATCGATGAAGATATTAAAGAGGACTGGCCCCAGCACCGAGCCCTGGGGAACGCCACTAGTGACTGGCCTCCAACTGGATTTAAGATGTACCTATGCTAGCAAGGTACATCTTTGAAACTTCCAGGAGATACCTTCTCCTGAAAGTTACCTTTGCTTCTGAAAGCAAATACACACAATAAGTAATAACGGTATTTTTTCCTTGATTCACTCTTCCTCACCTACAGAAACTAACATGGAGGTGTCCCTGCACATGGTAAGGGAGTGGAACTAGATGATCTTTAATATCCCTTCCAACCCAAACCATTCCATGATTGTATGATTCTATGATCAATAGGCACAATACGAAGGAACAAAATGTGTTTCCCACTGAGAATGGTCTGCTTCCCTGCAAAGCACTGAATGTACTGCTGAGAAACACATGATCTACTTCTGCTTTGGATCCTGATTCATTTCTTAACCTTTTCTGGAGGTACTTCAGTTCATTGAGCCCATGATTTCTAACCACACATAGTGGCAATGACTTCTTCAGTCTAACATTTGCTGCAAAGTATTATTATGGGAAAGGCAAAATACCTGAGAAAGATGAAGATTCAGTCTCATTCCAGACTGGACTGGAAAACATTCCATTATGGACACAGAAATATTTATTAGCTGACTTTTAGCAGCTCTTTTCATGTCTCAGTTGCGGAGCCCTGGGACAGCAGCAACACAAACAGGAAAAAAGTATTTAGCTAGAACAGCTGATTGAACAGGCTTTCCACTACTCTGTTACATCCCATCACTGTATGTCCACGTGTTTACTACCATGGCACTTGAGATAGAAGTCTCCGTTCTGAACTCCTCACTGACTACAAAGCAGTGCAATCTCCCTTCCTCTGTTGCAGTGATTTTGACAGATGACAAATACACTTTTCAAGTTTCAACAAGCCATTTTCCTTTAAGGTTAAGCTTTGGCAGTAACACTGGCCAGTACCGGCACAATTCATAATGCAAAAAAACAGTCAGAAAACATTCCTCTCTTTCTTGTCTTACAACTGCATTATAATACAGCTATATATACAATAATAGTAATGTGCTGGTGTGCACGATGTACAGGAATGATATTCCAGCTGTTGAGGTTACTTCCCTTTGGCATCACATCTTGGTATCTGAATCCCCCAAAAAGCTCAGAAATGCCCACCCTATCATGTCTTATTACTTGAGTAATATGAAAAAGCTGTCTAGCCAATGAACTTATCAGCAGGTATCTCCTCTTCCTTTCCTGTGCCCTCCATTTCACTCACACGTTTTCAGTGATAACAGAGTATTTTATTATCATTTCAGGAGCAGGAATCTGCCAGTGTTTCAGCCATCTTGTCTTCCTTGGGGCAGAATAAGAGTAAAATATGTGAATTAAATATGAGTGGAATAGATGTGGGTTTTCTATTTACTAAAGTGAGCATTGGCTGAACAGCTGCTCCCTAATGCAGCACCACTGTTAGCCTTCTTAAAGAGATCAGTACCTTTTACCTAGAAGTTTTATATAGAAATCATTGCATGTTAATACAAAAATCTGCTCTTTTTTGTCTGATTTTTTTTTTTCCTCAGAAAATAGGGACTTCTTGCTAGTGTTAATAGTGTAATAAAATCATCTGATAACATTGTATCATTTCAGTCTGATATATTTAAACCAGTAACATGACACATTTACTGTCACTTAAATATATAGTCATTACTCCTCTCTCCATGCTGCACTCTATACTGAAAATCGGCAACAATTACATGGAGGTATTTAAACAAATTTATGGTTTCAAGGGCAGCCTAAAAGTACTATAAGACATCCTGAAAGCACTATGTTCTTAACACCCTGATGTCAGCCTCCTGTCAAAGTAGCTATATTCTGACTATAAAAGAACATGATCTTGACTTAAATAACAATGAAGGAAAGCACTCAGAGCTCCTCAGATGTAATTCCTGCTCCTAGCTGCAAACAGATTGTCACTGGATCAGTTAAATTTCTACCTTAAAATTTTAAATGCTTTGCCAAAATAATATCCTTACAACTTTATGATAGTAAATGTAAATTATACACTTACAGTCACATGCTACAGCCAAAAAAACCACACACACACACACACACACACACACAAAAAAAAAAAAAAAAAAAAAAAAAAGGACAAGAAAAATGGTTCTGGCAAGAGAATAGCTCTTAACTGGACTAAAAAAAAAGTTTAGAGAAAAATAAGATATGAGCAAGAGGTCTAGCAGGCAGGAATCACAGATGCATATCATAGAATTGATATTAACTTTTTTTTTTCCTCTTGGAGAATCCAGGTAAAGTTTTCACCTTCTATTTCTATTTCAGAATGCAGATGATAGTTAGCAATAGCACAGAGTTACTGAGTTCACTAATAGATAACAGAAACATTAATAACATCCTACATTTTAAATCTAATAAATTAGTATTAACAAACTCTAAGTAGAAAGAATAATAAGAACCAGATTCATCTCAGAGTTCCACATCTTATTTTTCACAGGTCAAAAGAGAAGGATGGAAGACAAAATACAATTTAGCATTAAGGATTAGCAAATCTATTGTTTTTCTAACAAAAACTGGGTTTAGTTCCCACAATCTGGTGTCCCTCAGGGCAACATCCATATTCCACTATTCAGTGGTCCTTGCCACAGAATTGCATAGTGCTGTTAAACGTGACCAACCTAGCTGTACTTGGTGGAACAGCTATCTTCTGCTTCCTACCCAGAGCAGCAACTTCTCACATAGCCATTATCCCAGAGGACAGTTGTTGAACATTTTGGGCAGGCTTGGTATGTGAAATCCCCCAAAATAAGGAGATGGTGGTCACTTTGAAGGAACATCACATAAGAAGAATTTTGTCACTGTAAACTTTGTTACCTGGCCAAAGCACATACCCTCAAGATCCCCTTTGGATACACATGGAGGATACCCACTGCAAGTGCAGAATCTCACTGAACATAGCTGAATGTCACTGTGGGAGGCTGAATTAAAAGAAAGCTCTATCCAGAAATTAAGTGGAAACTGAACATAAAGCACAATGAAAATGTACTTCTATATGCAAATATACTTCTTGGTAGTCATTATTTGAACTAATGATCTTTACTCTCAAAGTAAAGTGCCACAAAGTGTGCACTGTAATAAGGAATAGCAGAATAGTTATCCCAAAAGGTGCATTGGATAATGTGGACCGTAAGAGGACTTTAAGACCTAGCATTCATGTAATGGCATAGTGTACAACTACCTGAAACCCATACAACTGCACTAGCTGGGTGCAGAACCAGCAGTGTAAGAACAATGATGTGGCTATGCTACTCTGGGGTCCTATGCTGATACTTCTGCACAGTAGTTTGCTTGACTGCTTGTCTCAGTCACTATCTCTAAATACTGATTGAGATGCAGATATTTTTCAATACTTCTAGCTAGCTTTTTGTTGGTGTTCAGTGATCTAAAAACAACATTTTTCCCTAACATAGCTATGCTGAAGTTGACTGTGGGAAGTTATCAAGTTTTTTCTATCTACTGATATGAACCTGATTTTCCTGGCACATTGATTGTTAAAACAACAACAAAATAGATAAAATGGAGAATTTTTCATTCCTGTAATTAATAAGGTGTAACCTTCATGTTAAGGGCAACTTTTACCTTGCATACTATATTATCCCATTATGAAGTTAGGTAATAATGATTTGTCCAGCAGGAATAGTAAGAGGTTATCAGAATTCACAGTAATGATTTACAGAACCATTGATAGGCTAAATATTTGATCAGTATGTAGTGTTCACCTACTGAGATATTTACTCTATATTTAAGCAGTTCTCCTGTGCTCATTATGTCTGCAAGTCATACTGGGAGTTGAGTTCTTTGAGTAAGTTCTTTGGCTCTTAACTTTATAAGCAGAAAGATAAAATAGAAATTTTCTTTTTTCTTTTTTCATTGCAAGATGATGCTTTAGTGAAATCAGACTACCAGAGTCAATCCACCATAAAATATTGTTTGGCACACAGAATATATATCACAAATAAACTTAATGACTTTTCAAAGGGGAAAGAAAACAGTTCTGTGAAATAACAGGACATATCTCATACTGACCTGACACGAGCAGACACAGCTGATTCCTGCAATGCTGTAGCTCAGACATGGTTGTTTTACAAAACTTCTAAAAGACATAGGCACATTACTTAATGTAACAATTCCAGAATTAGCACTGTTACAACAGGTGTCTTTTTACTTCACAATATTAGGTCAGGTGAAAGAGTAGGATTAGTGAGAGCCCTTTAAAACCAACATTAGAGATTTACAGTGAAACACTTTCTCAGTCAAGACAGCATCTGTCACTATTATTCTCACTGAGAATAATCCGCAGGAGGCCCCAATGTAATCAATTACTAGGCAATTCCTGACTGTGATAGCCTTCAGTCCAAGAGAGCCACGATTTGACTCAGAGGGTTGCCTTCATTCACCTCCTGCTCTAAACAGGAGAATATGGTACTTCAGAAAACTTCTATTTTCAAGGACTTGTATCCAATCTCTTTTCCTTTCAGAACCATGACAGGTAGCTTTGTGTATGATTTTCCCTTTCTTATCCTAGGTTACAGAGAAGCTGAGATGGGCCATGTAGACATTTACTTAGACATGATGGTTATGGGAGCCTACGTAGCTCTTCACGTGGCTGCCAAGAGTACGTCCTCCTTTCCTGAGCCAAAAGGAAGTAGAAAACTTACTGAAAAGACTGCATAATTTTTATTATGGTTAGGATAAGGGCACCATAATAATGAGTTGTAATTAGATTAACTGATGAACAAAGAGACTGCAAGATCTATCTAGTTTGTACCTGAGAAAGAGACCTGGGCAATGCAAATTTGCAGGGCTGCTGCAGCAGACAGCACAGACTTAGGAGAGAAAACCAACAGTATACATAACATTATTTTTCCAACTGTAAGGCATAGTAGACATGACATCTCTCAGATGGTTTATAAATACATTAAAAAACAAACAAACAAAAAGCCTCTTGAATATTTGTGGGTGTATTCAACAACTTGTTTTTTTGAAAGTATTGTCATGACTTTCACAGTTCACATTAATTATTGGTGTACCACTGATTTTGAAAACAAAAACCAAACCTTTCTAAAACACATCTCAAAGGTATACTAGGCTATAATATTTTCATCGAATAGAATGTTAGTGACATAAAATCCTTCATCAATAAACAGTGCGGTCCTGTTCTCCTCCAGTCCAATTTATGCTGCTCAAAAGCTTTCGAGGTACTTTCTTCTTGAATAATGATGCTCTTTCTCCTATTACTCTTTTCTTTCTGTTGCTTGCACAACATTTCAGGTTTGATAAATCAAACCCTAAAAAATTTATGATTATTTCTGTTGTTGCAAGATTCCTCTTCACATGCTGTTTTCTTGTCTAATGTTTTCATTCTCTTTGCATTTTGTACATCACTGTACTTCATAAATGCATTTTGTTTTACAGAGCTTTACTAGTCTGGTTTTTATGCTGTCTCTTTTTGTATTCAAGATTTTATTCCTTTGTTTTCCCTTTTGTCTTCTTTCACATCTCTGTATTGTTATGGTATGCTGAAGTACACAGTGAGAGTGAAGCTACCATGCATTCTAAGAAGGGTGTTTGAATGTATGGGGGAATGAATAGACAGTAAATCCAGGTTCATTTTTTTTTTATTTATTTTTTCCCTGTAGTAACAAGGTAATTACTCAATTGTGATTCCAACATCTCATTATAACTAAAAGTGAATATTGTTCCATTAGCCTTTTCTTTGTACTAATCATTGCAAGATTTGTAAACTTTTTCCTGCTTTCCTATGCAATGATGGCCATGGCTTACATTCCCCCCTAAATAAACTGCAGACTGCTGTTTGAGCACACCAGAGTGACAGACACATTACAAGAAAAGATTGCATGAAGGGAACTAAATTAGTAGTAATTTAGTAGTAAATTACCCACATGATTCTTAAGACACTTGCGTTAAATATTAAAAATATTTGAAGAACGCATAACCTGTCATCTCTCCTGCTGAAAGAGGCTCTCCTGCCTCTTTCTCTTCATACTTTCACATGTTTTTCTCCCCTTTACTTTTATTACTTATTTTGAAAATACAAATTAATGGAAATAGTCTTTAACAAATGCTCAACCAGCTGGAATTTAAACTGCATGCTTTCAGATGTTAATCATTCTTACATGCCATAGAAAGGTTTATGGAGAAATGTACTAATTGTCACACTGCCTACACAAGACGTGGACAGAGTGATAGCACAGTAAGGGAAGAAGACAGGCAGTTTCCTGCTCCCTGTGGAAGTATATAACTGGTAGACCTGTGTTAATGCTGATTTTTCACTTTAAGAGATGTAGCTACTATTGTTTTTTTTTGTTGTTGTTTGTTTGTTTGTTTGTTTTTTAAAAAAGTCATCTCCTAAAACCACTTCATTTTCAGAATTTACAAAAGCCAACAATTAGCTGCTTGGCAACAAGAATGGGGGTAAATCATTGCATGGCAGGTATTTTAATGAATGCTTTCCCCCTCCTGTCCTTCTCCTCCCCCCCTTTCTCCTCCAAATACACTTCAGTTCTAGGCTGCCCATTAAATAATTTGTGTACATGGATCAGACCTCATGTAGACATGAAAAGAAAGCTGAGTGACAAATAATTCAGTTATGTCTATACATAAATATGAAATTGCAGCTGAAGTAGCATATTCTTTGTTCTGTTCTTTAATAACACCATCTCAGAGCTACGATTCTGCAATCCATATTTAAGCTAGCAAATAATGAAAAAAAGCTTATTAATCACCTTACAGAAACAGTTGATTTTATTTTTTTGACTACAGGTTCCCAGCTGTTATTTTTCTGATGATATTTTGTTACTGTTATGAATCCATAGTTCCCATCAGAATTCAGAATAACTGTGGGAGGTTAAATCCCAGTTCTCACTTACATTTTTTCTTTCTTTTTTTTTTTTTTTTTTAAGTTACTCTCAAGATGAGAATTGACAAGTTTCTTGTTTCTGATGATACTTATTCTAGTAATCTAATTAGTTCTTCCTGTTCTGTGATTGTTGTGCAATTATATTATGTCATGAAAACAGCATGTTCTGTCAAATTGTTCTTTTTGTTTCTAATATACTAAAACTTCATGAAGAAACAAGACAAAAAGCATTCTCTATAACAAAGTCATAAATAACACCCTGCAACCTTTTTTTTTTTTTTTTTTTTTAAATGAAACTTATTAATAAATGAGACCTTCCATTTACTGGAACATATCGAGTAAATGGAAATAAAATCTTGCATCATAACACAGTATTTTTTAAATGTTCTGGGTCAATCACATCAGATTGTTCTTATTGACTCAATCAGGCATGATTTAATCAGAAATAAATTAGACTTCTTCTGTTAGAGTAAAAATAAACACTTGTTTCATATTCATTCCATTAAAATATTTGTCTCCACAATCATATAAGAATTGATGGACTCAGCAGGCCTTCTGGTAAAGTAATGCATTTTCAGCTGATTCTTCTGTTTTCCTAAGTCCACAATATACAAGGCATTATGTGTGATAATGGATGTCTTTTTTTGGTTGATGACACTGATATTGTATGAAATGACCAACTGATAATGTCTTTCTCACTCTAATCTGTGTGGATAGATAGATAGATGGATAGATAGATAGATAGATAGATAGATAGATAGATAGATAGATAGATGCTAGTTGTTTCAGCTAACCATTGTTAAAAAGAGAACAGTTTTCTTGGAATAACTATATATTTAGCATATGCAAGAATAAAAGTTTTCCTAAAAAAAAGCAAAGTGAATCTACAACAGAATGATCTCTGTGCAAAAAGAACAAATTATGTTTTGTGAATAACTTCCAAAATAAAAACCGAATAAAATGCTAGGAAACTGTATCCAAAAAAGAAGGATGTTGAACCAGAAATGAGGTAATCTTCAAAGAAGCAAGAGATTCATTATCTTTTACCTGAATACCAAACTGTTAAATTTGTATGAACAAAGTATTCAGCCTTACCAAACCTCACAAGAGTGCCTCGTAATGGCATAAAAATCTTTTTGCCTTTGTCTACCCTCAACTTAGCCTGCAGTTGACATCACAAGACAAATTGTATAATTTATGCAAAAAAAAGATGGGGTCAAGAATTGATTGTCATTCTCACAGATGAATTGTGTAGTAGCCTCGAGTCATGTCATACAGACAGACTATGGCAACAGAAATCCACATCAGACTCCCGGATGGTCTATTACATGCACCTATTACACAAATGCAAGAATGAGGGATATGATTAAAGAAAACACTGGAACCACAGAACAGTGAATGATCTGCTGTCCTCTAAAACCCTTTTGTGAAAAAAAAAAAAAAAAAAAAAAAAAAAAAAAAAAAAAAGCCTTGATTCCTTCTATGTCAGCAAAAACTGTCAAATGAATGACACACTTGGGCATCAAGCATTCATGCTCCACATTGCCAAATGAAAGAAGATGAAAAAGTCCATCTCAACACATTCAGCTCTTTCCCTAATGGTTTCTATAATGATAAGTATTATGCATCAAGCAGATGGGAGAAGTGAAATAGAGGTGACACTTGATGCATATGTTAGCATCTCTTCATTCTCTTGTATGTAGTGCTCCACAATGCGGGAAGAGAAACAATGAATTCTTTTTGTATTCCCTAAATATATTTTTTATGTGAGAAATCTCCTTTGGTACAATTACTCTAAGAGAGCTAGACAGTTGGGATGAAGAAGCTCACAGTCACTTTCCTAGCTCCCATATAACCCCTTTAGCAAGTAAATTGGATGTTTGGCCCATATGTCCAGACCTTTCCCAAAGTATAGGGAATTCAAGGTCCAGTGGTCCGTAACACACCACTGATAAAAATCTTCAGAAAATTTGATACTGCTGCCTCCCACAAGCTACTGCTTCGAGAGGTACAAACTCTGGACACATGACTCCTATTAATTTATGAATACCTTTGCTTCCATTTTTGTTATTAACATCAGTGACAATTACAAAAATCTGAGTATGTTCACTCAGCACAGTGGCATTTTACATGCAGAGCATTCAGTAAAACTTTAACGTCTTGCTTAGTTTAACTTCTGATGCCAAATACCTTACCTGTTCTTTGGATTAGGACCTGAATGCAGAGTTCCTGTCTTTGTAGCTCCAGGAAGGTAGAACTGAGAAGGCAGAACACTTTAAGGAGCACCGAGATAATGTCACCAGGATTGAACTTTCTAGTAGACCAGAGGGAGCTAAAAGGTTTTCTCTTTGAAGGTTGCAATCCAAGAGATTGTGAAGAAACAATATGAAAGGATAGGGCTTTTTTACATACTCTTCTGCAGTATAGACTTCACAATATTTACTCATTGACATCGGTTATGCTAAAATTATGCTTCAAAGGTATGATACATACATGTTAAAAGGAGGTTAATACTGAATAAATTTGCACTTGATTTACTTTGAAACTCCTAACCTGGATTGCTACAACAAATACTATACTACATTATACTCCAAAGGAAGAATATACTGCCAAAACTGCTCGTAACTGATGGGGAATCTCCTTGATTGTTTGCTATCATCCATATTATGCTAATCTCCAGATGAGAGACAGGATGCAGTTTTGAGCCACACAGATCTCAAGTTTATAGGATGTAGACAGTTGATGAAGTGTATCTTTAGACATAGTGTTGGGATAAGCAGAGATGCTTAAGCTGGAAACTGCTCTGTGTACAACAAACAAAAATGAAAGGGACGCTGCTTTCCATGACCAGTTTATAATTCTGCATTGACCTTGCCTTTGACCAAAACTGCACTTTCAGAAAGCATTGCAGAGGAAGAGATGCCATATGAGCTGGCATCTTCATTTTGGCAACTCCAGTTGACTAAATTTTCACACTCCTGTTAATCGTCATTGTGGGGACTTTTAAGAAGTATACAAATGAGTTAAGATATTTTCAGAGCTATCTTCAAAAAGGAGGAAGTGCAACTCTTTTTACATTTCAAATTAATATTAGACTGTGTATTTATGAAGACAGAATACGTGAATTTGTATAGTCCTGCCAGAATTTTGTTTTATAGAACTATAACTATATCTAATCTTTAAATAAACAAATGTTAGAAACTGGCTTACGTTCAGTACAGAGGATAAATGAGGGTGCAGAGTACTCCAATAAGAGGGACAAATATAAAATATTCCTATTTTATCTGTATTTAGAAGCAAATATTTCTGTCAAAACAATGGCTGCTACTATCATGAAGTTATAATGAGTCACACAGATTTTATTATAATAACATAAAAGTCATTAAAATCATTAAAAAATTAAGTCATTGTTCCTGAGTGCATCCAGGACCAGCATTTTCAACTGATGTATATTAGTACCATTCATACAATAGAAAGAATAAAACTTCGGAAACGCCTATGAAATAGCCTTCATTCTTAATCCGAGTGAACTAGGAATCAGGCATTTTGACTGCTAGTTAACAGTAGAGCGTAAGGTCCAAGCCAGCTATGTTGGTCTTTCTAGGTATATCATACAAACATTTACTCATACCAATGATAACTTGTTATCACTGTAAGAACATGAAGATATGTGCATAAGCTTGAAATATTAAACTTCTAAAACAAAACAAAACAAAAAAAGCAACAACAAAAAAGAAAAAACAAATGACAACTAAACACCTCCTACCCAAAGATGATAACTGAGTTACAAAATCCTTTACAGTTTCAGGGCAACAGTCTTTTGTCATTGCTAACATAGATTTGTCTACTTTTAGTACTTTTAATCCTGAAAGTGACAACAGTCATCATATTTATGATGAAAGAATATAATAAAAGTGGAACAAACTATAAACAACATTCAGTAAAGCTGAGCAATAGTAGAATTATAGCAACCAATTCAAATTTGAGCGATAAAATTTCCAAATATCTTCAGTGAGTTATGTTACATTCTTGTATAGACTTTAGTAAGCTTTAGTGACAAATCATAAGGAAATATATGTCATAAGAAAATAAAATGGTCCATATAATTATATGGACCATATAATTATATATATATAATTATTCACTTAAAATAATAATGAATGTAAAAATATTATTATAGAATGGCTTGGGTTGGAAGGGACCTTAAAACCACCCAGTACGGGGGGGAGGTACAGGTTGCCCAAAGCCCCATCCATCGTGGCCTCAAACATTTCCAGGGATGTGGCATCCACAGCTATCCTGTGCAACCTGTTCCAGTGCCTCACCAACCTCACAGAAAAAAAATTCTTCCTTGTATCTAATCTAAGCCTACCCTCTTCTAGTTTAAAACCATTACCCCTTGTCCTATCACTACACTCCTTGATAAAGACTTATTGAAATATTACAGCAATGACTTGTTCACTAGAAAAGAAAAGCCATATTATCTCTAAACAGTTGGTACAAAATTTGAATGAGTGTTTTATAAGGGAAAAGGGATAAGAGGCAATGATGAAATTTCTTTTGATAACTTTTTTTTTTTTTAAAGAGCTCAGACAGAAAAATGAACAAAGTAAATAAAGTATATTTTATTCTTATTTGAGCTGACAACAGAACAAAATTCAGAATTCAAGAGCTGTAATTGAAAATGAGTCTGGATTTTGAAAGCCAGGTTCTCAGCACTAAGTATGAAAAGGTAGTTCTATTGAGTTTGATGGATACAGCTTCACTTGCAACTACCTGATGAACCTATCCAAGCAATTATTTTAAAATTAGAATTTAACTGTGAAATTTCAAAGTACATACAGGGTCATTTGGAGCTCCTTTTTTTCTGTAAGACGTCATTTAAAATGTCATTTCATGTTCTTGTAAAATGCATATGACATTGTAAAATCACAGAATCACAGAACCACAGAAAGTCTAGGTTGGAAGAGACTTCCAAGATCACCGAGTCCAACCGCTGACCTAACACTAACAAATCATCCCCTAAACCATATCCCTAAGCTCTACATCTAAACGTCTTTTAAAGACCTCCAGGGATGGTGACTCAACCACTTCCCTGGGCAGCCTATTCCAATGCCTAACAACCCTTTTGGTAAAGAAGGTCTTCCTCATATCCAACCTAAATCTCCCCTGGCGCAACTTAAGCCCGTTCCCCCTCGTCCTGTCACCAGACACGTGGGAGAACAGACCAACTGCCACCTCGCTGCAGCCTCCTTTCAGGTACCTGTAGAGCGCGATAAGGTCACCCCTGAGCCTCCTCTTCTCCAGGCTAAATAGTCCCAGCTCCCTCAGCCGCTCCTCATAAGAAAGTATTTTAATTATGTATATTATTAAAGTGAATACATTATAAAAATGAATAAATATCATAGATTTGTAAAATTTGAAATTATTTAAATATAATATCTAGTTCGACCTGTATGGTTCACTTAGTAATTGATGTTATCAGTTAGGTAACAAGGGCTTTCACATTCAGATAACTGTTTTTCCACAGCAGAAAAGGAAAAGACTGAGAAGAACTATGTTGTGAGTTGAGGAAAATACTGGAACTCAGTCTGACCATGTGATGAAAAACTTATTCAATAATTTGAATTCTCAGTTCCAACTGACTTCCAAATTTGAGAGAACTCACCATCTACCATTCTTGCACAGGGGCAATTACAAGCTCGTATGTGATATTCTTTTCTTTATATGAAGGGTTGGTAAAATAAAAATTAGTAGTAAGAATATCAGTAAAACAAATAAACAAACAAACAAACAAACAATCCTGAATATTTCTACCATGCACCAGAGTACCCTGCAAATGTGACAATAATCTAGATATTTAAATTGTAGACCAAGGCATAAATCTACATGAAGTTTTCATTATCACATATTTAAAGGTAATCAACTGTTACTGTCCATCAGCATAAGAATATTGTAAAGGTGAATTGAAAAGACAGGCAATCCTCTCTAAACCATTTAGGAAAATAATAATAATAATAATAATAATAATAATAATAATAATAATAATAATAATAA
>CM021765.1:97305355-97338290 GCA_011076525.1 Nettapus auritus
AATAATAATAATAATAATAATAATAATAATAATAATAATAATAATAACCTTTCTCCAGAGATGAACACTTCTAAAGGCAGAAACTCTTGTTACTTGCAGCTTTTATCCATAGAATTTAACAAGGTCACAATCCATGCATGGCAGCAGCTGGTAGGACGTATCTCTTTTTAATGGTTTCTGTTTTAATTATCACTGTTACCAGAGATGGTATTTTAATTGTGGCAGCACATAACATACAATGAGGAAAAAGAAAACCAAAAACTGAAAAGGACCCACAGATGAGAATGAAGGTTTAACAGAAGTTTAATAAACTTTATTTTGGTAAAATGCTGGAAAATGTTGAGCATTAACTATTTTATGCATACTGCATTCCAGCCCAGCCAAGCAGCCTGTGTTACTCTCCAACCCATGACCACAATCTTCTTTAAGACTTGATTTGTTTGAAATAACAGTAACTGAAACAATTACTTTAGGTCCTGCTGACACTTTCAAGGAGGACAAAATATTGGAAGTGTTGAAAAAGAGAACTTTTTAAAACCAAAACCAAAATAAAACAAAAAGCCTGCTCTACTTCATTAATCTTTCAATGACAACTGACATACTTTTCAATGACAAATGTTGCTATTGTCATTCATGCTGATGCATCAAACTTAACTATGCCTACTGGTGCCCCTTCCAAAGGTCTTATTTAAAGTCCTCTTAAAATTCAAATCTGTAAAATTTCTTAGCAGATGAAAATGGGAACTTGTAAACATAAAAAACAAAACACACAAAACATTTTTGAGTTTACTGAGCTGTCATCTTCTGTGCCCTTATTTGCTATAGATCTCTCAAACGAAACCCATAAATAGAAGTGTAATTGTCAGGTATTTCCATCAGCACAGCATCCTGACCTCTTGGAAGAGAGGAGATCTTGGAGATTTAATCAGTTCCTGACCATGGGCATAGCCACATTATGCTATATCAAGCTAATCCATGAAACACCACAGATTATGAAAAGTATTTACCTATTTCCTCTATTTTCTGCATCCCTGAGCACGGAGCTAGCATGTACAGATTGAAAGAAGGGATACCACCAGAGCTTTTTCAAATTATCTTTTTTTTTTTTTTTTTTTCCTTGTAACAAGGAGCAGCACTGTAACATTGATGTCTGGTGAAAGTCTAAAACTACAAGTAATCAAAGACTGCAGCCCTGAGAATCTAAACTGCAAAAACTGGCCTGAGGCTGGCAATTGCTGCTACCACAGTTTTGGCTGAATGAGCTTATCATTTGACCCTGAAGCACCTGGCCAGCCAAAACATATCAAAGAATGGATGACAACAGCTATTTCAGCAGTATTTGCAGAGACAAGAACACATCAAGAGTCAATAGTGAAAGTAATAAAAAAGGTTAAACTTTCCATTACAAATAAAAACCAAGAAAACCTCTCTGATCCTCTTTGTAGAAGAAATGTGTGTAATGCCAAAGCTTAGAGGCATATAAACTCTACACATTATGACTGGTCAAAGTAAAAGGGATGCTACTATAACTCCCAGAAAAAAAGTTTTCAGGAAAATAAGCTTGTCTTTTTTTTTTTTTTTTTTTTGTAAATACCTTTGCCACTGAATTTACAGTTTGAGTATTTCTTATATCATGTTATAACCCATTGCAAAAGCATGTAGGAGCTAGAAACTTAACAACTAAACAACTAAAGAGCTCTTTCAAAAGCTCGTTTGAAATGATATAATAAGCCTTACTCAGTCTCCTCCTGCCTTTTGTCATTAGCTAACGATGAACTGTTGGAACTGAGTGCTCAGAGCAAAGCTAGTTTCACATGAAAGCCTTTAAACCTAATGTCGACAATTTCAGAATGAGTAGCAATAAAGTTATGAATGAGAAGTAGCATAAAGCTATAGAACTTCAGATTATAGTTTTGTATTTCAGGGATCACAACTTCATGTGTTTGTGAAGAATATTACTTTATTTAATTTTATCAGTATAGTGGTGTAACTGTAATGGATAATAAGGAAACAAAAATATGTCTCCACACTATATTTTAAAACAACGCTTAGATAGCCATGTGTCTTTGTGTATGACACACTACAGTTCTATGCTACTTGTCAGAAAAAAAAAAAAGTCCAATTCCTTCTAGATCTAGCATATTGCTGGATTCTGCATTATTAATCGATCAACAATAGTGGGTGAAAGATTTGTCAGATACGGTTATCTATATCCAAGCTTATCCACCTACTTCTGCTTCTACTGGAAGAGGAAGCACAATTGCACAGATTCTGAAGAGAATGGTCATCTAACATCAATTGTCATGCTATGCTTCAGGTTCTACCTATCTTCTTTTTCATTCTTGTACTAATTACCAAGGACCACAACATATATCTGTACCACAATCTGAAGGCAGCCCTGAACTTCCATGGCAAACCAGATTTATTTAACCTTCACCATAATTGACTCCATTCACAAAAATTTGAATGAATCATGAAGAATGTTCCATACAGATATATAGCTATAACAAGGTAGGCAAGCAGGCTTTAGACTTGCACTAGATCTTAGAGATAGTTCCAGGTCATTATGGCCAACATGGATAATAACAGAGGTGAGTGTAGCTGCATCACAACCGAGATGTACCCTAGTGATGGCTAGTTAATAGATGGAACACCCTGGATATTTCTTGCTGTCTTGTTTGTACTCCACCATGCTGATTTGACATAAGTTGAAAGTCAAGACAACTACTTGTACTCTTGAACCAACTGTTCCTAAAATCCTAAATATATTTGTCCAAAGCAGAACACTAGATCAAAGAACTTTGTATCTGTACGTACTTAAATTTCAAGGAATACAAACAAGAATACTTCCATGCCCACTTCCTTTCCATTTGTTATCCTGTTATTCTTTGGAGAAAATGAAAAAAAAAAAAATCCAACTATAAAATATATGCCTTGGACATTCAAAAAATCTAGTTTGCTTGCACATCACCTGCAAATTTCTTTTCACTTTGGGGGGAGGGGGGGCAAAGTCAAATTTACAGTACATTTGTAAAAGGGAACATTGATCCTATATGTATATAAAGAAGAAAACATCTCTGATGTATAAGTAACTGTGACATTTAACATAAAGTGCAAACTCAAAAGAAGCAATGCAATTAATAATTTTATTAAACTGCCAAATTAAAATTGCTACAAATTATTTACTCAATTTCATTAACAAAAGAGAATTTGTGCAACATGCAGGCAAAATACCCTCTGTGAAAAAGACAGGATGCTGTTTCTGGTCATGGGGCCAGTGAGTCAATTTAACATGGAATTGAAAAAAGTAAATGAAAAGTGATGTCACTGAGGTTGGAAATCATACTGATGGAAAATGACTATATTTCAAGTAAGGCTGCAATACAGAAAAGGCTGCAATACAGAAAACATCATTAAGCAATGGCACCAGCACACATTAAGTGCTAGAAATCTGGAATTAGTGTCTTGCAGCTTGTTCTTTTTTTTTTTTTTTTTTTTTTTTTTTTTTTTTGGTTTGGTTTGGTTTGGTTTGGATTGGTTTGGTTTTGTTCTTTTTCTACAGCTAGTAGTCAGCTAACTCTGGAAGAACCTACGCTGCTATCAAGCACCATGGAGGTCACTCCCACACACCTGATTACCTCCACACTTGATTCATAGGAGCATTGCTACACATATACTGAAAGCTACTGTGAACAAACCATTCATTTCTAAGACAGTTGTCTGCTACAAAATGCTCTTGAACTCTGGAAGCTACAAGAATCTTGCAAAATGTTATGGTAATAGTACGAACTCCAGAATAGCAGTTTTACACTTTAAATATTGGGAATTTGGAAAAAGTAGGCATTGTTCAGAAGATATCAGCTATATAAAACATAGGCAATAATTTTATACATGGTGTTGCTAAGGAAAAAGACAAGATGAACATGAGTAAGTTCACAATGAAAAAAATATTACTTGTAAATTCCCCTACGTGGAATAGAGAATACTTTTTTTTTTTTTTTTTTTTTTCTCCAGCCACAGAAGCCCTGAAAGAATCTTGATATGGAAGCAAAGCAGAATTATTAAATTGGCTATACGTTATCCAATTATACACATGTTACTGTTGAATAAAATAAAGTGGACTCAAATCCAGCTTCCAGGAACATAACAATTATTACTTGCTCTTGCTGTTATACAAATACCTAAAACAACATCTTTAATTTAGGATCATTGCACACTTAAAAGAGGAGAAGGTCTTGCCCTCAAAGCTGTAATAAGTACATAAGGCAAAGCAAGGGAGAAAGAGAGAAAAACTTAAGAGCCTCCAAGTCATAAGCAGCATACAGAAGCTGAGAATGGTTGATGGTCACATTTCGAAAAGTGTTTCTTTACCAGATGACACCCACGAGTGAACACTGTCTCCCTACATATCATGGACGTCTAAGCCCCAATCCCTGAAAACATATGCTGAAAATACATAAATAAAATACATAAATACATACATTACTCTTAACTATGAAATTAAAAATGTAGATTCAGATTATTTTATCTAACCTAGTACCTTAACCATAATTTTTTTTTTTTAATGTCAGTTTCCCCCCAAGCCAGTTTCTACCCCCACAGTATCTTACTGAGTCATTTCACTACTAAAACCTAAAGTACTATAAAGACAATGTAGACAGTGTCTTTTCCCTGTCCTTCTATAATGTTCTTCTAGATGTTCTTCTAAACCCCTTCAAAGCATCTTTCTTCATTCCTTAGTTCTTTCCCCAGATACAGCTTCTTCCTCCCTCTCCACCTTCTTCTACAGAAACAGTGCACTGAGATTTCTTTGAAAGAACGCTTTGATGTTCTGTGAGAAGCATTCTGACACTCATTATTCAAAATCTTGAGTCTTACAGAAATCTTCAGTGAAACCAAACGACAGTGAAGAGAGTAACAAGGAGTACAGAGATTTCCAGATAATGCCAGAAGTGAGATAAAAATTATATCTCTCCACTAGACAACGGTTTAAATGGAGCTTGGAAAGAACCAAACTTTATAAATGGTGAGTAAGGAAAACAAAGAACACCAAAGACCTAATGAAAGTTTATGTAAGTGAACTTAAATTATTTAAGACCAGATCAGCAGAGTGGAAATTGTTGGTTCTCATGAAGAGTCCCCATAAAAAATGGCCTTCCTCAAAGCATCTGCTTATACTTATGGTATGGGTCTATGATTTTCACAAACTAGCCAAACAGTTCACTTCCACACTACCCGTCAAGAAGACAGACTTTTATTTTGATGACACACTGCTTTTTTTCCAAGTAGTTTAGAAGCAATGTTGCATTTAAGGTTTGCAACATGTCCTTGTTTAGACTAGAAGAATTAAGATCCTAATGTACTGTCAAAAAGCAGTGTAAATCAAGCCATTATGCAAACCCCATTGCTGACCTTTCTATCATGTACCACATTCACTAGTGTACCCTGGTGAGACAGGAACAGTCTCACAGTTCCAAATAGAGACAGGTTCAATGATCAGAGGTTCTAACATCTCCTTTAGTCATCAACATCAGAATCTGTGATTCAGAAGTATATTCAGGGGAAGGAGCTGTGGGGGAGTTTCTTTAAAAAGAACAAGCAAAACCAAGTAAGCAAAGCACAAAACTAATTAAACTTGATGCAACAAAAAACTAAAGCATTTTTGATGCAAATTATTAAGGAGAAAAAGCTGTGAAATTAACAGCAATCAAAAACTAATTAAAGTTGATGCAATAGGAGCAGCCAAAGAATGCCTGATAACATTTATTGAACCAAAGAAACATGGCTGTCAAGTCAAAAGAAATCAACCAAACTCTGTTTTTGAATAGTAACTCAAAGATAATTATTCTCCGAGTGACACTTACAGAATAAGATTCAAGTCATTACCTCAAAAGACAAAGGGACTGACATGCTGTGTTAAACTGCCTGTGGAAAAAAAAAAGGTCTTAATACAGAAACTTTATAAGTAATTCCTAGATCTTCCATATAAACAAATATGACTCATCAGTCAAGCACAATGCACTATTATTGTTGTATCAGTTACTTCTATAAACCAGTATTTGACATTTAGGAGAATACCTTGTCTAACAGGGTACTTACAAGCCAAAGACTCCTGGTGTTTTCATCCTAGCTCTGAAACTCATTGCCTCAGTGCCTTGGGCAAGTAATTAACATCTAGGAGTGCATTTGTTTTAGGATTATGATGCAAAACTCAATTCCTGATGTCAAGCATCATTTAAGATACAGCCAGTTGCCAGAATTTCTTTTCCTTTAGAAGGTTTTAGTGGTAAATAGTGAAGTGGGCCTGTCTGTAGATGAGCTTTATGTAAGGCACATGTATTTTCCCTCTGTAGTTGTAGAGCATTTATACCAGTCTTAGCTTTACAAAAAATAATTGAAATAAAAATAGTCATTAGCAAAGTGTATAATGAAATGAACACATAAATTTTTTTTTCATCAAAAGATGAAAGTACTTGAAAAGTTTATGGATTAATTAAAAATCCATGTCCTCTGTGAACATATAAAAGTAACTACTTAAGTAAAACTTTTCACAAATCTCAGCTATAAACTGCAATAATATAAACTCCACTTGATCCTACCTCCATATCACTGACAAAAGATGTTAAACAGAGCCATACTGAACGCTGAGGAACACCACTCACTGATCTCCACCTGGACATTGAGCCATTGACCACAACTCTTTGAGTATCATAGAATTATAGAAACACAAGGTTGGAAAAGACCTACAAGATCACCTAGTCCAACTGTCTTCCTATCACAAATACTACCCAATAAGCTATTAAATACTATCTCATAGCACCTTGTCCACGCACTTCTTGAACACTGCCAGGGACAGAGACTCCACCACCTCCCTGGGCAGGCTGTTCTAGTGCCTTACCACTTTTTGAGAGAAAAAGTTTTTTCCTGATATCTAATCTAAATCTCCCCAGGCAAAACTTGTGTCTATTTCCTCGAGTCTTATAATTAGTAATCTGGGAGAAAATATCGACTCCCCCCTCATCACAACCTCCCTTCAGGAAGTTGTAGAGTGTAATGAGGTCTCCCCTGAGCCTCCTCTTCTCCAGACTAAACAACCCCAGTTTCCTCAACCACTCTTCATAAGACTTGTGCTTGAGACCCCTCACCAGTTTTGTTGCCCTTCTCTGGACACATCAAGGCTCCAGGGCCTCAAAGTTTTTCTTGCAGTGAGGGGCCCAGAACTGAACACAGTACTCAAGGTGTGGCCTCACCAAAGCTGAGTACAGGGGAATGATCACCTCCCTACTCTTGTTGGCTACACTATTCCTGATACAGGCCAGGATGCCATTGACCTTCTTGGCCACCTGAACACACTGACAGCTCATGTTCAACCAAGCATCAACCAACACTCCCAAGGTCCTTTTCCTCTTCAGAATCTTCTAGCCGGTCTGTCCCAAGCCTATAATGTTGTATGGGGTTATTGTAGCCAAAGTGCAGGACCCAGCACTTGGCCTTGTTGAACCTCATTCCATTAGCCTCAGCCCAGCAATCTAGCCTATCCAGATCCCTCCGAAGGGCCACCCTACCCTCAGGCAGATCAGCACCACCTCCCAGCTTGGTGTCATCTGCAAACTTACTGAGAGTACACTCAATCCCCTCATCTACGTCATTAATAAAGATATTAAACAAGATAGGCCCCAGTACCAACCCCTAGGGGATATCACTTGTAATGGGACACCAGGTGGGCTTAACTCCATTAACCACTACCTGCTTGGCACAGGCCTCCAGTCAGTTCTTTACCCAGAGAAGAGTATACCTGTCCAGGCCACAGGCAGCCAGTTTCCCCAAGAGAATACTGTGGGAGACCATGTCACAGGCTTTGCTGAAGTCTAGGTAGACTACATAAGTAGCCTTTTCCTCATCTACTATACAGCCAATTCCTTACCCATCAAGACGTCCATCTATCAAACCCATGTCTCTCCAAATTGGAGACAAGGATACCAAGTGGGATGGTGTCAAACACTTCGAACAAGTCCAGGTAGATAACATCAGTTACTCTTCCCCTATCCACCAGCACTGTATCCCACCATAGAAGGCCACCACATCTGTCAGGCACAATCTGCCCTTGGCAAAGACATGTTGGCTATCACCAGCCACCTCTTTACTTTCCAAGTGCCTTAGCACAGTTTCTAGGAGGATCTTCTCCAAGATCTTGCTGCACAAAGAGGTGAAACTGTCTGGCCTGTAGTTCCCTTTTTTCCCTTTTTGAAAACAAGGTTTATGTTCTCCCTCTTGCAGTCAGTGGGAACTTCACCGGACTGCCATGACTTGTCAAATATTTGATGAAGAAGCAAATTTCCTTGTCAGAATTTCTCCTTAGCATCTTGCAACTCCTGTAGGAACTTAATCAGAGCCCCAGACTGTTTAATCTCATCCAAAGTACACCAGTAGTTTGGAATCATGTTTTAAAAACAATTTAAGTGCCTCTTACTAGTTTATATCCAATATTATCATTATACCACTAAATCATCAATGGAAGACTTCTATTCACATACTGAACAAATAAAAGTATATTTTATAAAATATGCTACCATAGCTAAATGTACCACAGTTCCCAAGCAAACTATCGTATTTGTTTTGTTCTTTAATCTCACAACTTTAATCTCCTCAACTGAGAATTAAAGTTTCCAGCATTTTTTAAATCCTTTTAATTCCCACTTAAGAACAGTTCCTGTTCTAAGAAAAAAACAAAACAAAAACAAAAACAAAAACAAAAAAAAACATTGTATTTTGTGTTCTGGACATCAAAAATGAACACTGAAGCCCGTCATTCAATTACAAAGATCTGCAATCTGGTATTACTGACAAGCCTAGGGAAGATTTCCATTACTTCATTTTTTCATAAGCCTAGCATGTTTCTAAGCATTAAAAATATAGTCTGTTTAATGTTGTTGATTTCCTTTCTTACTGTATTTTTACCCCCATGTAACTTTTAACAGTGAAAAAGTTCCTCATTACTTGCACAACCTTTAAGATTTACTTTTTTTTTTTTTTTTTTTTAATTGTTATTATTATTTTATACAAAAATGCTCACCCTTACATGGTCAAACTTCCCAATTTGCTTGCAAAGATTATTTACATTATTTGTATAGATATTGAAGAGATTATTTTTACCTAGCCTGATCAGAATTTACTTAAAACTGCTCAATAATTTTCTTCTTTTTAATTTTGTCTTCTTTATGTTGAGTCAAGATTTTAAACCCCATTTATCTTAGGAATAAACACTGGCTTGCAGTGGGCACTTGTTTTCACTTCAACAGAAGGTCAATAAAGATCCAGGTGAACTCCAATAAAGAGGGCATTTTTACCCTTGTGTATTATAGACTTCTGTAGCCTCATGTAGAACTTTATTACTCCTAAAATCATGGGGCCAAATTAAGTTCTTACATTAGCAAGTTAATGTTACTGAAGTGAACAGAGTTTTATCTGCTTATTCCAAGTCACATATTGGCCTGTTATGGACAGAAAAAAATAATAACAAAAACAAACAAACAAACAAACAAAATAAATGTTTTTTAAGTCCTAGCTATGCATGATTTTTCAGTTAGTTTTTCAGCTAAGAGCTAATGAAACCTGAACTCTCACAAAGTTATGCTGCTTATACCACACTAATTTTACCTTCTTCCCAGTTCCACGCTGTGTATGAGCTGACTAACTGCCTCATTTTCATATCTCAACTGCCTAGTCAGTCTCTACCCTTTTGAATGGAGAAATGAATTTTACCCAACTTTTCTGTAGTAGCAGCAAATTTAGATCACTATTTTCCTACTCCAAATAACCAAGAATGTATTTATATTTGAGACTCACACTTCCTGTCAAATATATTGAAACCAGAAGCCATATTCAAATAGTAGTGAGGGAGCATTTGGAAGAATGTAGGTTAACTGATGGTGCAATCTCACAGCTTACCATTCACTGTGAACACTAGCTAAAACTGATTTTGCTTCCAATGTTTCAGATTAAATACACACACTTACAGTGTGCAAGGACGACTGTAATAAACACACCAAAAGCATACACCTTGTAGCAGCACAAATTAAAAATACCTGTTCATCTCAAACTACTGCAGAAGAGAAAAAGTTTGGAGATTCCCAGATAGTATTGTTGTCAGTACCATATAAATTAAATCAGTTCAATTTTTATTAGCCTCTTTTCCAGGACTTCTTTACAAATAGGTCTCCATGTCATCCATGTATAGTGAGATGCAAAGCCCTTTTTATCATACAATTAAGTGGTGGTAATGGGGGAATGGCTGGGTGACATACTGCTCTCAAGCATGGATAGTAATTTACACATTTTAAAATAAGAAATTAATCCTTATCACCTTTACTACATCTTGAAGGACAGTTCTGATCTGCTGTGCCTTAATCTGCTTGACATTAAAAAGATAAGTTTACTGTTTGTAGTTAAAAAAATAGAAGAAGTGGGAGCTCATTGCAGTATATGAATGCCTAAATATCTTTCTTGAAAACTGTTAAGAAGCACATAAAATGAAAAAGTACATTTTCATATCACTGCCATTTGCTCTTTTCCTTTGCTACTCTCTCTCATAGTTGAGAAAATAAGCATAGATGTAGGCTATTTGTCCTAGGGGAAAGGAGAAGATTCTGTCACTTGAAAAGATCATCTATATTAATAGGGGTGTGATTTTTTTTCAGCAAAATATTTGTTTTTTACTGACTCGTGTGAAACGCATTTTCTCAGGAATCTGCAAAACACTGATAGAATGTAGAGGGACCCCTTAACTTACTTCATTACAAATTGACAACATCATTGCCAGCACATTTTGTTAAACACAAATGAACTGCCTCTTAAATTCTTCAGCAGGAAGGCTGATGTTTTTTGGACAGTAAATCCTCTCAGTTTTGAAAAAAGAAATGATATACGCTTTAGAACACATCGATCTGGAGAATGAGTCCAAGCTCATCCAGGCTTAAGAAAACTGGGAAATAGCAAAAGCTGACCTGCGTTGCATTAGCTTTTCTGAATTCTTCTGTGGGCTCTCAAAAAGAGTGGTTCAACCATAATATAATAGGAAACTTTACGACTGTCACTGGGAGCCTCAGCATTGTGAGCTGATGTGATACTGCATCATTTTGTGGTGATGAAGTCCATCTTGAATAACAGAGAAAGAACAGAAGAAAAAAAAATGTTGGGAATGAACAATTCTTACATCAGTTTAATTGGAATACATGGATGGATGGAGAATAATCTGAGTAATGAAGCAGGGAGGTAGTTTGTAAGTTTAGGTAAAATATGTATTTCTGCTTACCACACTTTCATCTCCAAATATGTGAATGAAGGTACCTCCTTGGTAAATTCAATAATCCAACTAATCTGAACTTTGAAAAATTACCATTACAAAAGTGAGCTGTTTTGCACAAAACTACAACATGCTTTATATCCTATTTGTAATTTCCTCAGAGGTTAGGCGTAGAAGAGTTCAGAAAAGGAGCAATGCATGAAAACAATGATACACCTTATTTTCCTTCCCTCCTATTTTACAGCATAGATATAACCAAGATCCTAGATTTTAATGAGATAAGAAAGAAATAGTTAAAGAACTTTTATGTTGTAACATTCCCTGTCCCTGTTGGTGCTGCTTTTGTTCTGGAAATAAGTAGAAAAAAGCTTCAGATGCCCCAGTGAAGAAGCAGTAGTCATCTTTTCTGCCTTTTTTTTTTTTTTTTTTTTTTCTACTAGGAAATTAATTCCACCAGAAAGTGACACAAAAGCAATCTGAAATTATTTCACTATACTACTTTCAAACCTCTTCACTACACCAAGCAATGCTATTTAGCAACACATAACTGAATAATGTTATAATGTTATCCCTTTACTAACTACACACATTCACAGATGTGCCCTAGACCTCAATGAATCTGTGATGGAGCAAGGAACTGGGCTCACAGCTCTTGGGCTCTAGACCTCCGCAAGAACTGGCTGTTGCTCTGATAGTAAGGTAACACTTGCTGGATTTTTGTGTGACATCATCATGGGAAGAGCAGTGCTAAGAAATGTATTGTTCTGATAGCATTTTGCTCTGTGGTGCCACTGTTCACGCCTCACTCCTACTTCTTGAGGGACTGAAATTTACAGTTTTAGGCCAACTGCATATAAAACTCTCATGTATAAATGTGATTCTTGAAGCGGACTTTTCCACTGCTCAAACACAGCACACCTGTCATGGGTGTGTACTCTCCACGTAAGTGGATAAAACCAAAATCTAAATTAAATTTTGTTTTCAGTTTGAAGCCAGGCAGTACAGTCAAAAATACCAATGATGTTCTGTAGGTGATCTCTGCAGTCTTCTATGTCAACAATATTATACATTGAAAAATAAAATAATTAATTGGCATAATAAACTCTAATATTCTACTTTTTATTTTAAATGCAAAATTAACTGCACTGACAGGATGAATATGAGACTTTTTCATTTTAAAACAAGTTTCCATTTCATACAAAAAGCTTAACTGAAATAAATGCTTTACTTAAAAGAAACACTATGGCTTTTTTTGACCTCAGGCAATTTATCAAAAAAAAAAAAAAAAAAAAAAAAAAAAAAAAAGTTTGATGGTCAATGCTCTATTTTGAAAAGAAACATTTCAAAGTGGTGATATTTACTTCACAACTGCAAGTCCAGATTTCACTTCAGTTAGGTTCAGAAGTAGGTTAGCTTTAAAAAGAAAAAAAGTTTTTTTTATTAATGCACAACAGCTTCAGCAACAGCAAATCATGAATGCATAGCTATGTTTGCAAGACAAACAACAGATTTCTTGATGACTAAGGATACCTCTTACAGAAGGTGAGGCTACAGAAATCTGGTACTTATTA
Source organism: Nettapus auritus (assembly GCA_011076525.1). Lineage (NCBI taxonomy): Eukaryota > Metazoa > Chordata > Aves > Anseriformes > Anatidae > Nettapus > Nettapus auritus. The sequence goes on from CM021765.1 coordinate 97,318,229, forward strand.
CAATTACTTCCTGTTCTTCACTGCAGAAGATGTTGCCTTTTCACAGGCTTCTACAGATGTTAATTCAGATTTGTTTCCTCCACCAGCTGAAGGACCAGGCATGCTTGAAACCCAGATATTTGTTTGTAATATGATTTGTACTAAAACTGGTGAAGAACAAATTTACCTGCCAAACACACAGGGAGGATCTTTGGCAGACATGAGTAACTAGAACCCATGAAGTTTCTTAAATGCTTTACTAACTAACTACTGCACAGAGGTTGACACAGGTATCATAATAAAGAAGACCACAGATTGTGCATGGCCTCTTGACTCAGCAGAACAGAAGGCTGAGGAATTTCAAAGCTCCTACTTGCCTTGGCTCTTAGATCATTCCTCCAGTTGAGTGCAAGTACAATTTCAGTTATGAAACTGAACATCGTCACAAGAAGAAAAAAAAAGAATAAATCCTCACTTCCGTGACTCTTATAGGCCCCACCCTAACAGAAGCCAGAAGCTCATCTGCAGAAAAAAACAACATGAAATGCAAAAACAAACCAGGCAGCTTCAAGGCACTGTGCACTTCAAAATCCAAAATGCTAAGCAGTTTTTGATTTTTTTTTTTTTTATTATTTATTTTTATTAATATGAGGAAACTGAAGCCTTCAACTAGTCTAAAGAAATACCATTCACAATCCTGGCTTATCTTCATAGGGAGAAAATTCTATGAGTCAGTTGCTTAGAAAGCTCTGAGTACTGCACATACAAGTTCGACTTTTTAAGTTGACATTTCTACTTTTCCAGGAGATCAGAACTGTCAGTAGAGTTCCCCAGGTAGACCAGAGGATTGTAGAGAAGAGTTATTCTGTAGCAGTCTAAGCATTGTGGCATAAGTGCTTTGATGGAATTAGCAGTGGTGATTTAGGAAATAGCCTCATATTCTATCCCCATCACTGAAAATTACCACTCCCACAGCAGAACCAGAATAAAAGAAGAGAATCAGAAGGAAACCAACTGCAAATTTTCCTGTAGGGCAAGAGAGTATGTTCCTTTCTTCTGTTGATTTCACATTGCCTTTAACTAACATCTGGCAGCAGGACAGGGCAGAGAACTACAGACAGTAGTGTTTAGAGTGTTGCTACTAGACTTGCCAAGAGCTCCACTGTCATAGTCCTTACACTGTCTTCATCCCTCAACCAGTTTTCTCACAAGGTGTGACAAAGACAAACATTTATTCTTCAAAAATTAAAAATAAACAAAAATGTATCTTATCAAGTACATCAGTGGAATATACTGTGCATCTGTACAGCACCAAAATAGGGACTACATAAAATTTTGCTAGGTACTTGGACAGTAAAGGTCTTTAAGGATAGTATTTGGCATGGGTTAATCACCTCTTTCGCTAGAGAAAGGAATACATACTGAGAACATCCTTCTGCCATCTGATTAAGCAATGAGCCAATACAATTGTAAACCTTCCAGAAATTCCCAATGGTTCAACTCTATCGAGGCGATTCTTTACTTCTCAGACCCTATCCCTCATTTTCAGATGATCATTGCACTAATTGTATACAAAAACTTTATATCATGCTGTTAAAATAAATGGAATGTGACTGTTCTGTGATTCTCCTTAGCAACCTTTACCAACTAAGAAACTGAATTATTCTTATATATTTTAATAGAATGAAATATATTAAATTATTTATTAAGATTGTTCACCATTTCATTGCTCAAACAGCAAGCAAAACTAAAATTATTTGATTCTTTTACACACAATGCAAGGCTTAATTTTCTACTGTTTGAGCAGCTGGTACAACATATTTTAGCTGTAACTGAGGAAAACAGGATTTAAGGGTACTACCCTATACCCACTGTCACATACTATGAATTGCCTTGCAGCTCACTGGAGTTTTTCTTCATTTGAGTAAGGTAGGTTTTACATCTTGTCTGCACTTATTCATACTATTTACAAGCATTAGAAATACTAGTTCTATATGATACTTACCCATATTACATACAGTTTCATGCAAGTCCAATCAAGTTTGACATATTTATTTATCAGGTTTCAATTCAGGCAGGCTTATTCCTCTATGTTAGTAAGCCACACAAGCATGGTAATAAAATAGAAATGATGGGATTTGCACTGAGCCACATAATAATTTCATTCAAAATAGGAAAAATACAGATGACACCCACTTTATTTTTAGACTGCAAAATAGACCAAAAAAGTCTGAAAGATACCAGAAGGGAGAATACGCCCTGCATGAAGTAAAATAAAGACATACAGATGTGCTAGGACTATACCTTGTGATGCATATTTTTTAAACCAAGCTTTTGTTCACTGACGTAAACTGAATCACCACCAGATAATCAGATAATCTGTATGGGAAGAATGATCTACTAAGATGGCATTATATATATATATATATATGTATATATATATCCTCTAAATGTTATTTCAGATAACCAGAAATTCTATTTAAGATGTTTTTGCTTCCTTTTAATACCCATTTAAGCTGTCAATGTAGTTACACAGTGTTATTCTCTTAGGTTACCACAGGATAATAAAGGTACAGACAGAAATAAAACAATAATAGCCTGTGACAGGTTACATTTAAAATGGTTGATCAGACTGATCAATGGTCCTTTGCTTCAAAAGGAAGGAAAAGATAACTCTTGATCTTCACAGTTTGCTCATATCTCTCCAAACTGGAAGGCATTTGGGATGCAGCCACAGTCTTAATACAGCTGCAACATACAAACAAACAAACAAAAAAATTTTTCTTCGCAGACTCCATAATGTAAATGCACATCTGCCTTTTTCTTCCAAAAAATACTTCTGTTAGAGTCTATACGCTTAACTCATATCTTAGTAATTTTAGATTTCAAAAACTTTATTTTTCTATATTTTTAAACATCATTCTGAACACTTAATAATATCTGACAAATTTATATAGATAACAATAATTATCAGACAGTTATTGCAGATTAGCTGTTACAGTTTTTTTTTTTTTAAAAAAAAACTTATTAGCGTGTCTTGAACACTGCTCTATTAGTTTGCTTGTTTCTTTTTCTTTGCCTTTTTTTTCCCCTCTTTCTTTCTCCATTGAAACAATTGCCTTTTGTTTTTTTTGTGTTTCCTCAAGCTTCTTTTACCCGGAGTTCATACCTCTGAAGGTAATCTCATTCAGGGTGATTCTGTTCTTGTTTCTTTTCAATTTAAAGTTATTTTCTTAGGCTCACAGCAGAACATCACACAGTCTCTCACAGTTATTGAGCCCCTATATCAGCAACTCATCAGCAATTACTTTTCTGCACACGCATCCTTAAAGATCTGGGACATGATGCTTTGTTACACTTCATGTGCTGAAACAATCATGAAGGGAAGTTCCTTAAACAAGTTTCTGCCAGAAAGGGAGTGGAGAGGCGAGCACTTGTCATATTGAGCTGCACTTGGTAGATCTTTACTTCTACCACAGAAACTGAAAATATTTTTAGGTTCAGACACAATGAAAGTGTACATTTACTGCTCTTGTTTACATATTTGTATACATGCAAATCCTTAGCTTCCATGCCCTTAATTGTGTGATCCTCCTATAAAACAATCATAGAATCAGAGTAGTTTGGGTTGGAAGGGATCTGAATGACCATCTAGTTCCAATGGGCAGAGACACTTTCCACTAGACCGGGCTGCCCAAAGCATGATCCAATCTGGCCTTGAATCATCTGGATTTTGGATTGGCTTCATAGCATCTAGGGTTAGATGCGGTAGATGTGGTAAAGGCTATATTTAATTTGCCAATGGAATGTCAATGTCCACTCCTGATGGAAATTTAAATAAGGCATTCTCTTTTTGGTGATATAATGGAGTTGATACAAACTTAGTATCTCTCCAAACAGCACTTCATCATAAACAAAATCATGATTTCCCATTTCATTCCTTCATACTACATGGCACCTTACAAGGGCTTATTTTTTTTAGATGGTGATTATTTAAAAGAAGAACAGTTTTCCGCTTCAGTCTTCAAACATTAAATAGTCCAGACTATTAATCTGTTGCACACAGAGTGGCTTAAAGTGAACCTCTAGTAGCTTCCTCTCCATTTTTAGGTTAAAGAAAAGCAAATGCATGCTACCAATGAAAAAAGACCCAAGCTGACTTCTCCCTTACTAAGTCTGAAAATAGAAATGAAGAAAAACGTGCTGCAGAGACTTTCACACTCTTTGAATGCCAGTTAGCTCTAACGCAAAAAGAAGTTATCTACCTTAGCCAGTAAACTCTTAAGCACTGCTAACACAATATTGCAGAGTCTTGCCACCGTGGATCACAGGTAGCCTGGGCACTTGCCTCACATACAATCTGGCAAGCCCAGAACCTTAATCTTTTCAGAGGAGCTGTCATTTCAGAATGCGGAGGGCTCAAGCACATAGGTACAATTACATTATCAAACCAGCTTCTGGGACTGGTTTGGAATCCAGGTCTAACAGGTTTTGACTCAAGTGTAACTAAGCCAGATTGCAAATTTTGCATAATGCTGATTGAAGATGCTTTTCTTATGCCTTCATTTTTTTCCTACATAGCAGTTACTGACCTTCAGTCAAATCCTTTGGAGTTGTTTATTTTTTTTCCAGCCAGTTGGGTAATTCACTAAAAATATGTTGTTGAATCACTTCTGGACTACATTTCTCTTGAACTGCTGTGTTTTTATTCTTTCAGCAGTTGCTGACTGATAGTTAATCTCCACGTTAACCCTTCTAAAAGCAGCTGGAATGGCACTCACTGTACCACCTGTTGATAATCTATGGTTGCTGTGATTATATTGCATTCAATTTTAGTTTCTGTTTCAAAGCCTTTGGATTGATTGTTTCCAGTATCACTAGTCATTGTGTTGCAGAATCTTAAATTTTAAATGTGTTAAGCTACATGCATGTTTATAAGCTACAGAGCGGTGACTAAAATATTCTTTTCAGGTGGTCTAATTTGTTTGGACAAACCTTGTGGAATCTGGACAGACCTACCAGCAACATCTTAGCTAGCTAAATGTCTCTTGATGGCATGGGACTGTGCCATGCAGACTCTCTTGTTTTCAGGGGTTTCTGTTTTATCCTCATAAGAGTTTTGTTATACAGATGAAAAGTTAAGAACATACTCATATTTTAGATTTTTTTCTTATTTTTATACAGAACATACCACTTCTTCCTATGCTGTACTTATCTGAATGTTCTATAATTGTCTATCACTTCTAATTTTATTTATTTTTATACTTCTATCCTGAAACAGTGTTTACTTCTTTATAATGTGATATGCCATTTCTAAATACCCATGCTTCAACTTTTTCTGCTGCTGCTAATGTTTTCATTTGAGAAGCATCATTTTTGTCAGGCCTACAAGAATCAGCTATTCTTTGCAAAGTAGGTTCTTTCTTTTCTTCAAAGTTTTCTTGGATTTAACTATCACTTAAGCAACAAACATTCAGGTTTTGGTCTGTTTGATAGTTTTCACATCCTCATGACTCTAATGTACTGAACATGTTGTAATATAACAATCAGTATTTTTGCTGTCACCTAGTTTCTTAAAACAAAACAAAATAAAAAAAATCACTCTGCTTTCCCTAAGGAATGCTGTTCACTGTACTCCTGATTAGAAACAAAATGTCTTCTTCTGCCTACTTTCATGTTTTTTAAGACGTACAATTTTGAGCTCTACTGATTCTGGATCCACTGCCTATCATCGTGAGCATATTCTCCCACTTGCCCTTCTTTGCACTGAAATTGTTCTTCACTATCATTTCCTCTAAGAGTTGTCTGAAAGAAAACAACAGGTTCAAAATATATTGTAATAGGTCTATTTTCTTCTGAGACCCCAGGAAGTTTTGATCATTCATGCAAATAACTAGTGCATAGAGGTCAGGTATAAGAAATTTCTCTTTACACCTTTTTTTGCCTCCTTTCCCGCCCTCCCTCAAAAAAGTAATTTCTCACTCCTTAGAAGATTCTTCACCATTTAAAACAAAAATAGCCACCAGACTGAGTATCATGAAGCTTCATAACAGATTAATCTTAGCAGTGTCATCACAACTACTGCTTTACTTCAGCGTATTCCAGTGCATTGCATCAACTTCATTCTCCATTTAGCTTGAGTGCTGGCAAACTTAATTTCTGCACGTACCCACACTTCAGCACAATATAATGCAAACTCCTACACTTTCTAACCATCTCTACAATATGCTCATTTACTCCCTTAATACTGCTAAGAAATGAAGAAATAAATGCTGTAAGTGGGAGCAGTTGTACTAATTTATTGCAATGAAATAATATTCTAATGCATTGTAATACATTTTTAAATGCAATTTCCATATTCATAATGAATGTAACTGTCAAGATATCTTAGCAGACTCCTGCTCTCTTTAATCATGTTATCTTTTTTTCAGATGCATGAAAAAAAAAAAAAAAAAACATTCTGACTCTCAAAAGTGGCTGTTTTTTGATACCTTGTGTTTTGAGAATCAAATGAGACACTTCTTGATCTCAAAAGCTCTAAACAGACTCTCCCCCCCCCCCAAGTACCAAGAAACTACTAATCAAAATCTTTTAAGCTTTCTGCCTATCTGCCTAAGCATAGCTCAGAGGTAAAACGCACTTGGTCTGCCTAGGACGGAGATGATTTTCTTCACAGCAGCCTGTGTGGTGCTCCATTTCAGGTTGGTGACCACAGCAGTGTTGGTAAAAATGCACCAGTGCTCTGGCTGATGTTGAGCAGTGCTTGCCCAGTGCCAAGGCCACCTCTGCTTCTCACTCTTCGCTCCCCCAGGGAGCAGGCTGGGAGTGGCCAGGAGGGGACAAAGCCAGGACACCTGAGCTGCACTGACCAGGGAGATGCTCCATACTTTATACTGCCATCCCCACTGATAAAACAGGGAAGGTTTTGCAAGGCAGGCATTGCTCAGAGAGTGTGTGGTCATTGGTCTGCTGGTGGGAGGGAGGGAGTGATTGCCTCTGCATCATTTGTCTTTTTCTTTCTTTTTCCTTCACTTATAAAATGTTCTTTACCTTGACCCATGAGTTTTTTCAGTTTTGTCTTTCCAGTTCTTCCCCCACGCCACTGCAGTGGACAGAGTAAGCATAAGAATACATTAGTAAGAACTAATATTGCAACTGTACGATTTCACCCAGGTTAATCTACCTCTACATGGTCCTCAGTATAAGACAAGAACTGGCCGTACACTTACTAATAATAGTTGCATGTTTTAACTGTGAAATCGACAGATCTGACCAACATAAAAAATTAAACTCAACTTCAGATCTTGGAAGAACTATTTTAAAAGAAAATCATGGAAAGCTCCCTGTGAAGAGGTCTTCCTTCTCTGAACCAGATTTAAGATTTCTGTCTCCTACAATTTTTACTTTAAATCCTGAAAACCTGTCAAATGTTAGAAGGCATTTACAAGCTATTGTTATTCAGCTCAGGAAAAAAAAAATAATAAAATAAATCCATTCCCTCTGCAACCTTTACACCTAGCTATAAATGCATCCTTTGATATTTGACTATATAGTTTTGTTTTGTTTTGTTTTCCTTGTTTGTTTGTTTTGCTGTTATGGCTTATTTCTTTGTGTTTATTTATTTATATAGTTTTTGTATTGATTTCCATTTTTTGCCATAGGTTTACTGCAAGGTATTATCTTACTGAGTGGGTCTTTTAAACTGTGAATTTCTAATTTCTATGTGTACCCTAAGATGGAATTGAGCTTCGTCATCATCTGCTGTCTGATGCCATCTCCATTCAATTATGTAACAGGAAACAGTGTGTGAAGGTGAAGACTTAAGTCCATTCATCATTGCTACTTGATTTCACATTACTCAACTGCTAACTCTCAGTCCTCCCAACAACACAGCCTGTCTCCCTGTCTGCATATTTAATCTGAAGCATATGTTTCCTACTTTCCTTTCTATTGCAAAAAGAAACACTATTTTATTTGCATCTTTGACTTTGCTTTTTTGTCTAGCCTACCCCTTCTCTTGAGGACTATTTGTATACATGTATACTTACATCTAAAATTCAGCTACTTACTAGAATTGTCAAATGCCATTCAGGAAAAAAGTTCAACATTTCCCCTCCCATCAGAAGCATTCTCAAATGATTCTTGTAACTTGCAAGTGTCTCAGCTTGATTATGTAGATCAGTATCTGAGGCTGACTCATCCCAGAGTGGTGTAAATTCAGGTTACACTTAAATTCAACACCCAGAATTTGGCTTCTACAAAACAAGTCAATGGGTAAATACAGCTAACTAAAAATAAGTAGTATGCCTCCAAAATGAGAGAGACAAGACTTTAATGCCAGGAAATGCCAGCCTTCTGCACAGTGCTTCTACAACCACTTGGTTTTGACAGTGCCATGGTAAGAATTAAAGTCTTCTGCACCTCCTAAACTGACACATGTGGCCTGTAGTTAAAATCCTGCACCTTGTGCACTGTGAAATGTCTTCATATTGAGAGAGAAAAGAGGCAAGGAGCTGTCTTCATGGAGTTGATACTAGAGGAAGGCATGACAAAAGGGATGATATTTTGATTAGAGATCTGTCCTGTCTCTAAACTTACACAGAAGTTCTAAAGTGACAATGCCAGCCCCAAGAGGGAACAACTGCTGAACCTTATGAGCAGCTGCTATATCCAAATGTGCTTTCTCAAGTTCACCCGTGGCACCATGTGTATCAGGGAAGCTCTGGGGGGGCTCTGCAAGTACAGTGCCCTCTCATAACCTTTGCCTAGTACACCAGTGTTGTTGAAAGCCTTCAAAATGATAGGGAGTTACATAAATGCCAAGTATTCTTACATGTAATATAATCAAAGGTCATCTAAAGGAACATATCCTGCTGCTGAGGTTGGAATATGCTTTCTAATGTTTTAGCAGGACATGAAATTGCTACTACTTGAAAGCACGTACCCATCTATGATTGGCATCAGGTACATATCTCATCAAAATGTGGCATGTGGCTCTGACGCAAACGTATCATGATCAATGTTAACACAACACTTGTTTTGCTATCAACAGACTTGCAAACTCCCCGTTAGGGTAAAGAGCAGGTATATCACAGTATCATTTGTCTGACTGAGCAAAACTGTTAGGTGTACACCAGGAACCATTTATCATCATTTTTATAGTCTGATTGCTCATTTTTGTACTGATGAGATTAAAAAACTTTGGCACCAACAGCCATCGTTCGGTTGTATGTCTGCTTTACAACTCAATAACCTGTTCCATATGTATCTATATTCCCTACCAAAAGGGAATACGAAAACTGCTCCAGCAAGATAAGTTCTTTTAAGTCTTCCCTTTACCAGACATGTCTATATTTGCATGCTACAACCTTTCTGTTATACATCTCCATTTATATCTTTATCTGTGTTTATTGTTCACTCTAAATCCTTAAGAAGTACAACAAGAGAAGCTAAAATAAAATAACCTATATTAATTTAATATCATATCTGCCAGTTCTACATTGTTGCACACTGTGCTTCTTCCAAAGGCAGGTATATAATTATAGGTACTTTGGTGTATAAAGTGGTACAGAGGTTTCTATGGTAATTATTCATATTAATTGAAAATTGTGTAGGGAAGAATTCAATGCATGTGTAGCATGCACTTTGCATTTGTTTCTAAAGAATCTGAACTTGCTCAGTTCACAGCTCACAAGGTGAGCTGTGAATTCATATTTTCCAGGAAGACAAATCTTAAAAATTCTGTCCAGAGGAGGGAAACTGAGGGGGGTCATGGTAAGACTCCTGAGCCTTTTAAAAATTAAGACCACTTATCTACTTACGTGACTTGATTATCAATTTATACTTTTTTTTTTTTTTAATGCCAAGATTTTATGTTTTAAATGAAAGTGAAATGAAAGTAAAAATAAAATGGATACACAATGTCCTTGAAATTACCAGTTAGAGAAAACAGAAAAAAAGAAGTACAAGAAAGAACAACAAACAGACAGTATGCAGAAGGAGAGAGGTCATCACTAAGACAAAATCCACAAGATCAGACATTTGTATTTCAATGTATTTTAGCTTCTATATGTTAAAATAATGATGAAGACAAAGTTAGTTCCAGCTTCAACACATTTTAGAATGTAAAAATAAGACTTGGAGGGAAGCTACTGTTTTACCTCATTTTGCTAATGAAGTTATAACTTATTTTCCTATGGCAGGCATGATATGCATGTGCTCTTTCAGGACTCCCACATTAGTTTTATCCAAAAGAACATATTTAAATCCTAATAAAGACAGAATCTGTGATACTGAAGGAGGCCACACAGTCCTCTCTGCTAATGGACACTCATTTTCTTCTATTCCAGTACCCTGTTTAACCAAGCAAGAGGTCACATTTAATTTTATTTATTTATTTTTTTTTCCTAAGGCTATCTCTAATACAACCTAATAATCACCAGGATTAGGAAAACAAACAAACAAACAAAAAAACAAACAACAAACTTAGTAGTACTTGCCCTAGCCTATTACCAGTTTTTCTAACATGTGGCCTACAAATGCAGCAAAGGCAGAAGAAAAGGAAAACATTGTGTTTCTCCTCACTACCAGCCTCCTCACCCAATTCCATCTCTCCATCACTACAATGACAAGAACACATTTTAAGTCTAAACTTAAATAACAAATCACTCACCTACTTCAAGTGATGAAGACGTGGAAACAACCACTGAACTATGGTTTAATATGCATTATATTTTTAGTAAAGTTTTCCCCAAAGAAAACTCTACTACTCATCATTTACATTTATTTTTTTATTATTTTAAGACTATGTAGTCCAAGTGCCTAAAATGTCTCAAGTTAAATATAGTCCCTGACTCCCTCATAAATATTAAATTTATTTTTTTTATATATTTATATATTTTATTTATAAATTTAAAATGGGGAGGAGTTGTTCCTTTCCAAAAAAACATCCTCTTAACTGGGCAAAATCTGTACTCAGAAACATGCAGGCATGACAGAATGGGAGGAGAAAGAAAAGAGTTAGTTAACAGTGTGTAGTTAACAAAGTGCATTAGTGTAGTTGGCTCATTGCATTTCCATACTAAGCTAGAACCTCCAAAAAAAGAAAAAGAATATTACTTAACTTCAAAGTCAGTCATAACACCACAGTTCAGAAAAACACAAAATGACATGAATATGCTTTTTACAGTATACATAATCCATTTTGAATAAAATGGAAACTAACAAAAAAACCCTTGTTGAAAGGCATAGGACTTGGAAGCAGACCTTCCCTCCCTCAAATAAATTACTCTTTGCTGACATACACCAAGTTTTATTTTGGTCAGAAAATATTTTTGCAAGACAGGAAGCCAATTTGCTTGAGAAAGAAGTAAACATGAAGGAGTCCCACCAAGAAAAATCTAGTGGTGGAGAGCTTTTCACTGCATTGACAGTTTGCTCTATTTTTTGGCACCTGTTCTGACGTATACTGACAGCTGTAGTCTCCCTCTTCTACTGCTGCAGTTAGGACGTTCTTTTGATGTTTGCCAGACTTCCTTCTTTGCACAAGACTCTCTCATAATTATTAAAATACAGAGCAAAAGAAAAAAAAAAAAAAAAAAAAAAAGATTTTTAATGCTTCCATACATAAAATAATTCTACTGTCATTTCTATGTGTGTTATTTATATCTAGAGCAAAAAACTTATTGCAAGGATGTAAAATTAAATGCATATGATTCTGATTTTGTTCAGAATGTGGTGATATCCACAGTTACTCATCTCTAATGGACAGCCTACTGGTGGAGCTATTCTGAGTTTCTGTTTCTATACAGAACTTAACCCGACACCATTGGGTTCCTACTCAACAGTTTTCATGAATTTTCAGTTTGAGAAACATAGCTATTAAATAACAATTTTTATAGTGCTGAAGGGGGAAGTAAGATCTCAAGACTAGTTCTGGCTAACCCTAGGGAACTGGTTTGAAAAGACCCTGGCTGAGACACTGCTCTCAATAAATTAAAAGTAATGACTGGATCTAGTAGAAAGTTGTTTTTTATAGCCAAATTGTATGACTGTCTGAGACAAGCAGGTAAGCAAAAAAGAATAAGGAAGCCTTTACAGTTCCATTTGCCATCACTTACTGACAAAAGTATCAAGATCAGACCCATAACTATTTCTCTCTATTTTGGCTCAATAAAGCAAGTATCTGTGTAAAGGAAATCTCTTTCTTATACAAAAAGAATACATACATATTGACACAGGAAAAAAAAAAAAAAAAAAAAAAAAAAAAAAAAAAAAAAAAAACTGCCAATGAAAGTTCTATTTCTATTTTCAGAAATGGCAGAACATTTTCTTTTCTTTGTGGGACTTGGCTCACTCCCCTTGGTATACTCAAGTCTGGAAATGTCACACAGAAAGAATGGAAAGCTTTGTCAATGTAGGAAAGAATAAGTACCTCTAATTGAAGGACCTAAACTTTTACTTGATCATGTCAGACATTTTCCTGTTTAATAGATATACAGTAATCCCTCTACAAATGATTGACTTGAATCCTCAAGAATTCCTCAAGGTCTTGGGACAAGATAGAAGTTCAATAAAGAGTGTGGTCCTTTAAATGTACGTTTAAGCTCCTCATACTTTCTGTGGGGAATATCAAGTACTTACTATGCTGCTTGCCATTCAAATTCTGCTGCTTTAATTCATTATATTAAACAAATAAACAAACAAACATCAATTATTCTTTGTAAAATAGATTTAGCTAAAGTATACAGAGAATTAAATTCACATCAAAAGGCTTACACAGTTCAAATTAATCTATTTGTAGTTCCCCCCATCCTTCTCAACATCCTTTAAAATGTCACATAAAAAAAACATAGATTTTACAAATATTGATGTGGTCTATCTACATACAAGTTCTCTCAGCTTTTAGCTTTGCAGACATTATTTACCAATCACTAATGATTACAGACAAAATAAAGGTGTCCATATAAGTAAAGGTTATAGGACTAAAGGCACAAAAGTTGGCACCTTATAAACCACTCATCTTCAAGTCTACATTCAAAAGGTACTTATGATTTCAAAGAAATTGCAAATCAAATGATTACACACTACAGGAAATTAGATAAAAGAGAAAGGAACCACTTCAACTATATAAAAGAGATTCTATTCAGCTATTATATTAATAGCAAAAAAAAAAACACATATTTTGATTGCAGCTTCTGCAGGTTTAAAATGACAGGTTTTAGCTGCTACTTTCATTCAAGTGCATAGATCCACAAAGCATTATAAGTCCTGCAAGGTATTTTAAAGTGTTGCAATCATTCAGCAAAGTGTTTGGACAGCACTTCTTTAATTTTAAGCAGAAGAGAAACTGCACTTTTTAAAATATGTCCCAGAATATGCATCATCTTTCAGAATAAATTCAAGAAGTAGAGTTAAATTTAAGATGTTGTTTAACTTCTTTACTATTGAAATCAACACCAAAACTTTTGCATTTTTGAAGCCAAATGATGATTTGATTCCTTGTACTTTCAGTTTTAATTTCTTTATGGTATCTAATGCTGCCTTTAGGTTAGCATTCTATTATATAAAATATGCTTCTTCATTTCAGATGAGGATGAAAATCTTGGAAATATATTGTACTGCAGTGATAATGCCCTTCTTTTTGTAAAGTATGGACACTGTCCTATTTTTTTTGTTGTTGTTGTTGTTGTTGTTTTTTTTTTCTAAATTAACCAGAATTCAAAAATCTCTGCATTGTATAGTTGGAAAAATCAGGGCATTAAAAACAAAAATTAATTTTGATTATCTGTTACAGTAAGAATTTCTACCACAGCAGCTGCATACTGCACTAACAATCAAACAAGTTCTAGTACACCTGAAGCAAGTGATTTTATATATACATATACACAAACAGACAAAATAATAAAATCAAGTTACAGGGTTTATGGGCTACGTCTCCTCATGTCATCCATTAATGCTTTTCCAAGATATTTTGCAACAATGTTTTCTAAATCAGCTCCCACTAAGAATTTCATATATAATTATTTTCCCTTAATAATAACTTGCAATTTTACACAAAAGGAAGCACTTTAGTGAAACACACCCACCCATGAAAAAACAGATAATTTAACATTATATTGTAATTATGGCTTGAAGCTTATATTCCTGGCAAATAGCTATATGTTAAAATATTAAACAGAAGTTGTTTCAAACAATATTTCTTGGAAAGAATGCTGCAGAACCATGAGTTCAGGAAATAATTTACCTTTCTTGTCATCAAAGTACAGTGTCTGTTGAGCTGGATTTGACCACTGGAGGGAGGTGTTATCATTTTGATCGACCCTGCAGGTCAAATTTGCTGTTCCCCCTTCAACAACGGTGACATTCTGTGTAAGTGGAAACTGCCCTTGGCTACCTGAGGAGGGATGGGACAGGAGGGAAGGAGAAGGGAAGAGAAAGAAAAAAAAAAAAAAAAAAAAAAAAAAAAAAAAAAAAGGGATTAAAGTTGTAGAACTGAATTTATTGCAGCAACTTCCTACACATGACAGTTAGAATTCAACATGAAGTATTTCAGTCAAATAAATATAGTACAATAAATTGAAAAAAATAAAAAAGATAAGCAATCTATTCTCTGTAGCAGAGAGACAAATTGAGAAATAACGATATTACTCTTTTTTTTTCTTTTTTTTCTTTTTTTTTTTTTTTCTACTGTACGTGATACAAATTAGCTTCAAAGGAATACTCTGCAATCTTTGCTTTCTCAGACATACATAGAAACTCAGATGTCCATGATAGGGCTCACACAATACAGACATATATAGATGTCTCAGTACAGACAACATATTACAAAGGTTCTAGAAAGCATCACTGAAAAATCTACATACATGTTTTAAACATGGGGGACAGGGCAGGCTAGCCTCCATGTTTTGTTTTATGCTTTTTGAAGAACAGTCAGGATGATATTTTTCCTGTCAGGTTTGGAATGTCATTGGAGAACAAATGTAGTGCGATTCTAATACAAGATACGTCCTCTGCTGAGGGAATATAACCTGATTGCATATGAAAATGGAAGAGGTGGCATAGTAGCTCTCTTTCGCATCTCTGAGTCTATCCCAGAGCATTATGAATCACATTAAGTGCTTGCTGAAAAGTCACTGGGAAGATTTCCAAATACCTCTACTCAACACAGGAACACTATCATCCAGGTTCTTGAATCACAAGCGTTTTCAATGGCATAGTTAGACTGAAGTGTTGCTTTGTGTATTGTGAAAATAGCACACCTCGTCAAACAGTAGAACACATTCTGACAAGAATATTACAAGGCAGCAGAGTAAAAACATGGGATGTCTTTTTTTTTTTTTTTTTTTTTTTTTTTTTTAACATGGGGGGGAAAGAAAAGGTCCTCAATAATAAACAAGAAACATCATTATCTGGATATATACTTAATTTATTCAAGGATACAATGTAAAAGACAATACAATAGACTAAATCAAATATATGATTCTTTCTTCTCCTCCTTTTATACAGGTCCTATTAACACAAGAAGTGCTCAAGGTTAGGTAGAGCTGCTAGCATAAGAATTATTATGCCAAGATTGACACTCAAGTGGGACTCGTCAGGATTGAAAAAACAGTCCTACAGGAGCAAACATAGCAATAAGTACTTTGAGGAAACTATCTTTTCAATAGCCATTAATTACACCAAAAGGAAATCACAAATCTGGCATAAAACCCTAACAGAAACATCCTATTTTACTGGTTCAAACCAGAGTTGTTCCCAGCTATGTGGGAGCAGAAGCTTGGCCTTCTGTGTAAAAGGCAAAATATAAGTTAAAAGACAAAGTCTATTATCTAGTACACAGGTTTTCAGATGACCAGAGTGAGGAATTACCAAATAAGGGATTAGTAATTAAACTTCTATTTGACCTGTTGTTATTGCCAAAAAAAAATTAATTCTAGCCAGGTTTTGATAGTAATCCATTTCCCTATGTAAAATAAATTTTGATGGACTTAGGCCTGGTATATGAGAATATCACAGAAACAATTGTCATTTAGGTAACCTGACACTCTTCATAAGCACCCTATTTAAATATATATATATATATATATTCTACTGCTTAAGTAGAATATATTAACCTGAACAAAATCTTAAATTCACAGCAGTGCTAAGGAAAGGTAATCTCAATAGAGAAATAGAAGATTCTTTGGTAATTTCAAAGAAAAACACTTCCATGTCTTGGTTTAAAAAAAAAAAAAGAAAATAACAATAATAATAATAATAAAAGATGTCCTTCAAAACACCAAATCTGAATAACTGGTACTGGAAAATAAAATCTAGATTGTATCTTTTTTTTTTGTATAAATATCAACTTCCTGTAGACAGCTAAAGATAAAAATTTACTATGTACTAGTGTTTACTATAGGATGGTATTTACTGTTAACTGGATAACAAATATAGTAAATAAAAACTATGGAATACTGCAAATACTGTGGTTAATTTAAATGCTGCAAATAATAAATGCCAAAATACTTGCGACATCCTCTGTATCTGACACTTCATTAATCAAACCCTACTTCTTGAAAACCACACATTGAGAAATGCTTGATGAGTGAAAAAATCATAAACAAGGTTAGGAAAAAAATAAAACAGAAAAGATTTGTCATTTTCTTCCATTTCTGCTCTTTCAACTCCAATGTGTCAAGGAACCTCAAGATATTGCATAAATTGCTTATTGCTTAAATTAGAATTTTAAAAATCCAGAAAAAATGCACACAGCCTGTTATTACTTCCACTAAATTACAGGCATTTTACCAAAGAAATAACCTTCTAAAGTATGTGCTGTGGATAAGAGGCTATGGGGGCTAAGATATTTTTTGCATATAAGAAACATTAGACTAAGCCTTGTGCCAGAGAATAGCACAGTGAAATCTGTGATTTACATTAAACTATCTTCCTTTCCTATTCTCCAACTAAAAAAAAAAAAAAAAAAAAAAAAAAACAGAAAACAAAACAACAACAACAACAACAACAACAACAACAACAAAAAACACCACCACCAACAAAAAAAAACTATTGTAACGATTTAGGACCTTATTAACATGATTTAGGAAATCTTCCCAGGATTACCCTACATTCCCTTTTTGATATCATGATTCTTATTACGAAGGTCTCAATATATACACAATCTCCCACTTGCTAATTAGGGTAATGGCGCAGACTTGTTGATCAGAACAGTGGTTAGTAGGTAAACTATGCTGATCAGCCACTGAAACGGAAACTGTGGGTACCTAGTTCTGAAAGAGATAGGAAAACTTTCTTTCTTCTTACCACTATATTGAGTGCTGATATTTTGGAATTGAGAATTAATCTAGCGTATAGAAGTCATGCCAAAGCATTTCTCCTATCCCTTATCAATACAGAAGCAACATGAATCTGGAGAAGAAGCACATGGCTTCATAGGAAGCCTGCAGTGGAGAAAGAGATGCAGAGAAAATGAGCCATTAGATGTGGAAATTAGCCCAAGTGGAAGAAACAAAGCCTGTGTGGAACAGGTAAAAATAAAAACAGCAAGAGTAAAATAATGGACACTGCACACCTCTTATTAAGACCATTATTAGTAAGTGATGGGAAAACTAAGACAAAAAAAAAACTTTTATGAGATGACTTTTTTGCTTGTATCAGCACCTCGCTTGGGTTATTGAAGTAGGACCTTTGGGGTTAGAGAAAAAGCTTATAAAAGCCTATAAGCAGGTGCATAAACATTCTAGAAAGCATCAGCATTGGGCCATTTAACACAACTTTAAAAGTGTCAGAGAAGTGCTTTTATGCCACTGAGGCTCTGGTCCTGGGGGGACTGGCAATAGTTTGTGGGAGAAGCCTTATTTCTGTTAAATAGGTGAGTAGCACATGCCCACGAAGCATGCAAGAGAAGCTGCCAGCCTGTGCAAGTTACTTAGTGTGACAAAAAAAAAAAAAAAAAAAAACAAACAAACAACAACAACAAAAAAAAAAACATAGCCCTCTACCATCAGTGAAGCAGATGAGGTATTCTCAGCCAGCTATAGGTACCAGCATTCAGCTGCAGGGGCAGCAGGCTTCTGCAGCAGCATGCCAGCCCATGGCTGGAGGTCAAAAAATTAGAATTAGAGCATCATGCCCCAAAGGACTGTATTTGGAAAACACCATCTTGCATAGGATAACTTGTTAGCACTGCAAAAAAAAAGCACTCATAACTCCCAGCATCGAGTATGCTGCTTCTGATCCACATGAACCATCCCATTAAATCAAGAATGCTTGGTGATAAGCATTTAAGAATACAGCAGGCCTTGACAGATTGAGGGTAGCGTATTCAGATTCAACAGGACTGATGTGTTTAAAAGAAACGTGGCTTTCATCGTAATTTCAAGACCTTGAAGTTACTACTGTGGTTCTCCAGTATGCATGTTTCTTAATTTAGTCATTAAATTTTCTTAACTTCTTCCATAAGTTTGGGAGCAGAGGTTGAACAAGACAATGTCCTTTAGCAAAAACATTCTACCTTTAAGAAGTCTAGCGCTGGAAATCTCAGGGGCACTGTTGGTAACATATTTCAGTGAGTACAGTCATTATAGTTTAAATGAGAAAACAGTATTTTTCTGCTAGTCTAAATTTGTCTCGCTGCAGTACCTAGCATCCACAGGCTCTTGTTATATTTTCTTCCCTGCTTTGAAGAGCCCCCTATTATCGAATTTCTCTTTCTTTCGTTGGTACTTAGAGACTGTGATCATATCATCCATTAACCTACTATTTGATAAGCTAAATAAATTGAGCTCCTATGTCTTGCTGTAGAAATCACATTTTTCTAATCCTTTAATTAGTCTGTGGCTCTTCTCTGTGCCCTCTTCAATTTTTCATCTTTTTTTTTTCCTGAAGTGTGGATCCCAGACCTGGACACCCCAGTGTGGCATTCAGAGAAGCAACAAATACAAAGGTAACACCACTTCTGTACCAGCACTTCATGGGCTTTTTTGTGTACCTACATGAGTCCCCTTGGCCCCGGTGTTAGCCCAGGGCCCATGTTTGACTGCCTTTCGCCCTCAATGCTTTTTTTTTTTTTTTTTTTTTTTTTTCTCTCCTCAGACACTGTTCCCCATTCTGTTTCTACCACCTCCTTACACAGTTCTTAGATGTACATCCTTATGCCTCACCACGCTGAAACATGCATCTCTGAGCCCAGTGACCTGTGCTCTTCATTATTTCATATATCCACAGCTGTTGTGGTATTGGCAAATATTACTGGCAACAATTTTGTTTCCCAGGTTGTTTCTAAAAAACAGACCTGAAAAACTTCTATGTAATACAGTACCAGCTGCTTTTCCCTGTGAGGCAAATGCACAAAAATGTGACTGTTCAATGGAGAGTTCTTATTTATTGTTACATTTTCATCATATATATATATATATATATATACATATATATATATATTTCCAAACAGTTCTAGTCTTCTTAATGCTCACAAGGTGTTACAAGGTTTTGGTTAGTAATCAAGATGTGATGCTATTTCAAGTCAAATGTCTTACAGTAGTCAAAACATTTTAAAGATTATTATGGACACCTTTTTCCAGACATAACTGTAATTTATGAAATCATGTATTAAATTTGTCCAATATTGATAAATATATTCAACAGCATATTGAAAATAATTCATTTTTTATTGAAGCTGTGTTTTAAAACACGATAGAAGTTTCTGTTAAGGTGGAAAATCTAGCTGCCAACTAATGTTCATGTTTCCTTTAATACTGGTGATGGCAGCGAGACAAATCCCACGAAACTAACTGAAATCTGAGATTTCAAAACCTGATTTACATTCCTAAATCTACCATTGACATGACCTCGGGCAACCCATTTTAACTATGGCTTGCCACCCAATCTACATAAAAACAAATATTGATGCTTATTCAACTTGCAAAAATATTTCAATAAAAAATGGAACAACAACAAAAAAAGCTTTTTTTTTTTTTTTTTTTCTTTTTTTAATATATAAGGGAAAAAAATACTTACATATAACTGTTCTTTTTTTTTTTTTTTTTTTTTTTTTTTTTTTTTTTAAAATAAAAATGAAACC
>CM021765.1:97342153-97420574 GCA_011076525.1 Nettapus auritus
GAGAAGAGAAGAGAAGAGAAGAGAAGAGAAGAGAAGAGAAGAGAAGAAAAAAGTTATTCCCAAACTGCATTCAAGGTTGTTGATCTTTCTCAAATGTTTAAGCAATTACTAAAATATTCCAGAGGACAAGAGCACACTGGGATAGCCACTGATTTCAGACTATAGAAGTTACATTACGCAGCGATAAACAAGGAGGAAGCCTTCGTTACTTCTTGCACTCCCGATGTTTCAGGTATATGTTTCTACAACAGCAGCTAACTCGAGATATAATTGATTCAGTTTCCATTACAGTGAAACAGAATGCAGATATAAATGTGAGAAAATTACATATTTTAGTACAATTATTCCATAAACAGGAAAAAGTAAGAGAGAGACAGTGAAACAAAAAAGCATATACACCGACAGTATTGTTTCCTAGGAACCTTGCATAAACATCTAGTATTTTAACTGCTCAGATTATTGCCATGGCATTCTTTGCTTTTGGAGAAGAATAACTAGTGTTTTTTTTTATTATTATTTTTTGAAAAGGGAAAAAGGCATTTTCCTCCACCACTCCAAATTACTGATGGAAGTTACAAACCCCAAAATAATTGAAGTGAACTTCATCTTCCCATGGCTGTGACAGCACACTGCTGAAATGTCTGCTTCTCATAAGTGCAAATGTGGCTTAAAGCTTTGTGTTGTTTTCTGATTTGAAGATCTATGCACGACTTTTTGTGCCTCTGCAAACTGCAAAGCCCTCCTCTAAAAGAAGGTTGGTACTCAGTTCTAACGGAAAGAATAAAGAACTAGGTACTTCATTTCTTTGAGGATCTGGGCCACGGTGTCTTCGCATTTCAGTTCTGAATGTGTGAAATGAGAATAACGGCACTTTCTTACTTCATATCAATGTTCCATGAAGAAAATGTACAAACAAAAATTATGCAGAACCCAGATAATAGGGTGATGGAAGAAACACAGGTAGTTACAATGGTGACAAATATACATACACATTCAACCCTACCTAATCTACCACTAGCTACAAATGCAGAGCATACTGTGTACTTTCCTCTCCCCAAGGCTAGGAATTTCATCTTGCCGAGTGGTACTTCTCCCAGTTAACAGATCAAATCGGTACAGAAGTCTGTCTAGGACCTTTGTTGGTATCAAGCATTATCAACTTCACATCCATTATTCACATGGTCACTCAGACTTGGTACCCAATAACTCCTGTTACAATTATAACTCATCTGTTCAATTTTATCCTCTGAGTAACAAATGAAATGAAGTTCTGGACACAGCATTTTAAAATAAAATTAATTGAGCTGTAAAGATGTGACCTGTCATACTTGTAAGGACTGATCAACAACCACTCTGTACAGGCTTATTGGCGTGCCTTCTGCTTGCACAAGCAGCCAGATAGCACAGCCAATAACTTTGCCTTCTCATGATGAACATGTTCTACTGCTTAAAGACAGGTTCAGCACACAGGTACAACAGAACCGGAGCCATGGCTCAGTGTTTTTCAGAAACAACAGAATATTTAAGGGGCTTTATGGATGAAGTAAAAACCATATTTGGAAATGTAAAGCATGCCAGCATAAGCAAAGTAAGATTGTAAGCTAATTATGCCATTTCTATGAAACAAATATAGATTAGAAATTTAACAAAATATATTTTCAATAGGAATCTATACACAATTCTAGCAATATTAGCCCAAATCAAATAAGCAGCTTCTGCAGAGAATGGAGGAAAACTACTATCTCATTCAGTTTAGGCTTCCCCCCCATTAAAAAAAAAAAAATTAAAAAAAAAAATCATGAAGGTAAAACAGTGGCCAAGCAGTCTGTACAACTCATCTTTGCAGTTTCATATTTCAGTTTCGTATTTTCAGCTTCAAGAATGGTTAATCCAACCAGTTCTCAAGAGCGCTAGCTCAATACCATGATTTGGGGTCCTCTGTAAAAAACTGACTACCATACTGCAACATACCATCTGGAAACGACACTGCCTAAATGCTGCTTTCTGTCTTCTAATTAATTGATTTCCAATAATACACAGTTAAAAGGATAAACCTCTTTGCTTTGGATATTCTTGCATTGTGGAAAGTCTCCGCAGAAGAAAAGCCAGGCAAAAGGAGTAAGTGGCAATTTAAAGCAAAAGGTTCGTCTCGGTTACGTGCCTATTTTTTCTTACACAAGGTGTTAAAGGCCTTTATACAAGATTCTTATTTTGAAATGTTCCTGTCACAATGTTGCTCAAAGAATGAGCTCTGAGGGGGGAAGGAGGGAGGAAGCAATCAATCCCATTTTTGAGTGACTGGTTACATTTTATCTTGCCAGCAACGGTGCATATGCAGTGATATCATGAAAATATTTGCATAAACTGGGAATGTTCATTTACACATTTTTATGAAATACAATGTTCAGCTAACATCAGTCTTTTGGGTTATTACCTTACCAGAATGATAGAGCACTTTATTCTGCACTGTGCCAGTGACTTGCTTAATAACCAGCTGGCAGAACTGTTGTGAACAGCCTCCTTTTTTGGCACACAGGAGCCTCACACCACCGTACAGGACCTCACACTGCCTCCACATACTGGAGGCGGCAGACAGTGGTCAGCTCACTGGAAAGCCGGAATGGCTACTCAGGTTCAGAGTAAAGTCTCCAAATGGGATATTTTGGGGAAAAAAAAAAAACAACAAAAAAAAACAAAACAAAAACAAACAAACAAAAAAAACTATATGTGGGTGGAAAACAATCTGAATAATTTACCCAAAGGACTACAGAAGAAAGAGAACTTAACATTGCTAATTTTTCTAAGGTGACTGTAACAGAACTAGGGCTGCCTACACCCAGCATTCTATCAGTGAGCTGGCAATTCTGAAGAGTGTAAGCCAAAAAAGTTTACCTGACACCAACATTATTCTGATATGCAACAGGACAACTATTTGAGCCTAAACATCATGGGAAGACATATACCAATAATGTAAAAAACAAACAAACAAACAAAAACATAAAACATGCAGCTACACATACTATATGACTTTACATTGGAAGTTCTTTAGATATCATATTGAAGAACACCCATGCAAATATTTTGTAATTATAAAATACTGTAAATTAAAACATCCTGCCAGTGTAATTTGAATCCAATATGTTAATGAATGATCCATTAGCACGTAGAACTTATAAAACTTCTTATAAACTTAAGAACTTACAAAACTTCTTATAAACTTAAGAAGTTACAGAAGTTCTAAGACTGACTGCAAAGAAATGCAGTGTAAAGCAGAGCATTTTCACACATTTTCCATCTAGTCTCCGTGTGATAACTCATTGCAAGCCACAGATGTTTGTCACTTTCTTCAAATGACTCCGTATTTGACCCTCTTGAAGTCCACTGCACTTCCACAAGTGCAGAAGAAAGAAAAAAAATTCAAAATGAATACAACTGTGCTGATGCACTCCAGCCTGGCACAGCATGGTTCCAGTTTTGGGAAATAGTCACAAGGCCTGAACGAGCATTTGGTGTGAGATATTTTCTTCTTAGTTCCTCAAAATTTCCAGAAATTGCAGATAAGCATCCAAAAGCTTACATGGTTATCAGAACATAATTCAAAACCTATGTATTCCTTAAAAGGAGTGATTATCACTTTTTTTTTTTTTTTACTTTTTTTTTTTTTTTAATAAAAAGGAAACCAGGAATTACTTAAGATGAAAGAAATGTGGGTCTATAAATATATTTTCATAGTCTAACAACAAATCTTTCCATATCTAGAAAGGAGAATACTAAAAAAGTGTCCTGAAGCAATGCACAAATCTTAGGGCAATACACCGACCATCCCCTTTTCAAGAACGTGGAATCCAGAAGCAGTTTCATAGGTAAGTAAGGAGGTGAGAAAGAATGAAATTATCAACCATGATTCTACATAAATTATAAATGGGGTATCTGATCTTTCTCAAGGAAGGAATTACCAGAAAGAGGGAAAGGACAACTTTTTAAGAATGTCCAAAAATATATATATATTATAGTCTCAAAAAAAGTCCGTTCTCTATCCGGAATGCCATTTGAAATGTTGATAATCAAGACCAGATGTCTTATCTCTGCCCTTGTAACAAAAGTAGGCAAACAGCTAAGAAATGAGAAAACTACAGCCAATAGTCAGTTATGCCCACATGAACAAGAAAAAATCACTTACTCAATCCTAGATTGAGTTTATCAACTCAGAACAGCATTCTGAAAAACAGCTATTTGGACGCTCCAGGATTACTGTGAAGATTCATCCTGTTTAGGATACTGCAGTGGTGGAGATTCTCCATCACCACCCCTACCTCCACTCCTTTATTTTGTCTATTTTTATAAGAAGGGAACTTTCTATACAAAGCTTCAGTATGGAGCACATGTCGAATAACAGCTAATGCACTGAAGTAACAAATGAATCATTTGCATAGGCTTGTTAAATCAGATCTACGGGTTTTCTGTTTAATCCTACATGTTTCGTCTTTTCTGTGAATTGGGAATTTATATAAGTTGTTACGTGTTAATAGCTGCCACTGCCTGGTCAATCTCTCTATTGGACATTTGCAACCATTGTCAGATTTTAGAGGCTGAATTCATATTATTCAAACTTCCTTACACCTTGGAGTGCCTAACATCATCTCAGGTGAGTGTCTGTCCACAGGCAGCATGTATTAGCCTTTCATTCAAGTCAGATATTCAGCTGATCTGCTTGCAGAACCTGTGCTGACCTCACAGACACTTCAGTAGCCTAATCATAGCTTCTCCCACAGCTCTACCCTGTTAAAATCTTGGCCTGAAATACTCTGGGGATACATTAAAACTACTAACCTTAATATTGGGTGAAAATATTTTTGTTGGATAAAGTAGTGCTTAAGAAAGGCTGAAATTACTAGGAATTCAGAAATAATTCTGGACATTGCTTTGGCTAAAGGAAAAGTAGAGATAGACTAAAACACCAGAAATAACAAATTGTCCCAAAGTGTACAAAGCATTTTCCTTCAGAAAAGTCAAAATACTTCACTTTTAAGTTTTCTAAATTAAATATTCCAGTGAAAGAGAATTACACAACAATAACAAACAAACAAAAAAACAAGCAAACAAACAACATCAACAACAACAACAACAAAAAAACACACTGAAATCAGGAGATCTGATTCAACTTTTTCCTCATTTTGTCACAATCCCTCTAATCATTTCCTTGTTCCCATCTATGAAATGTTTCAAATCTACTGGAAAAAAAATATATATATATGGTCTTCAACTACTGAGGCACCAAAGCAGAAAAAGAAGTATCCTTGCATCTCCCTAGAAATAGTTTTCCTTCTCTCTTCATCTTTAAAATAGACTCTGGAGTTTGAAATGCAACATTCAGGTATCCTATCTGGCAAGGACATTTTTGTCCAGCTGACTATCTACTTTCTCTAGGTGTACTTTCAGCTTTGTCTTAACACCTCCTGAAATTTCATCTAAAAGACAGCAGAAGATGCAGGTATATAAGTCAGCTCCAAATAGTGCTGTACTTTGAATGTTTGTAACCTCAGAGAGTACTCAGGAATCCCTGAATAGAAAGATACAGATCCCCTAAAATGCAACATCACCGAATTGCTCAGCCTTATTTATATGTGCCCCTGCAAAAGCTCACTTAGCACTTCAAACCATCTGTGTTGAAACAGCAGCTGGAATTTTTCACTGTATAAAACAGCCAAGAAAAGTGAAAATGAAGAGCTGTAGGTTTGCCTTACTACATGTCCACACAATAATTTTTATTCTTGTTCAAATATAGAAGCAACACATATTAGATGTGTTTGCAGATACACACACAAAGAAACAGGAGGGGGCTGGAAAGAAGAAAAGTGATAGAGACATCAATAAAAACAACTTTTTTTTTTTTTTTTTTTTTTTCCCTGTGAACTTACCTCCTTTCTACTTCATACTGTACAATTGAATTACAATTGAACGGTGAATTTAAAACAAACTTACTGGCTTTTTTTTTTTTTTTTTTTTTTTTTTCAATCTGAACAAAAGTACTGATCATTGCATTAGTACATCAAATAAATCCTTGCTACCCTGACTTCAGTTTTCACTGATCCATTCAGTTTGCTTCAGATTACATGTAATCCTCAAATACAAATACAGAAGAAGCAAAGGTAGAAAAATCAGATTTTGATGAGAGATGTTAAATGCAATGTTATACTTACCTGTTGTGATCACCAAAACTCTGGTAATAACACATCTTAGTAAAATATCCTAGTAAACAGGGATTGACACCAACTTAGATATTTTAGTTGTGTCAGCATAACACAATGTTGACAAATTAAACTTTCAAAGAGAATTCCTTTAATAACACACATATTTTCTATAAAATATATTGATTGGGGTGGGAAATAAAGGCAGTACTATCTTAAAAGCAGGGACGTATGTGGTTTTGATCTGAACAGGCATTCCCTTAATGACTTTCTGTTGATCAATACATACAACCATCACAGCCAACCGAGAACATTCCCTACAAAAGCAGCTCTGCATCTCACAGAACAAAAGCTTGAATGATTACTACAAGTTTTTCCTCTTGCGATTCCCTGTACATTCAGGGGGTTTTCATTACTGGTGATTTCAGCCATCACGTCAATATTTACCTTCTTTCCTGTTTGACTCTCTTTGTAGCAGAGACTAGATGTCTGAAATACAGCTCTGCTAAAGCCAATGAAACAATAGTTTCAAAACTTAGTACTTCATTTACTTTTCTCTTTCAGTTTATAAAATAAAATAACACCAAATGTTCCATCCTGAGATTTCCTGTTGTATACGGTTCTAGTAACCCTTTTGAGGGTGGCACCATACTACAAACTACAAAATTACCTAGGACTACATTTGCAGGTGCCGGAAGCCAGGCTAAATCACTTGAATTAAGGAGATGAAAGGCAATTTACACCTAGTGTATACAGGACATATATATTCCTTTGTCCTCCACTCTTGTTGCTTCAACACTTGCTCTTTTTCTATGTTCTACATCAGCCACAGCGAGTGGCTGATTCCCTTCCAACACCACTATTTGTGTTTCAGAAAGATGGAAATGGCTTCTTGTGATGCAATCTGCTGAGTGAAGGGAATCTTTTCTCAAGTGACTGAGGCTTTTGTCAAATTTAATCTGGGAACCCAGGGGATTTGCTTCTAGTAGAAGACACTGAAATATCAGGATTGCATCCTGCTGCTCTTTCCTGTACCTGGTTCCTAACAAGTCTTGTATGCTTATCAGTTGTAGATGTGACTTTAATTCTGCACAATTTAAATATCATTTTATATAAAACAACACAAGACTTTGGTGTACTTTGAAATAAATCACTTACTCTACTGACTTTCTTAATTCTTCCCTATGGTCTATGAAATATCTATTGATATGGCAGCACTGATCTGCGGCAATTCTCCCCGCTGACTTCAGCCAGCAAGCTGCTCATGAATCTAGCAGATGTTTCAGTTGTCTAGGCCAATGGAAACCTTATGGACCCTTTTTTCTTCATCTCCTCCCAGGAGCAAATGTTAGTACAGCAGATATCTGGATGTGTGCCATGTAGCAACAGAGAAAGGAAAAAGCTGCTGTGGCTTCACTAAGCATGGTGCTGTATACTGATGTTTTTTTTGTTTGTTTGTTTGTTTTTTTTCCTGGTATTCTCTAAGAGGGTTATTTACAGATGCCACACTCCTTATATATAGCCAAACGCTAAATCTGATTTGCTTATTTATTTTTGAGATACACCTTGATTTCCCCTGTTGTGTCATTGAGTCTCAGATTATTAAACAGATTTAAGAAAAATATGTTCTTGTGTTATACATTTCTTTCTGCCAGTACAAATTTAGAAGCGCCACATGGTAGTGCAAGCTGCATTCAGCATTGTGTCCCTTACAGACTGTAAAGACTATCTCAAGGAAATTGTTAAGGGGATTTAGGTATAGAAAGAATGTCATTTTTTTTAATTTAAAATAGATTAATTACAAGGAAGTGATATGTATGAATTCTCTAGCTGCCTTCAAAAATAGCTACATGGAAAATCTTTTATTTGCTATTATTACTTGACCTTGCTTTCACAGTAGACACAAGGCACAGTCTCTTATTCAAAGTCTCTGAAGTTCTTATTCCCGAATCTGTTTCTTTTTCATCGTGACCTTTGGATCCCTTTTATTTGTGAGAACTTAACATAGGGTCTCTAATTTCCAGTGTTCTTTGAATAAAAAGCTTTAACCTGGGTATCATGTTTGTCTGTAGTTCTCATCCTTAGAGTTCTTAAAGGTAATGAGTTAGCTTAACAAAAGGAATCAGCAGAAAAACATGTATTTTTAGATACAGGCATTTGTTAACACTCTGCACAAGCCGTTAAATTCTGACTCCTCGAAAAGTAAAAAAAAGGGACAGGATTGGTGTACTTGCATGAAGCCAATGGCAGAACAGTGAACTCAGAACTGACATCTGAATTTCTAGAACAATTAAATATTACTGTTAGCTTCAATGCCACCTGGAAATAAATCATTTTTTTTTAATTTATTTATTTTATTTTATTATTATGTTTTAATTTATCAGAACCATCTATGTTATGTAACTATGCCAAAAGGATAACTTTATTGATCAACAATTTTCAACCATATTTCTCAGGAAATAATTCCAATTAAAAAAAAAAAAAAAAAAAAAAAAGACGTTAATATGCACCTTTACTTACTAATTCAATTTTTCTGTCTTCCATAAATGTTTTGGTAAGTCTTGTTGCACAAAGAATTCCTTAAACTCTAAATTTCGTTCCAGATCCATAAGCTGATTTTTCCTGCCTTTTTAATGCAGTTCGTTTGCCAGCTCCATAAACACAGAGATATTTGACTGCTAAGTTCTACTTAAAAATATATTATTTTTATTAAAAAAACCTGCAAACCCAATGAGCTAAAATAGCTGTCTTATTGCTTTAATATAAAAAAAATTTAGTGAATTTTATAACATATGAAACACAAGGAGTCTCTGCAATAACAATTTTTAAAAAATCAACTGAAATGCAAGAAATCAGCAGGTATATTTATATGTACATTAAAGTAATTTTCTAGATCAGTGAATCCATGTCAGTAATGGTTGACTAGATTTCCTACTTGGCTGTAAGAATCTTTTAGTTGAAGTCTTTTATTTTATAATTTACTGAATCATTCTAAAGGTTATTTGGTACCTAACAAAATGTTGACTTGACTTACAGAGATTCTTCTGGAAAAGAGTGTACAACACTCATTCTGCACATTGCTGAGAAAATGTTCGCTTGCATCAAATTTGCAGGATAGCCAGCAGTTCTGGTAGTGGTCACATCAACATTACCTTACTTAGTGCATTTTACATAATATATTTACTTAAAAATGACTTTTTCAAGGTTAAATCAAAACATTTTTTCTCAGGACCAAAAAGGAGTGCTAGTGTACATATATTTGAAGGCCAGCAAGGAAAGCGCTGTTGGAGTGACCCTATACCAGGATAAAAAATCAGTGTAGACAGAGATTTCCTTGCTGGATGACAAGCATCTCTGAAATAAACTTCGATCTAGCTAATGTGGGTGTTAGTAGCTAAGATTACATGTCCACACAGACAGTTATTACCTGAATAGGCCATACCCACATGCCTATATGAAAACGAAACCCAAGTTTGCTACGTGATACTGCAACGAGTCAGGAAGAAGAAAAATGATTCAGCAAGTAGGGATAAGCAGTCCCCCCTTTGAGGGTGCAATCAGCAGCAATATTCATGAAAGGAGCATACGGGGCAACGACAGGTATGCCATTTCCTTAATCACCCTAAAGGATGAAACATTTGAAAAACAAAAATGCTGCTATGTAATTAGGAAATATTAGGAAATGCAAGGAAAATGAGATTTTTTCAATTGCATCTGTTACTGTAGAGCTGTCAATTCAGCAGCTTGGCAATTTGTAAGCTGCCAGTCGCATGTAACATTTACATGACTCGTCTTGCAGTTGGTTCTTCTGAACATTTGTTAATTACATTAGTATTGAGTGTTTATGTGTTTTAACTGAAAGAGGAAAAGGAAAACAGAAAAAGCATGAATTGAAATGCCTTGATCTACACTAAAATTTCATTTTCAAAAATCACTCATGTACAGACTTGCCCACACTCTGAAAAAAAAAAAAAAAAAAAAAAAAAAGAATCTTCCATTTGGTGTAAGAGTTCATTACATGGAAAAGGAGGGTACCTGATAGAATTCAAGAAACTGACTTACCAGCTTCAGTATAGAGACTTTTTTCTTTTAATCTCAGCGGTTACCACAAGTAGCCTAAACAGACACACTCTCAAATTAGAGAAATATAAATGTCAAAGACCACATTTGCACAGCAGGGAAGGGCAGGAGAGGGGAAGAGGAGACACAGACAAACATCTGTTGCACAGATTGAGACAACTCGACTCTTTCTAGACAGCAGATAATTTTTCAGAGGTGAAGAAATGACAAAGCAATACACTGTGTGTGTTTCAAGGTGGTGGAATGTAAGTTAAATGTAAGTTTTTGATCTTTTGATATTTGAAGTTAGTTTTTTAAAATGCATACAACAAACTCTTGGGCTTACGACTTCACAAGTAGTGTAAGCATTTCATCATGCTTAAATCTCATTGTGTTCTATATCCGAGTAATGTAAATTCTTTCTTGTTGGTCTTTGGCTTTGCTGATTTTTGTTTTTAACTTACAACAGCAGAAAATGTAACATGAGTATTTCTAGATCTTGTTACCTGTTTATATCCCAGTCTTCTTCCTGTTTGCACAAAGAGCATCCTTCTTGGCATTCAATCATTCAGCACCTAGAATCCCTGCCTGAAAAATGCTGTACAAGTGGAAGCTAAGAGGGGAACTCTTTTTCCTTGAAGAGTTTCTTTGTTTGGGGTATCAAGACTACTGTATTCTCATGACCACACGTTTGTTCACACTGCCAAAGCAGATAAGCAAGCACATAGAACACTACATGTTTTATTAAGATTGTCACTGCACATTTTATACCCACATGTATCTATGTGTATGCTGCACAGACAGACCCCTTTGACTGCAGCCATTATGGAGTAGCTAGTTTTGATCTGAAGTAGTTAGGCTTGGCACGTAAAGACTTGGAAGTTGCTTCATTTGGGATGGGAGGCAGATGACAGAGTGGGGATTTTCTGTGATGAAGTCCTACCAATTTGAAAAGAGTGCACAAAGTTCTATTTCCCTGAGCACAGTGCACATGAAACAACAGAAAAGGTGACTTTGCCCATGGTTCAAATCTTTTCTCTGTCACTTCTCTGCCTCAAAGTGTCTGTCACACTTAGATTTTTTTTTTTTTTTTTTTTCTCCAGTCTGTACTCCAGTGCTTGCTCAGTGCTTTCAGTCCAGAACAGACACCTGGCAGTAGCTAACTGCTACAGTACCACGTCCTACAAAAGCTCATTTATTCTGTTTCTCCATTTCTGACTAAGAGCAAGCACAACCATCTCCACAATACACTCTGATTTGCAGCATAACTTTTGGTTTTAATTATCTTCCTGATCTTCTTCCGGAGAACCACTAACACAAAATCATATCAACTAAATGTCATCAGTAAACTAAATTCCATTGCCACCATGCATCTTCCATGTCTTTCCTCTGGGACAGACAGCTGTGGGGTAGTGACAGAGTCTTTTTAGACACTGTTATATTGCTTTTTCTAAACTATCTTAAGTTCAATAGTTACATATCTCCATTTCAAGAAGATACAGAAAAATCCATAACAATATTTTTCTAAACCCTTAGGGAAATACTACCTTTTCTTTAGGCTTGTGCTTTTTGATATTATAAGTGTTGTTTTATTCACTTTTGGATATTGTTCCTTCTGCTCAACTAACAATCAGAAGAACAGTAAGAATGATAGTAACGAAGAAATCTTTAGCATTACACACTGTGTAATAAGCCTCAGTGAATTCTCCTGAGCACCACAGAATTACAGTTTATTACAAGCACATATAAATCTTTCCTATTGAATTTGCTGGACTTTCCATTCTTCAGTTCTCCCAGAACATCTACTGCTGAAAATAGATTTATCACCAACATAATGCCAATACAAGTCAGACAAAAGACAGACGAAATCTAGCTCACTAAAATAAACCACTCCTAAAATAAATAAATGCATTAAAAAGGGAATAAAAGAGGATTTGAACCTCTCAATTAATTTGATCCATAATTAAATCATATCTAAATTAGATATTTATAATTTCTGCCATCAAAAAGCAGTTGCCCTGAAGCCTTTTACTAAATATGCCTCTGATGCATGACAGACTTAAGATCAACAGGCTGAGTCTACCTTGCTATTGCATTGGCAGCGGTCTCTAGAAGATCTCTGCTTCTTTTCTGTAGATGCTCATTTCCCCTGCCAAGTTCTGGTTACTATCCCTGCGTAATGCTTCAACAGTTAGGCTGGCCTGACCTTGAACTGAATCTATGAATTGATCCAATTTAAATGGTCCTAAGCTGGCTGGCAGCCAGTCAGCAGAATCAGTAGGTGAGCTGAGGTGGTGGACAAAGACAAGATGTAAGGACTGGGAGGAACTTTTCTTACATCAACTTGTAGCAGAGAAAACTGGCACTAGATCACATTCCTGTGATTTCCTGCGTGCAACAGAAACTTACATGCAGATAACACTGAGTAAAGATTCACTTAAGAACAGTGTGATATGACTGTAGAATATGACTGAAAACCCAGCCTGAGAATTTTCTTACTTAACATTACACTACACTTACAGGGGGGAAATAAATAAATAAATAAATTACAATAACAGTTCACTAAGGAAGTTTATGCGTTTAAAAGACCAACGATAATTGGTTGATTTTCACTAAAATGAAATTCTGCCTTGTGTTTTGAGCAGAATAAAACAAGGTGACTGTTAGGATGTCCAAACAAGACACTGTTACAGTGTATGTTCCACTGAAAGACTCTGACATTATCTACATTGCTTCTTGGCAATTATTTTGAAAGATTAAATTTGCTGTAGCAAGTACATCTCATCCCACTTGCATGGAAACTTTCCTTTCTGGGACTATATTCAGGTCCTCAAATAACGTTCTCTGTAACAATTTTTAATGACCTTCCTTCATGACAACAGGGAAAAATAAGTAAAAGTGAGAACAGACCATGCTTATATTTTTAGCAAGAACCAGTTATATACAGCTGCTGGAGAACTCCATTGGCCAGTAAAGACAACTTGTTTTTATTTGCCTAATCTGCCTACAACAGACAGAACAGCTCCATCCAAATATTACATCAATAAAATGTTTAAAACAAATTAACCTACTCTAAAGAAACACAAAAGTAATAACAATCAAGAAAATCAGTTGTAATTCTGATGTGAGATTTGCATAAATATTTCCAATTTTTCATATTATGCCATATGGAAAAAAATCATCCAGAGATTCCAAGAGCTGAAGCTTCAATGAAAAAGAAAAACAACACCAAAGAACAAGAGACTTGTCAGATAACAGGAGATAGTCACTTTGCTTACTTCTTCATATAGAGATGAAAATGTGAAGGAAAATTGTTTCACCACTGCTGCATTCTGACTCATTTGTTCCAAAAGCCGCATCAAATCCCTTAAGCTGCTGCTATGACAGAAGCAGAAGCACAAAAGCTCTGTTCTGGTCTATATTTGAGAAAACTCATTCCACGTTGACTGCTACAATTACTGCTGTTACAGACACAGTTGCTCCAGGCCTCATATGCAGAAGGACAACATCCCAGCTAAGAATGAAAAAGAAACAACAAAACCAGCAGCCCCCCTCTGCCCCAGAGCAGTACCACATTTGTTCTCATACAGCAAGCTCTGTTCCAGAAGACTGGAGCAAGCTGTAGGGCAGAGGCAGCACTTGGGGAAAGCCCTGCGTGCCCATGCCGTGCTGCTGCTCTGCTCACACACAGCAGACACGGGGCTCTTCCACAGAGCCCAGCACATTGCTAAAGTCTGTGCACACCTCCTGTGCAGGGAGAGAAGGTCTGCCTGGGGCTGTCCTAGAGGGAAACGGGGTTTGCAGCTGCCTCCTGGCTCTGAAGTGAGATGCGTGGCCTGGCCTTCAAGAAAGGTTGAGCTGCACTGTATTAAGTGAAACTTAATGGGGAGACCTGGGGGGACGTCTTTCCTGCTGCACTGAATACACAAGGAAAATTTGGACAGTATGAATAAATGCTGATATACTTACTATTGTAAAAGATGGATTTCATTAAATTATGCTCCCAAATTGCAGAAATCATAGACATCTAATGAGAGAGATGACAACATCTCAAGAGCTACAGTAAAAACTGTTATACTGAGAAAACTCTTCACCTCTCCTCACTGCTCCAGGCAATGTTTGCTAGCCCCACTGGCCAAGAAAGTTATCCAGGGGAGTAAATTTGTTGTTGTTGTTATTCTCCCTTATATGCTTACAGATGATGTAATAGTACTAAAAGTATTAAATAACAAAACGGGGATAAAAAATAGAAGTTTTTTTTTTTCTAGCTCTCATACAGCTGCCCAGTGTGGTTGTACTATTTCTAATGAAAAAGGAAAGCCACGTCTGTCCTCCAAGCAAGCGCTCACAACAAGCCAGAAAAAGCATTGATGGAACATCCACAGATAAATGACCACAGAAGATAGGTCATAGATGGCAAAATAGAGTTCTACCCCCTTCTCCATCTTCTATTTATGGTATATGTGTAGGCTTTAATTACTGTTAAAAAAACATCCAGGGGAAATTTATATAGATTTGTCTTAAGCATGAAGACAATGTTTGCCTCCAAAAAAAGTACATTACATTGACAGAAATATAATAAAATTTAAAAAAAAAAAAAAAAAAAAAAAAAAAAAAAGAGTTGGAGCATTTAGAACATTCAAACACAACAGCAGAAATGTAGGAGAGACCAACAATAAAAAATACATTGCAGAAAACACTGAAAAAGGTTAATCTGATGCAGTGAGTCAGAAAGCTCGCATAGAGAGGAGCAGCTGAGTTGAACTATAGACAGAGAACATTTAAATCTCTGCTTTGGGCAGACTACCTGCAGATGACTATGCAGATGCGTAAGAAAGCCAGAGACAAAAGATTATGACAAGATGACTGAAAGCCATGAGCAACTTTTAATGGGTCTTTAATGTGCCTAACCTGACTCATGCATAAGACCTATTTTCAAAAGGCAGATTTTAGTATTTGCTGAACTACTGAAAACTATGAGTCGATTCTAAAATTTCTTATGTAATAGCTTAGGTGTGAACAAGGCTTTTAAAAACAAAGGATGACAACAGGTTGAGGTGTAGCAATAACTGGAAATGAAAACAAAACAAATGAAATATTTCAGAGAAAATTGGATTAAGGGAGAAAGGTGAAAGAACAAATTCCATCAGAAAGTGCTAATATGTCAGCACTGAAACATTTCACAGAAGTGTATCAATTCTGATGATGACATTCAGCTTAGAAGAAAATAATTTTACAGTATTTGAAACACTAGAGAAGCACATTTTGAATTTGTATTTAGAAATGCATTTAGATTGCTATTTTATAATACTGCTTTTTACCATATGATGTTTACATTCACATGTATAATGTACGTTAAGCAGACTAAATACAAGGTATAAAAGAACACATCTAAGTTTCAGCAAACTATAATGTTTTATTTCTTATTTTTGTTGCTTGTCTGTTTTTTTGCTTTTACTTTGTCACCTTACCGAATTTTAAAAATGTAATTGTTTTTGTCTTATTTGGATTACTTTAACATGGAACTTTCCCACAAAATGAAACCTGCACATTTCAATGTATTCTGATATATTCATTTACATTTATACATCGTTGCATCTCAGCATTAAAAGAGGAATTCACAGAACACAGTCTATCTACATTTTCCTCCTGCAGGTCAAAAGAAAACAAACAAAAAACAATAAATTCTTTAAGTAGAAATACAGAATAGACTAAACTAAGGTTTCTAAACCAATTTTCATTCTACTTCAAGTTGGGTGTGGAGGGAATTGGCTGATAAAAAGTCTTACACACAAAATCCATTATAGGAAGGCTCATTTCCCCAAAAGTGGGTCAGAATCAATTTCAACCTTGTTAACGGGATGTGAAAATGAAGACTGTTGAAACAAGCAATGTAGGAAAGAGATTTTAAAGTCTTTGTTTTGTGTCCAACCTTTAAGTTTTGCAAACAAATTTTAAGGGATCAAAGCTAGCCTATTATGAAGCATAAAACTACCTCTGCTGTAAAACCATAAATTATGTATGGAGCAGGCATATTTACTAGTGCTGCTAGTAATGCAGAACATCTCTGAATGAGCACAGCCTGCTGAATGCTTCATGTTCTTTTATGATGAATTATGCAGAAAGCTTCTATACCACAACTATGCTAGGGTGCTAGTGTTCCTGCACATGAGTGTTGTGATTGTGCATCATTCAATATGTAGGAGACAAAAGTATTACCTTTTTTTTGTTCATATGTCCAATGATTTGAGAAGAATAATTGCTACCAATGCAAAAATAGATATATTGAGAAACGTCAGATAAAATTGTCTTTCCTACCTTCCTTTTTTCCCCCTTTCCTTTCCTTTTTTTTTTTTTTTTTCCTAAACAAAAACAAAGACCTTCTTCCTTTTTCAATGACACAGCTGGAATTTTGAAATACTGATTGAGAGTGATGCACTAAATTCCATGAACAGAAACGGCACTTGAGCACATAACCAGCACGTCAGTTCAAGTATTTCCTCCATCATGAACAGCTAATTTTCAGAAAAGCTTTTTCTTCTCCCAAAACAAGGAGATTTTAGAACAGGTTCATTTTTATTCAAGACTCAGGAGAATTTAAAGTACTAGTGAAGTGTGGGGAATGCCTGTATGGTCCAGTGAGGCACAACGCATCGCCTCTTCCCCCAGGCTCCTCTGAGGTGCTGATATCCAGAAGCCAGCTGTTACACTTCTATTAATATGCCCAGATGGCTTTGATGCATGGCTATGCCATGGCTGTGCTACTTTTGATTCAAGACTTAAGGAAGTCGGTATTTCTTTCTGGTAGCCTCACTGAACTCCACAAGTTGGTGTACACTAGGGTTTTTAGTAAGCAGAACTGAAACCAATGCAGAAGATGAACAACTGCAGCTTTTTCTGCTCAAACCTGGAGCACACAAGAAGACAGTGGGCTGCTGTGAAGGAGCAGGTGAAAGACAAAGCAGCAGTCACCGGGGTTGTTCCAAAAGACTGGGAAATAAAGACTATCTGAACTCTCCCACTCAGTCATAGTAAGCCTGCTTGTTCACCTGATACGTATGTGGATAGGCCACACAGGACCATGAGCAGTTTACCAATTCCTAAAGCAAAATGATAAAAATCTGTAGGCAAGCTACCTACTTCAGTTAAAAATATAGTGAAACATACTTCACAGGCAAGTCATCTTCAAATAGTATGACAGGGACATATGAAATGCTACTAAAAAGTGCGATCTTTTCCCCCAAATACTCAACCTGGTTCTGGCTCCAACTAAAATATTTTTTGCTAGCTCTTGTGCTACTTGCAGAATCCAAAGTCTATTTTATTTATCAGGACTTACACAGAAGTAAAAATATATAATTTTCTTTACCTCTTTTCTTAGTGAAGACAGTGGTTGAGCACACTTTTTTTTTCAAACTTCCCATTTAAAGCAGGTGGTTTAATTTTCAAATCTTGAGGGAAAAATATCCATCTTGGGCTGCAACTTTATCTGTCTCATTTCAGCAGGGAGGATTCTTCCTTTCCTCTTTAAAAAAATGTTAAAAACCTCATCTTCAAGTCTTTGAAGATGAAATGCATTTTCCCTATGCTCCTAACTTAAGCAATGGCCTAGAGATTTAACAGGAAACTAGGTTATTAAAGTCCCTGATACATTCTTTGACATAGCTAAATGACATCTCTTCTGGAATCTGTATGTCATTTTTGCCCTTTATTCTTAGAAAAAATAGATGTTAATCCCCACTAGAAAGCACTGTGATCATTACCTTTTGATAGAAAATTGAAATCAATGGGAAATAAAATAAGTTTGAGGTGCTGCTTCTCTACAGCTTCTGTTTCAGATCAATTTTCTAGGCTTCCTGAGTTGCCCAAACCTCTCTCAGCAGGACAGGTGTACAAGGCCGTACCTGTGTATTTTGAAGGCCAGCTTACAGAGTTCAGTATCAGGAAAAAAAAAAAAAAAAAAAAAAAAAAAAAAAAAAAAAAAAAAAAAAAGCTTTCTTTCACACTGATTTAGAAAAAAAGCAAACCTAGCATTTTAGTGAACTTTCATGCTACAATCTTACTTCATGTTGCATTGCATTCAACAGCAATACAAAGAATAATGAAAACATTACCATACTGTAGATAAGTGAATAGCACTGGGTGAAACACAAAGCTCAATGGGTGTTAAGATTAAATGGCTTATTCCAATCATAAATGACACCGGTTGTGTTTCACCGGCATCCTCCTGACACCAACCCAGATCTCTCACTCCTACTGCACAGTGTTCTTCTTTTAAGAATCCCCACCTCCTCTCCCCCCGCCTTTTTAGGCACGTCTTTGTATTTAACAGATTGACTGGCATTCGGTGTTCCTCTATTATGTTCCCCCAGGATACACAATTTATGTCAAATAGAGGCTCACATCACACACTCAAGGGAATGAGGCAGAGAGAAATAGGGAAACAATGTGTTGTAAGATAATTTGCCATGAACAGCCCAGCAAGTGCCATTACAGAGACCTTTATAGCCGCGAGGTCTTGGTACTTGAATGACAGAAGTGACAGAACACTGAAAATGAAAAAGAGTTAGGGCCTGGTGGGAGGATGGGGGAAAAGCCTACTGGGAGAAAGTCTGAAATTCAGATTGCTACAGAAGTAGGGAACACTTTTAGGTGGATCTGAGCAGCAAAAGCATGGCTCGATTTAATAGATATGTAAAATTGGTGTTAGCACATTTCATTCAAAATCCTCTGCAGCTTATTTCAGGGCTATCTTTAATCCCACCCCCACCTCCCTTCAACCAGACCCATAGTGTATCAGACTCCTGCTGTATTGCACTGCTTTCTGTAACAGCTTTCAATCCTCAAACCCAGTGCAGAGAAGGGAAACACTGGCACTGGGCTTTGACCGGAACACAGCGTAGGCACTCAGACAATCTTCTCTCTTTTTTTTTTTTTTTTTTTTTTCTTTTTTTTTTTTTTTCCTCCCCAGTAGTACTGACTAGAGAGCACAGAATAAGCCAACAAGGTTCACACAGTCACAAATGCTTGTATTCTGTGTAACTAAGATCCTGCAAATGAAAATGCAGGAAAGTCCTTAAAATGCCCTCTCTTCTAAGTTCTCTTTTATTTTGATCTTTTCTATGCTCCGGTGCTGAGGTGCTAACCTTCTTAGACATCCACACCTCCACATCACCCCTGGAAGCTAAAGGAATGAAGCCAGCAGCCTCTCAAACATGCTTTAACATTAGCCCAGCAGATGAAAAGATCACACTGGAATTTCAATTACCCATGTCAAGCCTAGTACTGAGGAAGTGTTCAAGTGCTCTGCTTTGCTAAAAACAAAACCTCTTGCCAGCTTTGATTGCAGCAAGCTCAGCTCTTTTCTCACCTTTCAAGGACCCGTGAAATAAGATTCAAGAGAAAAGCACTCCAAAGCAGCATGAAGCTCTTTGGTCAAGAAGATGTGGGGCTTCAGTACTCCCTTGGCCAAGCAGCTAGAGGGTTTCAGCTGGCTCAGCTTGTGAGCAGCAACCCATTATCAGGTTTGTGGGGTTTCAAACCCTGGAACTTTAACGGGGTAGAAAGGCTTGTGACGTCTGTATTTAGGGCTTTTATTTTCCACTCTGGAGTTGAAATACTGATCTGTCCCCCCAGAAAAATGGGGTTCATGCTATCAATGTATAGGATATCTTCTAATACA
The DNA here is from genome assembly GCA_011076525.1 of Nettapus auritus. Lineage (NCBI taxonomy): Eukaryota > Metazoa > Chordata > Aves > Anseriformes > Anatidae > Nettapus > Nettapus auritus. The sequence goes on from CM021765.1 coordinate 97,362,083, forward strand.
TTGTACCTGATTTAAATTTATTTATACAGGGAAACAAGTGATATAAAGATGAATGTAGGGCCTCACATTGCTTGGCAAACGTAGCTATGTTGCAAACATTTTTTTTGCAATACAAACCCCTCGTTTTTTCTTCATTTTACCTTCAATTCTGATTGCAATATAGTGCCGATCAACTGGAAAAGAGAATGGTGCAATACAGTGCCGATCAACTGGGAAAGAGAATGGTATTTGGAGTCTTAACTCTATCACCCATTAGACATAACCCCCTGTGCACCCAGTTTGTGGTGCATTCCACATTATTTTATCTCAGGATCTTAAATGTCTTTACATGAAAATGTAAATACTTTAAAAATAACCTGTCTTTAGATCTAGTGACTGACTGGACATTTAGCTTCACATCTTAAGTTAAAAAATAAACACAACATGCAGGACTTCTATCAAGTTTTCAAAGAGCTCCAAGACAATCTGATTCTCTTTCACCATTATCCTTAAAACCTGCTGCATTACATTAATGCCGCAGTGTATTAGAAGAAAGTAACTAGTTACACGTTTAACAAATAGTAATAAAAACTTTCTCAGATAAGGTGACAGGCTGAAATCTGACTTTTTCCCCCTTATTTTTATGTTCTTTTCAGATACCTGTACTATTCTGAAATGTTACTTATGGTATTTTCCACCTAGAAGTACAGACTCTTGGGGAAACATTCTTCAAGATAATCTGAAAGCTTCTCTCGGCACAGTTACAATAGTTTTTTTTATCACTTGTATTTTCCTATTTTTTTTTTCCCTTGTCATCTATTCTTTTTAGCCACTGAAACAGATAAAAAATGATATTCAAGCACACAAAAAATATCTCAACAGAGAATAAATATTTTAAAATGTTTAAGGATACACGGTCTATAGTCAGGATAAATTTGACTATTCTCATGATATCAAGGAGATTAGAGATGGGGAGGGAGGGAGAGAGAAAAATTAGAGGGTCCAGAGGTGGGGTGGGGATTTGCATGTCCCACAGAAAGCAGGAAGATGCAGAATCATCTAGGGATACAGGGAAAGAACATGAGAAATGAAAAAAAAGGAAAACACCAAACTGGTGAAACTGTATGCCATTAAAAAGAAAATCGGCTACATGGCTAGCTATTAAATGGGACAAGAAGCCTCCAACTGTGACAAAAAGTACTGGGATAAAACCAGGGAAAAAAAAAAAAAAAAAAAAAAAAAAGCATTTTAATAAATTAATTTGGCATAAAAGGGAGACCAACAAAGAATAGAAAATGACAAAAAAAAAAAAGAATGGTTTAGAAGAATGTTTTCAACGCTTAATTCAAGTGCCAATTTCTCAGGAAAAGCATACTGTGCTTATCTTACAACCAGGATATAAACTTGCCTACTAGATGACAGTGATTGCAATTGTCAGTAACTATGCCAATTTTGACAAGAAACTGCAATAAAACATAATTTTATGAGACACAAGTGTTTGTTGCAATAAATAGATGCTGCAACCTTGGACTAACAAGGGAAAATGTTTGAGGTCATTGGAGGGTGGAAAGGACTTTGATGAATTCCACTACTGCTGTCTGATCAGGTACTGAAATACACACAAAAGGAAGAGCTGATTTTCTTTTTTCTCTTTAGTGAGCTGGAGGTGGCAGGGGTGAGGGGGTGTGTTGGTGGTACAGAAGAGAAACTAAACACGTTAACCTAACTCCAAAATCAACTTTAATTGAATGGCCATTTGGAAAGCACATCTTCTGATCACAAGGCTTCTTTCTACCAAGTAACTTCAGATAATCTCATGTGAATGTGGATGCCACTCAGACTACTTTTTGAAGCTCAGTTAGTAATCCAACAGTAAGTCATTAATCTAATTATTATGAGGCATTTCAAAATCATTCTGCATTATCCCCTCATTGGCCTGGTTTTATTTAAAAACAAACAAACAAATCAGTCCTGTCTTATGTGTCACCCCTCACCCCCATTTTTATTTTTGTTAAAGATACATTCACAGACAATTTCTGGAACACTGGAAACAAGAAAACCTACAACTCAAACGCACTGGCAGAAATACCAGTACCAAAGTTGGCTCAGAATCAAGGGAACTATTTACTTCATATAGACACAGTACTATAATTAAGATCATTCAGACACTTACATTGAATTTACCCTCAACTTTAAATACACAGGTTAACTCACTGACTTCAGGAGAATTACAGGCTTAACTTTAAGCACATTAGTAAATGTTTACAGGATCAGTTTGCAAATATATAATCCATGCAAACCTGATGCTTCACTTCTCTACACGAGAGAGCCGGGAAACCTTCAAATTAAATTCTCTACATTGTTTGGACAACAACTGTGTTGCATTACAGAAGGAATCAGAGGTTTGCTCTTGTTGAAAAAGTTTCAAGCTAAGAATGGGAAAGTATACATACCACTGGCTCAAACACTGACAAACATATTAAATGCAGTCTGTCATAGTTGAAACGAAACTCTTTTCATATGAAACTTGGGTTTATGTTGCTGTAGTGTAATAATGTATTTACCAGAGATAAACAACATTTCCAATTCATTACACTTTACACTGAGTAATATCAAAGTATTTGAAAAGTTATTAAATATCCCCTATGGTACAGAAAAATTAGGAAAAAGATACAGTTTTCCTAAGTTTACCAAATATATTTTCACATCATAGTCAAAATTTCCCATAAAAAATTACTTTTCAAAACTTTGTCTAATAACCTCACCTCTCTGCACACCTCTCCATGAAACCTCACGTCTCCCAAAAGGCCAAACCTTAAATCTCTGCCACCTTTATCAGTGCCCTAACAAGTGTCTTACAGCACAGCTGGCTCTGTTTCCACTACCCTACTGTCAATCAATCTACTCATCCTTCTAGCTTTTATTTATCCAATTTGTCATGCCATACACTGCCCTACACCAATTTTCTAACTCTACCCTATTCCTGCATTACTGTTACACAAACAGCACCCAACTTTGTAATCCAGATTTGCCTTGGAAACCACAGCCTCTGCACCTAGAATGTGCTGTACATCTCCATGTCTTGCCTTCTGGTTTACACAGCTTCCTGGAAGAGCTGAGCAAGGACCTTTTGGGGGACTTGGCTGCCCATGTGGCACACAAAGTGTGATCTGCTGCCTTTAGAATGCTGAGGCAGAAGAAAGGCTGTCATGCTGTGCTGGAGATGGGACACAAGATGATCTGACTAGAAGATGTTTGCCCAGCTCCAATACGATGTGCTTCCTTCCCACTGAGTCACTCAGTTCTCTGCTCCCTGCTTCAGGTACCTGGCTTTGCCTCTCATTGGCATTAAATGAAGTGAGAGAAGGCACAAGGGTGCAGAGGTAGCTAAATGTCATTTGGGGTGTTAGAAGTCACCTGTGGCTCAAATTTCTGTTTGGACAGTTACTCAACCACGAAACTATTTCCCTTCAGGAATCTACAGAAATGTGGGACATATACAACTCTACTAATAAACAAATGACATGGTATTACTATTATTAACACATTAACATGACTATTATATCAAAAGATTTGGAGACATTACAGATGTTAAAGACTGGCAAAAGCATGATCACTTCTGGACAGATCAATCTTCAGTTTAATTCCTATATCACCTGAAAGATTAAATCCTATTCACAGGGAAAGGAAAGCACTGGCAATTCATGAATGAATATGCTTACAGAAAAACAGTTCAGAATGCCAATACCAATATATATATTTGCCAACAAAATACCTTGTAAGATCTGAAGAAGCACATAAAAAAACACATGAACTCTATGCTCTAATTTCTATCAGGACAGTATTTCACAGACTGTTTTCTTATTTTTTTCATGTTTAGTCTTTGAGAACTTTCAAATTTAAACATTGTTAGTAGAAATTAACACATCGTTAAATATAACAAACATGATGATAAAGAAAAAAGGGGAACAAAAGGAAAAAAGACTAGAAAAGACTGAGAAATCTGGGTCATTATTCTTCCTGTACTTCATAAAAGAAATACAGGGGAAAAGAAAGGAATATAAAAAGACAACCAACAGCAGTAAATTGCTCCAGGACTAGAACTGAATAAACAAACAAACAAATAAATAAATAAATAAAATAAAATTGGAATGCTTTCACTGGAAACAGAACTCTTTCTCAAAAGAGAGCCTGCCTCAAAAGAGTTTTCTGTTATTTAGGCTGAACTGCTCAACAGGATGCTTTTCAAACTAAGAAATGAAGAAAGATGATTGTGAGAATTTGTGTAATCTCCAAATTCTGGTTTAGCACTTAGAAGGAGGGCAGTAAGCACATAAGGACACAGCAGTAAATTCATATTTGTCACTGTAGCAGTCTACGCAGAAGAGAAAAACAATCCTAAAGCTGGATATGAAGAGCATTTGCATACACAGGACAGGCTAATGAAAAGATGTGCCCAATTCAATTAGGGAACCAATAAAAAACAAGCAAAATATTTGCATATTAATGCAAGGGGTTTGGAAAGCAAAATATAGGAGCTTTAGAGAAGTGCCTTCTGTTACAGGAGAAAGAGAAGCAAGATGGAATAGTGGTAATGATTAGAATACTGCAAGAGAATAAGTTTTTGGTGACACATAATAAAGGTAAAGTTACCTGGGTCCTACTAGCAACTATATGGGAAAAAACAATGGCAGAAAAGACTTCTGTTTGGGTCAAACGGTTTTTGAAGAAGCTGGAATTTTAGAAGATGGAATTATTCTAGATCCTTACAACTAGATTTGTTTGTGTAGTGGATTTGTTTGTGTAGATCTTTCTGGCAATGCCAAAAAAAAATAAAAAAATAAAAAAATAAGCCCGACTGCAGAAACGCTGCAGTGAGATACTTCTCAGAAAGAACATGGTGTTAACAATGGCAAGACCTCTTAGTAACAGGATGCTCAGGAGATGCCCTAAAACCAACAGCGGTGTTGATCAGTATGATCCTAAAGCAAGGTTCTTTATTCCCAGATTCACCCTGTGAATCAACACAAAAAGAAGCAAAGAAACTAAGAAAAAGAAACACCGATCAGTCTAGTAATAAAATGCCCATTTAACATATCATGATGTGAGATATAAGGCTTTATATATATATACATATATATATTTAGATGAAAATATTAAAAAAGTAGCAAATCATAGGAAAACATTTTTATTAGAAGGAAAAAAAAAAAAAAAAAAAAAAGAAAAAAAAAGAAAAAAAAAAAGACCTTCCATTCTAGCTTGGAATGACACAGAAGACATTTCAACAGCTTTTGCTCCTGGATTCTATTCTGCTCCAAGCATAGGGAAGGCTCCTTAAAGACAGCACAAGAAGGAATAACACTGTGTCAAGATCAGAAGAGATTCCTGTATCACCTCAGAGAGAGATGGAGACAAAAGCTAGCTGAAGCAGCCGATATACGTCTGTGCAGGTGTGTGTGTATGTATAAATATATATATTTATATATATGTGTGTGTGTGTGCTATAAAATGTACCTCAATACTGTATTATGTTTTATCTTTTCACAACTTCATTCCTGAACCTCAAAAACCTATTTTTAAGTGATATACCCTTTTACCAATAGGCTTGTACTCTGACAAATAATCTGAAAAGCAAGACATTAATCCTTCCTCGTCACTGGAGCACTGGAACAGGTGCTGAGCTCCCCATTACACTACTCCAGGCTGTTGACAGGGTAACAAGCTGTGCCTTCATAGGAGCAGTGAGCCTTGTTGTGAGTGATATTGCACGTATTCAGATCATTCCCTGGCTTTCAATGGGAAACTCTGGAACAAGAAGTATGCCTGAGCCCCAAGGGAAAATTTTATAAGTTAAAATGATGCTATGGATGTCTTGATTAAAACAAACAAAAACAAAACAAACAAACAAAACCCACCAGAAAAAATATATAATTATTGTTATTGTAAAGGTCACCCTTGATGCACTGATGAACTAGAGAGTGTGTGACCAACAAACACACAGGTAACAATTTCTGGAACAGGATTTACAATGCATGTAGCAGGATGGACTATGAAGGTCAAAGATATTCACAGAATTATATGCAAAAAGGTACAAAGACCAGCAGATGTCTAAAATAGTCCTTTAGAGATACATAGCTTGACCAAATATAGTAGTGTTGGACACAGCACAGGAATTTCTGTACCTACCTAGTATACCAGTAAAGTAACAAGCCAACTACAAAGTGAATAAAAAACGGTTAGTAGCATATTATTTTGAGGACACATGAAAACATAAATCAGGAAATTATTACATGTGAACTATAGCTGTAATTCATATATTAGATATAATTTGTATTTTTTGAATCCCACTGCTTGCTGTTCTATCTATGCTTGCTTTTTTTTTTTTTTTTTTTTTTTTTTTGATCACCTCGAAACAGCATTATACTTGCTAAGCATCAAGTGTCTTGACCAAAGTCTCCTACCTAATAAATGCACCATCGAGTTATCTTGTACATATTGGCAAGGGTAAGAGAATTTATTCCCTGTAAATGACCAGAAACAGTGAAAGAAGTGATCAGAAACTCTGGTACAGTCAACTGGGGCCAGCAAATTAATATGAAGTTAATAAATATAGATCAGTCAAGGCTAATCTGACTATTGGCAAATAGTAGATGCTTAGTAGCTTAATCTTTACGTAAATGTATTAGAACAAGCTCCCCACATACTCAGCATGTAAATGAGGCAGAAGATGGCAGCCCAGGAAATGTAGGGAAACACAAAGAATTTGCTTATGGGAGATGATGCCAGGCTAGAGCTGGAAGGAAAATGAAGCTTGCAGGAAGTCATTAATGCTTGTGGTTTTGTTGCGCTGTGTGTGTGTGTATTTTCTTTTTCCCCTCCAAGGACTCTTCATCACCATTTCATTTTTATAACACTATTAATATTATTAACAGACATGACAGCATGAATGAGTCAACGAGAAAATCTTCAAAGGTGTCATTTGTACAGACTGGACTTGATGATCACAAAGATCTCTTATAGCTGTCTACATTCCTGAATACTATGCAGAGTTTGCTTTTAAAAAGCAGCCAAAGAGCTAGAATACTGTACCTCAAAAAGTCAATCGTAAATTCACGTATTTTGGAAAACATGTAAAATGCTGCAGTTAAGATTGACAAGATTACAGTGGTAATCTCTGATATGACATCTTATTTTAAGGAATTGTCATGGGAAATAATGGTTTGCTCTTCACAGAAGTACTAGAAGTAGAATTTATTATTTAAAAGGCAAAGTTATTAAAACAGTTGTCAATAATTTACACAAATGACTGAACATGTTTTGAAAGATTTAGATCAAGTCAAGACGGTAGCTGAACGTTGCAGAATGAATAATAGCAGAAGATTATGAATTTACATCCTATAACACTGGGAGAAAATGAATCATACCAAAAGGGGGGAGAAAAAGGCAGGAAAAAAAAAAACAGGGAAACATACCACACTAGTTGGCATGGTTGGTGGATACAACTGTAGAGCACATTACCTTGCAAACACTGAGATCAGCAAGAGTGGAAACTGTTTGAATGCAAATGGAAGGGAAATGTTTGCAGAGCACATTTCGCATGCGTTTTCCTCATTTTGGATCTTGCTTCCTACACTGGTGTATCAGAAACCAGAAATTGTAACATCTCAACAGTGCTACAAGGCCTTTTTTTTTTTTTTTCCCCTCCCAAGCTTCTGGAGAGAGACTAAGCCAAAGATCAGAGGAATTTTATTATGCCTGCTCTGGAGAAGCATTTATTTTATTAGTTTGCCTCCCGGGGAACATTTATTGTTGGAGTGGGATGGGCAGTCCATTACGGTAATCATTACTAAAATTAAATTCTGTAGAAGAAGCCTAGGCATGGGAGGAAAGCCTATTCATCCTATTCATTTCTGAACATAACATTATCTGAAAAGAATGCTGAATTATTAGCTCATTAGTTTTATACACTTGTAAATTCCTAAAATGTAAATGAACATCAATGCAGGGATTGATATTCTGCCTTCATTTGAAGCTGCTATTTGGGAAGCATTAGTTGACATACTTTACATTTCCAGACATCAGTGACAAATACAATAATTACTATTCCTCAAAACAAATGAAAACAAGTAGTTTTGAATGAAAACTAAGCAAAGGCACAAAGGGATTGCAGATGACAGACAACTGGAAGCTGGAGAGAGGTCACTAAAGTATCATGGAGGAAAAAGGCAAGACTCGATTGTCTTAGCTACTTATGGCAGCTACTAGTCATGATATGAAAAGCAAAAATTACTAGAATGTGAAACCTATGGTTATGCAGAATTGTTGCTAAAGCCAACTATAATAAATTCTTTAAGTACTTCTGATGCACCACACACAAAACTTATTATGTATGCATATGGAAATAATAATTACTAGAAAAAACACATGAAGAGAAGAACTGCCCCGCTCGAGAAAAAGGGTTGCAGTACTCTCAGCAAAAGTTAACAAATGGAAAGCAAGACCATGGGAGATGGATTGGATGTATCCTATCATTCACAGGCACTGATATAAATCAGGAGTTTACAATCTTACCTGTGTTTACACAATCTGACATAGCACAGTTACAAAAAATATAAATAAATCAGAAATTGGCAGACTGACAGTAACTTCTCACAGCAGCTGTGAGACACACTGGGACCTGCAAAGTCTGGGTGATCTCTCTACTGGAGGCTGCTGCCAGTGCCCACAGGACTTGCAGCTATCCTGAAATATTCCCTCGCACTTCTTCCAATTCTCCACCCTTCTGACAGCTTTTGCATTTATTTGTTTATTTATGTATTGTGTGCACCTTAATTCCTTATGAAGTTCTTCTGTCGTGTTACAGCATTTTAATGATTTTTATAAACCAGATAACAAAACTAGGAGGTTGTTAAATTGGAATTATGCCTTTTAGTTTGTTTAGTTTGTTAGTAGCTCTTCAGAGAGCCCATGAACAGCATGTTGATATAACAGATGAGAGAGCCAACATTTACAGTGTTTCTTTGCTATCACTAAACCTTCTACCAGTTTCAGAGAGATTGTCCTTGTGTTTGCCATGTTTTCTTTTTTCCTTTTTTTTTTTTTTTTTTTTTTTCTTTTTACTATTGTATTTAAAATATTTAGCTACCAGACCTGAATTCATAGAATCAGGCTACTAAAAAGAACGATTTTCTCCTTTCTTGGGTACTGCTATTAGCATACTTTTTGCTACAGCAACCTGTGAAGAATAGGAGCATGCCTGTTCATCTGCTTGGCTTTCTGTGAGCCAACGAGTTTCCAAAACATAGATGACTTAGGTTCCCACTTAAATTTGTTGTTACTGTCAATAGGCCAAATGAAGTCACAGCTCTCGTACTTGAGCTGAGAAGCTACAGAAAGGTAATACAATGCTGTTGGTTACATTTGTAAGAGTTGAAATTCATTTTATCAACTTCAAGGAAAACAAGTTGGGGATTCTGCAATCAGATGAGCAGTGAGCAAAGATGTTAATTCCAGATCAACAACCCAAGGTGCACAGTAAGCAAACATTGCATATTTCTCTCCTCCACCTCTAATGATCTATGGGAACTTGTGGACAATAGATCCACATCAAAAATCCCATGACTGTTTCTGACCAGACCAGATTTTTGAGGTAGTTGTGTATGAACAGCACAGAAATCCCTATGCAATACTCTGCTCTAGTGTTTTCCACTACTTTTTCCTTATATTCAGCCCATAATCTAAACTGTGGGAAAGGCCCTGAAGTTCCTGGCCCCTGACAGAACGGCAGAACAATGCAGACTGTAATGCTACCTTAGAAAAACTTACAGAGATCCTCTATAAAACAAAAAGGGGAAAACATGGAAGTTTTACTTTCCTTTCCTCTGTTGCTATGCCTAGTATTAATATGCCTGAACCACCATAACAAGCTAATATTAATACACAGCGCCAAATGATAGCAATAATAGGAAATTCTCAGCCATTTAAAAACCACATTTCAGTGACCAACATCTACTAAAGGAAAACAAATTCACTGAAGACCTGATCTCATCCAAAGATTTAAGAAGCAGATCTTGAGAAAGAAGCTAGTCTTGGAAGGACATCTGAGAGAAAGAAAACAAAACCACACCAAAACTAAACAAAGCCAAACCCTTTCCTTTTTGTTTAAAAGCAACCCCTCCACTGCCTTTGGTTAAAAACAAAGCATATTGGAACAAAGTCAAGCCTGGATGAAAAGTCAGTGCTTTTAAAAAGCATCTAGAACTATTAACAGATAAATAAAAATCAGTGATCAGAGGGACGTATCTGTACCAATTCCACAGCATTTAGGTATTATTATCAAATCCCTATTTTCTATCAGGGATTTTCTCTTGACTGAAGTTGAAGAAATCTAGATATTTGGGATAAAGGTAAGTCCACAGCCTGCTTCAGAGTAGCAGCACCATCTAACCACCAGGCTATAGGAAATCATGATTACTAACTCCATTGCACATAACAATATCCTGAACAGACCTTGGGTACTCATTGCATCCATCCTTTTTATTGTGTCTATATGTCTATTCAAGACTCTGAAGCAAAGTATTTTGTCTGGCTGGAATCTGAAAAATAACTTAATCAGGCCAGCACACAGCAAAATGTAACTTCATCTCAAGTATTTACAATACCTGTATATCCGAAATGCAACATGCTGCCCATGAAAATTCTTTTCAGATAGGCATAAGGGCACAATGGTCAATATCATGGCCACATTTACAACAGCACATCCATTTAGATAGTAAATAAAGCATCCAAATTTTCAGCAGAACTCTATTCAAGTATGGCAAGCTCTCCTAAAATCTGCTCTTGACAGTCTAGTCCCAAATACTTAACAACCAAACAAGGACATTTAAATTGAAAAAAAAAAAGCAATTGGAGTTTGTATTAACCATTGTGGAGGGAAGAATCAGTTATTTGAAAGCTGGGGAATAATAAATGACAAAATGCTTTAGTCCATAATAACTGTGTCCACCTCAAAAGGAAACATCCTCCTTATAGTCACTCTCCCATGACAGTGTTGCATTCCACAAGAATGGAAACAGATATTATCTTCCTCTATTCCAAACTCTTCTGCAATGGTTATTAAACTATTTAGCTAAGAAATGACTGACATACTGGCTCAGGGTAGGTGTCTCTCAAATGAATAGGGCATGCCAACAGCAATAGCCTGCCCCTACCAACCTCTTTTCACTAGGCTTTTTACTTCCCTTTGCTATTTCTGTGTTGCTAGAGCTGCTTCATTCCATTGTGACCTAAGATTTTCATAAGCATGCTACATTGCCAAAACAGCTGTTTTGTTTACATCTATTCTGCAAAATATACTGAAATAAAATGTATTAAAGGGAGTAAAGAGGACATACAGGATGGTGTAATTGCTCTTTCCAGTGCTGCTAATGTAGTCCATCAATCTGAGAAAGGAAAAGTTGATTCATATTTTAGTGGTTTCCTTAGTACGTAAAGACCTTGAATGGCAGAAAGATTCTGGCTGGAACTACAATGGTGAACATTTGGACTGTGTGTACACAATATTATGTGGAAATCTCAGCTGTCTTAATATTGGAAAGATCTTACTGATTCTAGGGCCAAGTATTTCCCAGATATAATTGGAAAGGGTAAAGAGCAGTCAGCAACTTTGTTAAGAGCTATTATCATCATTATGATTCCAGCTTTCTTCCTCCAAGGCTCAGCTAGAGATTGTAAAAATAAATACATAAATAAATAAATCTCCAATCCAATCCCAAATCTCTTTTGACAAATAGCATATATAATGCACTGAAATAGATATTTATGATTTTTGAGATTCTCATATGATTCTAATGTTTTATATATCTGATGGTATATTGAAACTGTGAAATAACATATTACCTTGATCTAATGTGAATTTTTTTTTCATTTAAGAGAATTAAAAAAATACATATATTTATATATTCAGAATCTAACCATAAGACTGAAAAATTCACATATTTTTCACTGAAATAGAACGAGAACTGGGGAAATGCAGTAACATTAAGGAAACAAAACCAACTGCCTGCCTTAAGTTTCTCTCTCAGATACTTGCTCCTGTGTAAATATTGATAGCAAAGTGAGAAAGGAGGAGCAATATGTTTCATGCAGTCCTACAAAGCCCTTCTGCAGTCTTAAGGGCACTTCCAAATATATATATTTTATGCACTCTCATCACAGACAAGCATCAAATTTTGTTCTTCATCACTACTGCCCTCCCCACCAGAACTGCTGAATATGAGAAAACTCTGGCCTTAAGAGCTGTGAGAAATCACAAAGGAATTCCGTGACAGACCTAGAAATGAAATCCAGACCTTTGAAACTTACAGGTTTAGCCACTGGACATGATTTAATCACTAGAGAAAAGCACTGGACCTCAGAGGTTATGTACTGGAAGCAGTGACTAAACTACCAGGGAGGAAATACAGAAGAGTCAGTGAAGGAATGGTTATTAAGGCTTCATTAGTCTCGTTGTTCTCCCTCCATATGTACAGTCATTGATAAATATCAAAGGAGATTTCACTATTTTAAGGTGACATATGAAAACTCTACCTGTAGAAGGTGAAACTATATTTTGAATAAAAACACCAGGAAAAGATTTAGAAAGGGAAAGCTCTTATTTCAATAGCCCTAGAAAATCTGAAAATTTTCAGTCAGCTTCAGATCATGCTATGCTACTATGACAGCCCTGGCAAGTTTTTTTCTAATGACCTTGTATTAGAGGTGGAATCTGACAAGTTTTCATTTCCACATGTCTCAATGGTGTACGCTTGTAACCATAAATAAATGTTCTTTCAAACTACCATGAGTTATGGAGTTTCCCAAGGCTCTATATTGGATTCATGCTTTCAACATCCATACACTTCTACCAGTTTGTATTTTTTGACATAATGGTGCAATGTGTCATGCAGATGATACTCAAATTTATCCATCCCTCAATAAAACAAATTGCAACAACAGAGGTACTGCCTGACTGATATTAATAACTAAATAGCTTAGAATTTTGTGAGGATAATGCAAATAAGATGAACAGTAGTACTTGGGTCCCCTTAATGTACATTTATTTCATCCTGTTCCTACCATGGACAGCTGCTGTGTTACTTGCTTTATTTCAGGATAATTTTACCTCTAATGAGAAATATGTTTGACTAATTATATGTACTTAAATAAGGATCTAAACCGTACGCATTCCATACATGGAATTAGGCTCAACACAATTTATCCTGGTTTGTCTTGTTTTAAGTCAAAACAACAAGATTAATTAAACCTATTATTTACCAAGAAAGCAAATATTCATATAGACCAATGCAATACATCTTATCATACGCTGTAAGAAAATAAAAGAGATGGTGGGGCAGAATTTGACCATTGATGAAGACCTTGAGAAATAAATTGATTCCTAAGTAAAAGATCATGTAAATCCATTTAGGTGCTACAAGAGTGTTTTGCCCAGCATTCTTGCCACAATCCCTCCTGATTTAAACTTCAAATAAGCTGATGCCAATTTCATTGACATAATGAAAACAAAATAAATCAAGAGAATAAAGTCTAGAGTCTTTGCCTCTTGGATAAGATGCATTTAGACAGAGTATCAACTGCTATGATGATTTATCTTAGAAATTGAGATGTACTCTCTAAGTAGCACTATTGAAACTAAATTTAATTTTGTTTCTTACCCATCTCCTATTTTAAAAGCAAAGCAGAAACAACATACCTCTGCATTTGTAGAAGAGCTGACAAAGAATATGTGCTCTTCTATGGAACTCAAAAGTAAGGACAATTTCTTTAGGACACAGATGCAATACAAATCAAGAAAAAGATGTATCCAAAAAATTCCTTGGATATGCAGCAGGCTATGGAAAATACTACTGTTAATACCAGACTGGTGAGGAAAGTAAAATAGGGTGAAAGGCATTTACAGTACTTGAAAGGGTAGCATTACGTCAGAAGAAAACTTTGGAGGTATCAGTAGGACGTACACTAGAACCCACACAAGTACATCTTTTACAACAATTTTGAAGAGAGAATACAGCATTATATATATATAGGCATATATATATATGTATATAGAGACTAGGAAGTACAGTAGTACTTCATTATGAGAAGCAGTGGGACTATGATATGAATGTGACTTCTCCACAAGAAAACTAAAAATGTAACTACCTACACAGCTACCATGGGGGGGGAAATGGCAGAAATAGCTGCTAATTCACTGTGGTTTTATAGATTGCATAGTATGAATCTTGCAATGTGAACAGTCTCTCTCTGCAAACAGTCTCTTCCTGGGACTTGAAACTCTTCTTAGAAATTTGCTATTTCTAAACTGAGGGTCTCAGAACTCTGAGAAACAGGAAAGAAAGTCTTATTTCTCAAGAGACAGACAACAGAGATCTTTCTGGATGACTTGCTTATCCTCCTGCAACATTAGTTGGCATCACTCATCCATGCCACTCCCAATATCAAAAGAACCATCACAAATTCCTATTTAGATTTGGAAGGATTATAAAATCAAATGTCTAGCTGCATAAGGGTAGTAGGGCAGCTATAAAGATAACATTATAATAGCAGCTCATGCTGAGTGTATCAAAGAAGTGAAAATGTGGAGCACAGAATCCCATTCCTCAACTAATTACATTTGAATGAAGACATTTAGCCTCTCTCTTTCACCTGGATTGAAAATTGATGCATCATTAGCAGCTCTGATAGGACCAGCCAGCCTGCAAACCAGTACTAACTACTGCCAGAAGATACCTGCAACAACTCTGTCACCAAAATGTCAAACATGCAGCTTCTTAAGAGGTCAAGAAGTCTTTATACTGTTGCTTTGATAGAGGAAAGGCTCATCTACAGAGTTCATGTTGAACAAATCTGATCAGGTGCACTAAGGAACAGTCCTTAAAGTATTCATGCACTCAACAACCTTAGTCAGATAGTCTGATATTCTTCAGGAGATTTTGTACCCTGCTTCATCAAATTCAGTGCTATGCTGATCCTCTTCCTGCCTAATTACCACTTGCTCTTTCAAGCCTTTCTGAATGAGACTTTTTCAACATGTCACACGAAAAGTTCAGTGCATCCTGTCCTGAATAGGAACATCCTGTGGCAACATCTGTCCAATGGCAGTCCAAATCAAGTCTTCCTTCCATGCAAAATCCAAGTATCTACCCTTCTGAAGCCCAACAAAAACACTCATGCAGGATCTTCTAGGTAACAGGAAGCAGAAGGAGGAAATAAGAAAAATACAATAAAATAAAGATAGTCCAAATTTCCTAACCTGAAGCCATAGAAATCTGACCTTTGAGATACATCAATTTGACTGGAAGGCTCTGAGCAACCAGACCTAAGTGGACCTTACTTACATGGTCACTTGGACCAGATGACCTGCAGACCAGATAACCTTCCAACCTAAACTGATTCCGTGCCACAAAGTAAAGGTGACTTAGAGTTCAACAGCTGCTTTACAGCACTTAAAAAACAGTCTTCAAAAAGTCTCAGAAAACACTTAAAGAGAACTCTGAATGAAATGTTTGAAAACAAGGGCTCTGATGTTCTGCTTACAGAGAATCCTAAAAGGAACAACAACAAAACGGAGACCAGCAAAATTCACCTGCTGGGTAAATTATTTACTAATAAAGTGCAAACAAAAATTCAAGACAAGCGGTATCACCTCCTAAAGTGCTTCAGAGCCCTCAGATTTCAGGGTGGGGATGAGAGCTAACTTCACCTTGGTGAAAATGGCAGCATAAATTCCAGAATTTGGAAAGGAAGGATGAAGACCCATAAACAGGATCATAGACATAAAAGTGCTGGATTTCAGGGAGATAAATGCCAAAAGAGAAACTCCTACTGCAGTGAAGCATTGCCTCAGTTCTGAGTTGCTGTTTCCAATGCTGTATTAGACAACTGCCTGCCAGTGAAGTGTTCCACTTCAAAAGGGGTAGGAACAGATCCCTTTTTACTGCTTAGCCAGAGCAAGATGAAAAAGCACTAAGAGGTCAGCTACTTTATGTCTTCTACTGCAGGAGACTGAGAGATGTGTCCTATGTTTTGGGGTAAAAGATATGACTGTTGCAGGACTGAGTTCATTGTGGATATTGGGTACCTTTGCTTCAGGGCTGTTGAGGACAAAAGAAAAAGCTGATGACTTCCTGAAGGCACTGTGCAACTGAGTTAAGAGGACTATGAAGATAAAGCATAGCTACTGGTTACAAGAATCACTCTTAGTAGTGTCAAACCCATTTTCTATGTATACTCTCAGTTGCTTATTCAATATGCATGTGCATTTCTGAAATAAGAGTGTGTTAAACCCCTTGGATGAGTGGGGCCCATGAGTACTTCTGACTCATTTTTTAATTCCTGTGCCTCCAGGGCAGTTTCTGTTTGAATGGCACTATATGGGTACATGAGGTAATTGCTGAATACTTATAAGATTATGCTTATTTGTGCTGAAGGTTTGCTTCTAAGGATTTTTTGTTTTGTTTTGTTTTGTTTCTGTTTTGTTTTGTTTTTTTTCTGTTCATTTTTCTCTTTGATTATGAAGGTCTTGAAACTCCTGACCACTGTTACAGCATCACAGCAGAGGATATGAGAGTATTAGAAAAGAGTAAAGAAAGCTTCATACCATGCATAGACAAATATATGAATTGTATTTTATCCACTCCCCTTGCTTATGACATCCAAAACATGCAAAATTTGAGGAAAAAAATCAACAGAAAAACACCACACATAATTTTACTGAGAACCATGCAAGGGTTTAAAAAAAAGAGCTCTATTTTAATTGCTATTTAATTACTTTAATGTATAAACACCACCAGACATATATGTTTTCTTTCATTATTATTGTTCTATATCTTCAAGCTAGGCAATGTATATATCTGGACTTAATGAACACTGTAAAAGTGGGAGTTCTTAACAAGTACTGAAGTATTTCCCTTAAAATCTGATGTTTGATTATCAAGAAGCTCATCTTTATCTAACAGAAATGTTAGATAAATTTCAGTAAATTTATCTTTTCAGGATTTTCTCTGAAAATATATGTTCATGGATAACATACATATATATGCACATATAGACATGTATGTATATGTTTACATGTATATGCACATAAAAGTACTGACTATATCACTGCTTTGTTGAAATTCAGGAAATGGTTTTACCACAAATAACCTTATATGATTAATTCTGAATGGTTTATTTCTTTGTCACACTGATTTGTGGCAATTACCTTGGGAGCTTGAAGTCATAAATCTTGATAAAGATTATAGTATGCTTCTATATATATTGGTATGTCATCAGAAACAGTGATGATCATTTTATACTAGTGTGAAAAGACGGGGGCTGCTTTGGAGACACTTATGTTCATTTATGTTGTCTGTTCAGATATTTATGACTGATTTAGAGATAAAAATTATAAATTACATTTACATATTTATGAGCAATTGTATGTAATATCCATATTTCTATCAAAACACCATAAATATCCCTATCTTACTATAATGCAAGTCAGAGATCTAACTAAAATGCACCGGTTTTATCTTTCTCCTAAAAAACCCCTACATTTACATGACCAGCCAGATGTAATATGAATAGACAGTGATAACTGATAAACAGTGGTAACACTTAGGGACAATTATACAATTGAAAAGAATTATCTATTATACCATAAGATCTAAAAATATCTTTCTCAGTTTTGAGGTGCAGAAAAGAAAAAGTGAGATAATATGTGGGCTGCAGAACCATGCAATGTAAATTGAAGAGTGCAAGCAGAAACTCACCTCTAACTTTGTTCTTTGTAGCAGCCACTGGAAGCAAGGAAAAGATTGCACAAGAAGAAGAGAACAAAGATAGATTAGATAGAAGTTTGAGTAGGTAAGAATACACAGAAACTTTATCGCTATTGATTCAAAACCAACAAACACTGTTTCTAGGATTATTTAACCTATTTGAGACGGTACAGGTCTATGAGATAGTTCAGATCTATGATTCTGTCAGAAGACCTGTACTGATACATGTAGAAAATATATCACAAGACACACTTAAGAAGCATGGCAATGAGTGGAGAAAAATCATGTACCATTAATCACAAATACGTGAGAACATACGTACACAGATTCATGAATTCTATAATGTACAGCACAATTCACCTGGCTAAAAGCTCATTCTGAAGCACCTACACATCATACATCAGTCTTTTGTTCCTATTTATTGAAATGTAAATCTCCTGTGAAGCTGATTAAAAAAAAAAAAAATCAGTTAAACTGCAGATACTACAATTATTCACACACTATATCATTTTTTCTTCACTGAAGCTCATATCTTCAGATTGTTCTTGCACCCTGAGCAAACATCCACTCGTTAGTGAATATGCAAATCTAAGGGAGCAAACAATATTTTAGCGGTGA
Organism: Nettapus auritus; assembly: GCA_011076525.1. NCBI lineage: Eukaryota > Metazoa > Chordata > Aves > Anseriformes > Anatidae > Nettapus > Nettapus auritus. Next base: position 97,380,499 of record CM021765.1, read on the forward strand.
TCTTTGTTCCAACTCAGAGAAAATAGGGCAGACAAAACAGCTTTTCTTGTGTCCCCTGAAGCAACACGGCTACTAACAGCAAAGACACAACATGGTCATAAACAAAGATAGGAACTTAAAATGTTCTACTATCATCATTCTTGTCTCCAAAATCAAAATAATATTTTCCTGTGTTCTGAGGCTCATGACTAATGTTGCTGATACACAATCAGAACCCAAACTGAAAAGAGATTCACTGTTAGCTGTAAATTACACAAAAAATATACTATCTATAAGTCTTCAAATTCTCATGTGCACTCTGAAAATGAATTCATTCAAGAGTACTTTCATGAAAAAGGTAGCTCAGAAAGTATATAATAATAATAATAATAATAATTCCTCTTCTGCAGTCGTTTTTGTAAAATGGGACTATGGGACAATTCAAAGGCAGATATACTTGTGACCAGAACACAGAGAAAAAGGAGAAAGACCAAACACTCTTTCTGCTCTCTTTGCTCATCTCATTCACACCTGTAGGTCTTATGTCTTTTTTTTTTTTCTGTCTTCCACCTTTTTTCACCAGTGTGGTGTGTCACCAATCAGTTCTTACTAAGACAAGTAAGGAGAGCATGGCAGTGAAGGCCAAGTTACCATAAACGTAGAAATTTTCGGAAAAAAAAAAACAAAAAAAACAAACAAACAAAAAAAACCAACCTTTTAAATTTATGAATGCATCCAAAAATGTCAGTTCTCTAGATTTGTATTTTTCTTCATTGACCCCACTCCCCCACTCTCTACTTCCAGAAGCATTATTCTGCATTAATATAGTTATGCTGGCCACGAAAACAAAATAAAAGCAGTCCTGTCTTGTCTGAAATCAACAGTACTCCATGGAACAGCTCTGCTTTGGGGAGGAACAACAAATGTGGACATGTCTGAAGAGCTATAGTCTTACAGTTAACCTTCCATAAGAGTATTTAACAAGACATACCTGAAAAAAATCTTACATGCACTAAAAACCACTTTAGTAAACAAAACTAATGGTGCCATTTTAATTGTATAGTAAGTGAACAGTTTCTCCTTCATGCAAGTATAAGTTGATAATGAATGCATAGAGTTCATCAATCCGCTCATTTTCTTTTGCTTCCCTCTCTTTTGCAGTCCTGACAATAATATCCACATGAAGATGTTATCACTTCAAGCCAGAATCATGATTTAAACATAAAAAGGTCTGGAGGAAACCCCCTCCAGGTAATTTAAAAGCAACAGGTAACTTTATATTTATATCTAATAATTCAGAATACAGATATATAATTTTCATTTATGTAGTTTATGTATGTATTTTAATCATTTGGAACAAATATACATATATACACATACATAATGGTCACACAAATTATATAGATATATGTACATATATACATGCATATTAAAAGAATAGAAAAGAAAATTAGATAGCTTTATTTTGTAGCAGGAGCACTAGATAATTATTGCCTACCATATATCAGTAAATAAAGAAAAGACGTAAATGAGGTTGTACATTATAATTGGAAGTAGGACAGGTTACTAAGCTTGTTAGACCAATTATAACTTTCTGCATATTCACTAACAGAGGACTGGATGACAGTAACCTTCTTAAAAATGTCATGTTCAATACTTGTAAGTTTTTCCATTGACAGCATGGTCCAATTACAAGTCAATTCGTAAAGTTCAAACTGCACAACAGCCAAATTAGCTAAAAATTGTCTCTCAAAATATAGTTCTGCCTACTGAAGGGAGCTAGCTGGAGCTGTTTCCATCACTAGCCTGTTTTTTTTTTTGTTTGTTTGTTTTGTTTTGTTTTGTTTTGTTTTTTGATATCTAGCATAAGGGAAAGTTCCTGTTCCTTATTGTCTTTGATGTTGGTACTTCTTTTTCCAAAGGTGAAATACTTTTTTTCTCTCTTCCCTCTTTATTTTCCTTGTCACTATGTACAAAGAGATGCTATATTCAAACTATATATTTGGAAATTTTTATCCATCTTTTCACCTTATTAATACAAGAAAGGTCATAGGAGGAGACAAGCAGAGATAAATGTTTTTAATGAGCATCTCTAACACTGAAAATTAGCAGGGGAGGCTGATGTCTCAGTTAGAGCACCAGAACTGGGATAGCTCAGCTTTGCACATCACTGAAGTCAGCAATAAAAGACCTATGGGTTTCAAGAAATAACATTATTGTTGCAATATCTACATTTGCTTTCTGACTGTCCTCAGCAAGTCAGCTATTTCTCTGCATTTCAAACAATCACTTCTAAAATGTGGATGAAATATTATTTGTTTCCAACTCGACTTCCCTGTTTGATGACTAAACAAGCTTTTCAGGGTAGTGAGCATCCTTCTTCTTTAAGTAATATATTTTCAGGATACTGATTTATTTTGAAATCTCTAATATAATTAAAATGGATTAGGAGTGGCCAGTAATTATTTACAGGTACAAGATAACCTAAAAAACTGGAATTTATGTTATTTGTCTGGCATATACTTTCTTTGGCTAAACTAACAAGCCTATCAGGAAACGGACAAAAAAGAAAGACAACTACATGAAATATTTCCCAAGTTCAGGGATTTCTTTAAAACCTGAACACATTTCTAAGTGCATTTTTCTTTAAGCTACTCTGCCTTATCTTTCTCAGGAAATTCATTCTGGATAGGGAAGTATACTACAGAAAATGTGAACAACAACCTTCATTAGAATTTATGGAAGTTTTTAAGAACTGAAGAAGACAACCAGACCAAGATGAAAGACAGACCAAATTCTCAAAAGTCAGGCTGAAAATCATGACAGACCTACTAGATTTCTAGGTAATACAAAAATAAATAAATAAATAAAATAAAAAAACTTGTACTGAACTTTGGTTCTATCAAGATTAAATGATATTTTATTTTTGGAAGTCTCTTCTGGTCAGAGTATATGCAAAACAAAAGGGTTATTTGCTACTAGGGAAAGGTCTAGGAGTGAGAGAATCAGAGAACCACAAGAGTTCAAGGTCAGAGATCTCTGATGAGTTCACTCAGAGATTAGGAAAGGGGATGAAAATTGTACCAAGTCCTGAATCATGACAGTTAATTTTCACATAACTAAGATTTTTAGGGCATCTTTAAAACAGAAAAGCATTTCTGCTATATCTATACTGCTGAAAAAAATGTTTTTAAAAATCACTCTGTATGTAAAAATCTGGGTTCAATTCTCAAACACCGTAATATAACCCTGCTCTTGAATATCAATAACATTGTGTTTTATTTTTTCTGTGATATATCTTTCTGACTCTTTGCTTCTGTATGCCAACAATTGTTAAATTACATTCTTTGATAAATGGTGGTTACAAGTTGTTCAATATTTTTTCCACTGTCAGCTGTCTCTATGCTGTTCAATTTTGTGGACATTTTTAGACAGATTTGATATAGCATTTATTTTATTTTTCTCTTATGTGTGATTTATTATTCGATTTGGGAATTTTGTCTTTAGAGAAAAAAAAAAAAAAAAGAAAAAAAAAAAAAAAAAAAAAAAAAAAAATGTCCTTCCAATTACTTCAATAGATCAATAAAAATAAAAAAGGAAAAAATATTTCTCCCAGATGTCCAGTCCATCTAACCTTTTATTTCAGAAAAATAAGAAGAAAAAGAAAAATATTTGAGGCCAGTGCCCTGTTCTTATTTTATGCATCTATTATATGTATTAAGAAATCAACTAGAGGAAGAAACTAGCACAATATCTAAATGTTATAATGACTAAATAGCTCTTTTCAAGAAAAGAAACAAGATGAAAGTCCTAGTCATAAAGCACATTGCATTGATTTTGTCCTGAATACAGCAACCTACAGTTCCAACAAATCTGGAGGTTCTCTCACCTTCCATATAAATTAAGACACCAGCAGGCTATGGGACAGACATATTTATTCAGTTGTACTACTACTCCAGTCTTAAAACCTTTCACAGTGATGAAATACTAAAAATAACCCCCCCAAAAAAGCATTAAAAAAAAGAATCACATTCCCAATTTTCAAAAGAAAAGGACTAATTTTTACACTACTTAGTTTAGAATTCTCCTTTTAAATTTATGTTGATAATGACAACAATGGCATTTTTTCCCTTTGGATAAGCTGATAGATTAATCAGTGGTCATTTAGGTCACCTAAATGTCAGCTCTGCTTCTCAAACTGGAAAAGCTCCTCTGTGTGACAGAAGGCTTAGTGGGATCATTTTCTCAAGAGAGTAATGCAAATTACTAAGCTGTTACAAACTGAGTAAGAGACCCGTTCAAAGCAAAGATACTGGTATGTGCTGTAATGCAGCATGTTTTAGAGCCTACATTTTAATAACAGCATTTTTCAAAAGCCACCTGGAGGAGAACGAAACCACTATCATTGCCAGAAAACCTTAGTTGGGTTTTGAGTATCCTGCCTTCAGGGAGATGTTGCTTCCCCACCTTGAAGAGTGGTCAATGAATGACAAAGAAACATGGGACCTTGAGAGTTCTTTTAGAACAGGATTAAATTAAGGAACAACAGACCCAGGTACATCCTCACATCCTCTTCTAATTTTCTGCTCTCACATTTGATAGCATTTATTGATATCGCATACACATTTTATAGTGAATGTTCCTTTTTATAAGTTCTGCACACATTGCTCATGGAGATTTCAAAAATATCAGTGGTATTTGCAGATATAATATATATAACCCTATATTCAACTCTGTCTTTATAACCATTAAAGATCTATGCAGCCATGCACATGTAATTACATGCAATTTAAACATGCGACCTTCTATTAGTTATTCAGTCTGCATCATGTCAATAACACAAGTTCCAAAGATAACATCGGGTAATTTCCCTCAGAAATAGATAAATTTAGCGTATTAAATTCATTAAAGGATCTTACAAAAAAATAAAAACCATTCTGGTTCTGAAAATTTAATACGTTTTTTTTTCTTGTGGTTTAAGAGAAAACTTATATAAATATAATATATAAACAAATATAAAATATATATTATGTATATAAACAACATAAACCTATATAAAAATAAGACATCATATTGTATATGTGTTATATACCAGGGATTATGCATCTATATAGTGATTAGTAATTTTTTTTTTCCCCTTAGAACATAAAACATGTTCTAGAAGATAGAGTTGAAAAGGGGACAAACCCACAAACTTGGAAGGGTTATGAATGCCAACTACTGCAACCCCTGCATTTGAAGCAGCATGAATTATGTTTGGACTGCTCCTAACAGGCTGCCTAACATGCTGTTAAGATCTCCGGTGACAGAGACTCCAAGAGCTCTCTAAGTAATCTCTTACAGTGCACAGCCTACTCAGTGGCAAGTTGTTTTCCTGCCATATAAATTAACCTTCATAGACCAAGCCAATTCCTTAACCTTTCTCATAACTTCCATAAGTATAAATAACAACAGAACATGCATTTCTTTAATACAATGTTTTACATATTTGAAGACTTATTTATCTTCTGTGACTAAAGAATCACGTTCTTCCACTTTGTTATTATATGATTTCCAGCTTCCTCCTAATTCTCTTTGTCGTGTCTGCACTCCCCCTCCCCCCCCCATATTTTCAGCAATTTACCTACACTGATCTAAAATCAGTTAAGATATCAAGCTGAGGTGGCACTAGTGAAAGGTAGAATAACTATTTATGATGCCTTCCACCTAACTCTGTGGCTGTGCACTCCAAAGCAGCACTGAGGTCCAACAGAACAGCAGCACACCATGTTCAAGACCAGAGTGACCCCTTAGTACTCCTTTCAGTATTGTTCTACACCCTCCTATTTGCCATTGCGGTTTCACAGATTTATTTCATCCTTTCTGAATATGGGAGCTCACACTAAGTTTTAACCTGTAGGCAAGCCAGACATAAAAAACTTCATAAGCTATCGTGCAGACCCTAATGACAAAACACTACTGCACATCACTGCATCTAGCAAACCTACAAACATGACACTGAGTACACATCTCTGGCAATAACACTCAACTCTTCTGTTATTAAATGAATAACAGAAAATCAAAACACAGCAGCTGCCAGGAGTGTATTATTCACTGTGCTCTGTGAGAAACAGCAATGTTTTGAGAAGTTGCTTTTAAGGCATACTTTTCTGTATAGAACACGACAACCCTAGAAACTTGATAACATTATATTTTATGTGGTGAAACTTTAAAAACCAACATGAAAAATGAGCAGATATTTCAGCATTTTGGTTCTCCACTCACCCTACCACTCTAAAATTCAATGCCAGATAATGAACAAGTATTTTCTGCTGTTCAGAATATTTCCTTTCCAGCCCAATACAAAATAGATTGGTAAAATAGTAATTACTGAACCTAGATAATGAGAAGCAATTCATAAACTGAAACAGAAAAGCTAGAAGGACAGTAAGCATCTTTCAAACTTGCTAATACGATGCTAAACGCTTTAAATATTTTAAAACTGAGACTAGATTATCGCATGCAATGACTTTTATTATGTGATACTAATCACAACATATTGAAGAACATTCAGCTCGATTTTCTTTCTGAAAAGGAGACTATAAATATAGTAATTTTGTTCTCGATACTCATTAAAACTGGCATGATGGAGATTAGCAGAAGCATTGTATAATATAGACATCACTAGAGTTCAGGATTCCAGCTGTAGCTGACTCATATTAGCAGTCAAAAACACATAACACAGCACATTACTGTATAGTGAAACTTGAAGATGATAATCACGCCCTAAAGGCTCCTCTTAAAAGCATCTAGATAACATGATCTGCCTGTCCCCAAATGCTAACTTTATGCATATTATAACACAACTGGACATATAACTTCTACTAGCATTGCAAGCTGCAAGGAAGCAATTTCAGCATGAGTTAAGTTACTATCAAACATTACACGGATTTCACTTGCAAATAAATAGCATAGGTTTTAAACAAGAGTAAATACAATTTTTAGATTTTGTTTCATCAAGGTAACAGAATCTTTTAAGAAGTAACTACAAAAACAACCCTGAAGTGGTAGAATGAACCACTCCAGAAGGTTTTGAGCGTGGTTCTGCCAGGCAGGCATACAAGTGCTTAGTTCTGTCCTCAGTTAATTTTACAGATATTTCAAAACTTAAACCAAGTATTTGAAGATCTTTACTATTCATTCAGCACCTCAGGTGAACTACCACAATTTTCCAAATGCTCAGCTTCTGTGTTTATGTCAGGTCTCCAAAAAGAGCAGAAAGACATGGTCCTGCATGGATACACTTTGCAAACTGCTTAGGAACAAATGGGCTGGTGTAAGGGACAGGGCACAAGCTGCTACTTCCTTCTCCCATGTGCTGCTTCCTTCTACCACCTGCAGATCAATGCATGCCAAACTCAAACTGCTGTCTCCATTTTGCTCCATCCAAGAGTACCCTGTGCACATTTGTGTTTCATGGTTCTGAGACGTTTTTTGTTTGTTTTCAGTGTATATGCTATCTTACATTATTATTAGAAGATATTTTCTGAGCCTACTTGCTTATATCCATTATTTTCCACTCACAGCCTCCAGCTCAGATAACCCACAAAGCTTAGAGGGTTGTCATGTTTGGAAATAAGATTTTCCATAACCAGCATGGAATCGCAAACTTATAACCGTGGGCAAGAAGCTAAACAGACAGACAAACAGCCAGGGCTCTCCTTATGCCACCTGAACTAATTTACCAGTTCACCTACTGCAAACCCTCAGGAGGTGGAAAATGGCTTTCATTGCACACAGTTACTTTCCTTATATTGTTTTTTTTTGTTTGTTTGTTTTTGTTTTTTTTTCCTAAGAATCACAGCCCATGGGATCACTGCATAAAAAGCATTACATCACACATCCATAACAGATCATCTATATGAAATGCTTTCTTAATAAGGTTAACGTATGCATTAAAGGACACCAGAACAGCATCTCAAGCTTGTGGAAACAAGTACATATCTTAACAGATACAGAATTAAACCCTTGAATAGAAAAATAAGATTTTCTGTTCCACAGATATGATTAATTTAGGCTTTTACAGGTATTAGAAGACAAACTTAAGAAAGAATAACAAGACACATGAAAAATACTATAATAAAATGCAGAGCTCAATTGATAGGATTTTCATAAATTTTCTGGGTATCAGTAAGTATGTTTTACATCTAAGCTCTTCTTCAGTTGAAGAATGGGAATTTTAGCTGTGACTTTTCAGCAATGATTTTACTCAGCCTTTAAAAATTCTACATCACATTTTTTTCATGATCCACTTGCAATCATTGCAGTTGTCAGGTCAGGAAATGTACTGGAAAGCTTTATTCCTTTGTCTTGACCTAATAAATTACAGCCATTCCTCTGTCTCTGACAAGAAAGTAGGTTTCAATACTACGGAACATAACTCCTTTGGAACTAGGGAGGTTACAGGACAATTTAAGAACATTAAGATACCTTCACAATTGAAGGAACACACATAATAATCCTGAAAATCCGTATTCGCATGTGTAGATAGTTATTTAATAACGTTTAAGATGTTTATGTTGCAATTACAGATATTTATTGCAACTAACAATGGATCATACTGTTACACACATTACAAGTATACATTGATTTCTGAAGAGTAATGAAACAAGTTTTCACAGGAAGTTTTCGTTTATCAAAACATCTCAAAAATCTTCAAGCTTATCTATGTAGTAATCAAAGTGTAAAATATAATTATCCTTTAATATAGGATTTTGTATTTTTATGGTAAAAGTGCTGAAGATGTAATACCAACTCAACCATGGTGTTTTGTTAAGACCCCTAAATAATAAAACAAAAGCCATGCCAAAGTGGTATCAATTGCACTCGAAACCACACTTTTTCAAATATATACTTAGTCATTTACTAACAAGGTAGCAAGAGGCATTGTTTTCCATATAAATTATTTTGAATTCTAAGCTACAGACACTGATGCACAGGATCTTCAAAAATAAGTCTAGGTCATGTATAAAGTTCACATGAAAAGATGAATTAAAACGGACAGATGGCAAAAGGGAAAGTTCTTCAAAATCAGCAAGTAAAACTAAAAATCAGAGAGTCAAAAAAAGAGAAAAACAGAAATAAATTGATGAAATATAATTCATAAATAAATAAATAAATAGAAGGTTTAGGGAGAAGAAGACTAGAATTAAAGATTTGGGTCAGAAAACTCAGAGAACCACATGTGTGCAGAACATAATACACAAATCTCAAAATTCTGAATTCCAGGCCTTTTCAGCATTTCTGTATTGAAGAATTTCTAAAGGGATGAGAGATACAGTATATAAAGCAGTAACCCATTTAAGATTCTATAATAACTGTAAATGAATACTTAGCATAACTGCATGATGAGAATTTTCTTATTAATAATGACTTCCTTACTATCATTATGAGTAGTATCTGATTTCACTCTTGCTTCTAACATCCTTGTTTCTACAAGGTTGTTACATCACTTATCTTAAAACAACAAAAAAGCCAACAACCCTTTCTTACCAAAAAATCATGTATTTCTTGCACTTCCTATTTTTCATTATTACTTCTCACATTTATTTCTTTCCATGTTAGTGAATACTCTCCCAGATTTTAAAAGCATATGAATGTATTCCTATTTATATAAAAATGTACTATATAAGTATATTACACAATATATTTCATATCTATGTATTTGATACTATGTATTATTTCATATTATTTTAAACGATAACCATATTCAGTTATATGAACATATACCCAATACACATTGCTTTATTATATATATTTATATATATATAAAAAACACGTATAATACTCTATAAAAGGATATATAAAGCAAGACTACACAAACTATAAGCCTTCCTTGCTTTTTCCCAGCTCGGGACTACAATTTGATATATGATACATATGTGATATATAAAATAAAGTGTATTTACACACATACATTACTAAATGTAAACTATAATATATATTGGTACACTTGAAGAGCAATGAATTAAATTAATTTAGAGTAATATGTATAGTCAAGTGAAAAATGACAGATGAGAATGCTTTCATAGCATATTTTTGAGAAACTTCTGAGCAGAATTGTTTTGAGAAATTAGAAAAAAAAAAAAAAAAAAAAAAAAGTAACTGTCTACAGAAAATAATGCAATTCTTGGACCAACCCTCTTAATTATGACTTCTGTAGTAAAATATTCTTATTATTTCCATGATGAAAAAAACAGTTACAGAAGACATGATCTGTGAACCATGCATATTTAACTGAACTGTAAAAACTAAAACATGTTGAGTCTTTACAGTATGGTGATTCATAAAATGAGTTTTTTTGTTTGTTTGTTTGTTTTTTTCCCTCCGGGTTGTTATAAGACTCAAGGTATAATTCAGTAACACAAACTGAAACTTTTCTGTAAAAACAAGGAAACAAACTCTAAACTAGCTGAGAAGGTGGACAAACAAGTTACTATTGGATATTTCTAACTTATTCCTTAGCACCTCTGCCAACATTCTAGACAAAATTTTTACACAAATACAATGAGCTAAATGAGCCCTTTCAGATGAATAATGCACGTATATAGTGTCTAGCTTCAGTCATTGCTGGAAATCAGGGAAACATTTTGAAATGTCACACATTTGTAGCAAAACCAAAGAATTCCGAGACAAAGGAAGTAAGAGGAGCTTGGTGTTGCTGTTTTGGTTTTGCTGTCGGAGCACAGCCAAAAGAGATTTGTAGTTTAGTAATTGAGCAGCACAAAAACCTCCAGCTGTGAACATGTGCTCTGTGATATTCACGCAGGTCCCTAGCAGCTAGCCGGGTAGCTCACCAAGTTACACCAACATGCTGGGGAATTGCCCGCCTCTCGGAGCATGCCAGCAGAGACAGTAAAGACACAGGCAGCTCCATTCTTTTTCTAGGAAACCGAAGAAATCTTTCAAGAATAAGACAATTTCTGAGAAGTTCATGCATGCACCTCATTTCATATTCAGTGCACCCCTTCCAGTTTAGAAGAAGTCTCACATGCAGTCAGTCACAGCATAAATAGAAACTGGCATCACAACTACGACTACTCCTCCTTAAAAACCTCATAAACCTTCTCTTCAAAGAGGTTTATGAATAATGTGAACTAAATAATTCATGGCACTGCAGATGCCAGTCCAAATAGCCCCTTCCTTTTCAAGGTTTCAGTTTGTAGATGTGTGATCAAAAGCCTTCATCAGTCATGATAGTGGCATTTGTACTCACTCCAAACAAACCACATTTGCATCTGAATGTTTTTCATTGAAATGAGAGATATAATATGCAAGCCAAGTCCCAACTAAACTACACTATTTAAATTCAGTCAAATTAAAGGCTGAATGCAACCTAAAAGGTCTACCCTCAGAACAGTAATTTGACACATCGTAAATAAGAACCAGTTTTTGTACCTCAGCACTTGTCTGAAAATTTTGCACAGCATCTTTCTTAGAAGTGCTGCCTCTTCAGGAATTGGAAATCCTGTATATAAAGTAATGATGTACACAGAAACTTAACACACTGCCACCTGTTCAAAGACTTCACCTGTACACATTTACATGAAACCAAGTCAGTAAAACTTATTGCTGTATGAAGGCAACATCAGCTCTGAAGAACATAAAAAGCAAGACCTTCCTATAACAGTTTTAAGAAAATTGATTTTTGCCTATTGTATCAAGTTTTCACCCTGTTTTATCAACCACATTTACTAGTAAGTTGAGGATCATTCTTGGTCACATCCATTGCTCAGCTATAATGCTACATTTATAAGTACCACTGGTAGACGACTCTCAAGAAATGAGGACCTGAAAAAAACAGAGCCTAAATAGCTCAGTCATTGCATGTGGAATGGTAGTAATGGGAGAGTTTCACCTTATATTTCAGGACATGTTGGAGAGAGAAAAAGCACTAAGACCAGATAAAAATTCTTGGTCTTGCCAAGGGAAATAAATACAAATCTCATAAATTGAGGTTAATATTCATCTTTAAACGGCTATTAAGAACAAAAAATGACCTTCTGTTATGAACCTTGGTGGGGATAAACAAGATAATTCTTTTTAATTGCCAGGGGATTTTACTGTAAAGCCACTAGTTTTCTCACTTTTTTTTTTTTCTTTTCTTTTCTTTTCTTTTCTAAATAAGAAAGTCTTCTGATTGCATTTTGCAGTTAAACAGCCTAGTGAGAGTGGAAAGAAGGAAATTATTATGTTATTCCATATTGAATCATTATATATTTTAATTTGAAGTATACCTGTTTTTTTTTTCTTTTAATAAAAAAAAATTGTTTACTTTGCAGAAAACAAAACCCTATGAACTATTAATCCAATGTGCACTGTGTAAGTTGAGGTTTTTGTTTTAAAACCCTTAAATTTAACTATGTGATTAGTGTTTGCACCATATACAAGATACGCTACCACAATCCCAATGGCATTTATTATTGTTTATATTTAATCTATTCAAATATTTAGACAAAGACTGATTTTAAGGGATCACCAATTTTGACATGAAAACACATTTATGTAAACTAAACTAACAATAATAATAATAATAATAATAATAATAATAATAATAATGTGAATGTACTCTAGAAATCAAGGCAATTCCAAAGCATGAAGGTACAGGATTCACAGGAAAACAACAGGGAATGAGTTCTGGCAGACTAGAACAACGGAATGCTATTGAATAAAGCTAAGGAATAATGCTGGAGCATCATATATTGGAAGATGACACTGATGAGGGCAGATGCAGAAAAATGATTATCAACTTCAGACCCCTAGAGCAGCATGAATAAAATCACATCCTTGTGTTCTGGGAAATAAAACAGGCAACTTGGATAGAAATAAAGACAGCCTTTAATTATCTAAAAGTAAATTGGGAGCAACCCATGATAATTCAGAAGTGGCGTTATTATAGAACACAATGCAGAGTTAATTCAGAAATCAGTTTGTTCAAAAACATCAACAGCTGGGTTTAATAATAGACACAATGAATCAGAAATTAAGAAAAGCTTGAGACAGAAGATTATTAAGCAATTCCAATCATATTATTATATTTACACTTAAACAGTGGCAAAGAAACTATATGTTAAAATTATTTAAATAAAAGAAAACAATAATTTAGTTATCATAAAATTATCTAAATAAAGGAAAACAGTTATTTGGATTGATGAGCCACACGGATGTCAAAAAAAAAGTCTACAGTATTGTTTTGTTTAAATGTGTTGTAGAGATATCTGGTAACCCTATTAACAGGGCAAAAGGTAACTTGTCCCATTCCTTTCTTATTTTTAAAATAAGAACTAGAACACGGCCTTGACACAAGACCAAAATATCACTTGAATGAAAAAGTGCTATAATGTTTAAAAATAAAAATAAAGGGTTTTAATTATACCATGCTACATTCTGTTATTTCTATTCATATTCAGTAAGGTCTTCACCTGAAAGTTCTCTCAGCAGTTTTATAATTCCTACGGCACAGGATGCTTAAATTCCATTACATTGGAATTACCTAAGTTGGGTCTGATGACACTGCTCTCAGGCCAGTAAGTATAACAAGTAGCACCCTGACACACTGGTTGCTAACAGCTCAAAACCAAGCATTTCTCAGAAAACAACCTAAGTATAAAGAGACTATTTTTAGACTTCTCTATAATATGGCCCCCTCAATCCTGCTTTTCCACAATGGCCATGTGTTAGGTCCAGATCAGATAAGGTGAACAATTCACCAATTTCGCTCATTATTTTTGTCCTTTTAGCCATCCAATGGAGTCATCAGGAAATAAGGTGATTTCTCCAAATGCTTCCAGAACATGACCTCCCACTGGCTATTATCACTTCTACAGCCAAAGTGATGTTCAGGGCACACCAAAGGCTTGGTTATCACCTCACCTCACTATGAGAGCTGCTCTATGTTGCACCTGCTCTTGGTTCTGCAGTCAGCACAGCACAAGGCAATTGCAAACCTCTCTTCAGCAACAAGACAAATACTTGGTTAGAATGTCAGCCAGAAGATTAACAGCAAAGTGTTCTCTCATATATGATGATTCTTAATACTGATTTCCAGTAAGAAGAAAAAAAAAAAAAAAAAAAAAAAAAAAAAAAGCTATGTAATGAAAGGAACAGCAGCGAAAAGATGGTTCACTGTACAGTTTCTGAAGCCATACTGTACAGTTGCTTGCACACAAACATTAGTTCAAAATAATAATTTAGTATTTTTCCCACCTTCCTTCTCTTTCTCCCACTCACAAGGGGAGCATGCATGCAGACAGAGGAATTTGAATGGTATTTTCTTTGGTTAGCCATTATTTTGGTAAGTTACTATTTCTAACAATACTTGCAAGAAGAAGAACAGAACAACTTTTAAACTCAGCACTTTGTTTACCAAGAAATAACAAGTACCAACCTCTGCATGCTGCATATTGTTTAAAAGTATAGTTTCAAATTAGATTCTCTTCAATGAATGAAAAGAAAAAGAATGCTGGCAAAAACCTGCCACTCAAGGTAAAATGCGGGTATCAGCTCTGTATGAAGCTGATGACCAGAAAGGAAGCAAACAGAAATGTTTGGGCTCTGCAACAACTTACGGCAAACTTACATGTTTTCTGAAAGCGTTAACAACAGATGTGATTCTTGATATTTTTGCATTCTTCATTTTTAAGACAGGAACTGGGAATGTAAGCAGAGTTCACACAGAGGCAATACTGCATAACCTTCCACTTTTCATCATATGGAAAATAGTTCAGAAGCTATTTGCACTACAAAGAATTCCTCTGCGTAAACTGAAGCATATATATATATATAGGTCTCAAAGACAGTCCAGCAGAAAATGTTGGAGGCAATTAATGAATCCCTCTAAAATGGCACACATGAATATATACATTTATTCATTGAAAGTTAATTTTTTTTTTCAATGTGGATGTTTCTTCTGTGATAATATTTTGTTTCCTTTAATTGAAGAAGTTTTTCAGTCCTTTTTGTTTTGCTTTTAAAGTAAAAAACATCATCATCAACAACAAAGTCCTTCCATTGACTTTCCAGGGCTTTCAATCAGAACTGTAACCTGACAGTCAGAAGGGGGTGGAGGGTAGGAAAATGTTTTGGCTTGCACAGCATAAATATTATTTTGCACTTTAAAAATATTTTAAGTTAAAGGTGTATATGCAAGAGACAACTCAGGGTGGCTCAGGGAAAAAAAAAATAAATAAAAAAAAAATCTAAACACCCACTGAATATGACATGGATATTTCTATTGACTTAAGTAGGCTGTGAATCCAGCAACAATTATATCATATTATGTTACTGAAAAATAATAGTGACTTAGGAAAAATGGAAAACAGAAAACAGCTTTAGAATGATCTGCATAATCTGTTATCAACCTTGGCTAAAAGAAATTGCATTTTTCAGCACCCTGTAATGTAGCAATTATCAGTAGTCACATGTACCTTTTATTATTATATACTTATCAGCTAAGATGGATGATTATCAGACAATTTAAATTATCAATAAAAGGCATTATTCAAAAACTTTATCAGAGATAGTACTCACAATAAAGAAAAAAACAACTTCTTTGAAGACTTGCTAACCAGTCAAAGTGACAACTTACATAACAAGATCCAAGTATCAATATACAACCAATACCGTCACAGCAAACAGCTACCTCATGAAGCTCATCCAACAGGAAAAGTAGTATATATAACGTATCTTAAAAAGCAGTGCAAGCAGCAATACAATGGCCTGGCTCTTGACAGTTATTACGCGTGGCTGATAGATTGGTCATGTCTGTATGTTGAGAACAACTCAAATGGAATTCCTCATCTTCCAGGAAGGTGGTTCTAAATGTCATGGTTTTACTCCCTAAACTGCTACATGACTTTTCACACTTTCACCCTAAAATTCGGAGATGTATTGAGAAGCAACATGGAGCTTTATCAGGGAATGGTATTTCTAAAATCTATGCAGTTCATTATGAAACTTTGTTATTCTATATTTTTAGAAGTAAACCATCTTCCACTGTGGAATATAGGGTCTTTTATATGTATATCATTACATGTAAAACCAAGAGATGAAGTTGCTTTCAAACTTAAAACCAGGCTGAGAGCACAGGCATCAAAAGTCCATGGAAAAAAAAAAAAAAAAATATATATATATATATATAAATAATCCCAGGTTATTTAAAAACATGAAATTCAGAGCACTGGAGAAGACATTAAGGATGTAGTATAATAGTAATGAAGATAATTAAATACCAGAAGATAATCATCTTGACATTTTTCAACGCTAAGTCTTTTTTATACTTGAACTATAAAATTTTAGATAGACACATAGATTTATTCAGGCCACAATCACATTTTGAATTAAGTGACCCTAAATCAAGATCGAATGTAACTGCTCTCTGTCCACACCCAGCCACTCACTCTTGTGTGAGGATTTGTTGAAGTGAAGAGCCAAGTGAAGGAACTGATGTGTCTGAAACCCATTTTTTCATACTGGGTTTTTGATTCAGTTCCCTCTCTGGATCCACTTGCCTCCCACATTTCTTCACTATATATAACTGTTTTTTACTTCACTCTATCAAAAAAAAAAAAAAAAAAAAAAAAAAAAAAGCCACATTTCCCTACGTTTTAATCTGAAACTGTTATATAACATGCATTACAGTTCTTATCACAGACACTGTGTAACTATCAGATACACTTTACATCACGTCTCATAAATAGAAACGAATACTAATGTAAGAGAAAAAAATAGCACTACTTGAATCTTTCAGCATTTGCAAACAGGAGATATTTAAGATAAATTTAATCAATTCACTGAAATGGCTGAATATGACTCAAGTTTAACTTCAGTGTTTTAGCTTTAGAAGAAAATACTTTAGATGGATCATAAATTTATGATCATTTAGAGAGCTACCTTAGGTAGTCCATAAGAATGCTAAGATTTATAGGCTTGATAAAGCACATTCCCAAATATCATAAATTAATGAATTACTTGGGAAAAAAAAAGTACAGTAAAATAGTGAAGGGCATATTGAAAACTATTACATTTATTTTGAACTTTATTCCCAGAGAGTGAACAATCTGGCTCTATGAAATGCTACTAAACTTTCAACTGCAAAAGCAGCTATTTTTCCAAGGTAGCATTTAATTAATTTACAGAGTAACTGCTGTGAAAGTTCATTGAGACAAATATTAAAGCTGCTTTTTAAAAGGGTTGGATAATTTTCTGATGATAAACAATACCGGCAGTTTTGTAAGCAAAGACAATGATATAGGAGTAATTAAATCTCCTGCTTCAGGGTATAAGTAGGATCCCTCATGCCCCATGTACAACATGGTCTATTATTAATAACATTTTCTTCATACCACAAATATAAAATTGTAGGTGAATTCCGATGTCTGATCCTCGTCTTAACTTGTTTGCCACTGCTAAAGGCAGCATGGTAGACTACAGAAATACATGGTTTGACATCACCTGACAGTGCCCGGCCTGTGTTTCCACGTGAAGTGCAACAATGCCATCAGAAAAGTAAATGCAGAACTAAGTCTACCACAAACTACCAAATGACCTTTGCATTCTCTAACTTCAAAAGACCATGCCTGTCATCATCATTATCCATGTAATAATGGCAAGCCATACGTTGAGTTGAAATTAAGATGACAAATTGACCAATACTAACACCTTTCTTTGTGCCCACCCAAATGCTTCAACAAGCTAGAACTTCAGAAAACATGAATAAAAGCCAAGGATCCAGCAAAATACATAAATAAGTGAAGCAAAAGGGAGGAAAAGTAGAAGAAAGTGTACATATGTGGATGAACACTGAACACTACAAAAAAAAAGCATCACCAAATTTGACTGTCATTCCATTACCCAGAAATCTAGCAGAAAACCTGTGGCTCTAGACAGCACATTTCACAATATTTCCTAGTAAGACTACAACTAAAGAAAAAAAAAAAAATTTGGTTTATTGGTATGTACTTAGTTATGAACAATTGAAGGAGAACTTTGGCAATTCATGAAAGAAAAATGATGACAAATAGATTTACATCCTGATCACTTTTTAGCATGTATTTTTATATATGTACACTAAGACATAAAATAGCAAAACTTACTAATACCTTTTTGGCAGAAGCAGTATAATGTCACTGAAACCATTGGGCCTATAAAAATACCTTCCCAAAAATGGCAAATGTTACAATTAAAGAACATGGTAAGTAAAAGAAGCCAATAAATTAGGTATAGTAAAGGACCATGTCATATTTCCTCATGAAAACTTCTCATACTTTGCAATACAGTAACTCAGAGGCCAACCTGTAAAGAACTATAGCAGTGGATCTACACCTGAAGTCATGCTAGCTGAGCTACTGATTCCTCCAGCATGCCATTGGGCAGGCATGCATAACTAAGAAATGAAAGCTGAAAAGTACATGGAGGGTCTCCATTTCCACTGAGGTGTTACTGGAATCAGTCAGGGTGCTGAGCACAGGCATCCTGCTCATGCCACTGCCTTCTCTGCCAAGGGCTGTCAGGAGAAGTCGAGGCGCGCAAGCCTTGCCACTGCTTGTTTTCATAGCACGCTATGCACTGCCTCAACCCTCACTCTACCCTGCTCTCACAAATGGTTGACGTCAGCTATGCTGACAATGACCTGATGGCAGACAGAGCCCTTATAACAAGGATCTCAGTAAATGCGGTTCAAGTTAGATGTAATATTCTCACGTGCCATTGGGCTTTCAGGATTTGCCATCTGCAGCCGCATAGGATAATATGCCTTTGTGAGTTACTTTGTCCACGCTGTCTGTACTCAATGAATTGAAATTATGTCTATATTCAGAATTATATGACTACATTCAGAATATATTCAGACACAGTAAAAATAAACAGCTTCTTCCTATGACAATTTTCTACTCAGCCACATAAGACAAAAGTAGAAACCTAAGCTGTTAAGTAGAGAGCTTTTCTGAAAGAATTCCCTGTATTTTTTTATTCCCTGAAATAAAAGTAATTAACTGCAATGCAAAAACCACCACCACAACAACAGAAAGTAAACACAACAAACCAAACCAAGAAAAACTCTTGTTGATAACAGCCTTGTTATTAATGCTAGCCTTAGTTAAATTCACAATCATCCTATCATCCATTCGGGTTTAAGAGAGATCTTCAGCGTTACTATCAGGGGCACGATAGAGGTGGCACAGTTTCCACAAGATATCTGATCCAGAGCATTATTTCCTTCATTTACCTGACTCTACAATTCATAAACTCAGTCATAGCATTTCTGTACAAATAGTATTCCTCTAACAAGGTCTTCAGAAGACTCCTGAGAGTAACCTAATGTTATCAAACATGTTTTGAGCAACGGTTTAGACCAGATGACCTCCACACATCCCTCCCAACCTAAACCATTCTATGACACTAATTAGGTTCCTCTTCTAATCGAAGACAATTGGCAGGTAGAGGTAAAAATATTTTATTAAATCAGTTGGTATATATGGAAAAAGTAAGTTTACAGTAAAATAAAGACTAGGAAATAATAGTGGATTAGCAATGTGAGGGTAGCTCAGAGTTTCCACTCTTGCTGTTCCAAAGTCTCAGAGGCTGTAAAATAAATTACAAGCATGCAGTCAGTACAGTGGGTAGCTTATCCAGACTGCTCTGTGACACATCAGAAAACACTGGCATCCATCCATCTTCACCTGAGCTTTATAACCCTCGTTAAAATCTGAGCATTATTTCTCTTCTGCACTGCATGATGGCAGACGTGCCGGCATCAAGCCTGGCATCATAACACGCAGGGCTAGGAAGCCGCTCACCAGCTTTATAACAACCTTCACAGACACACTATGATGGAATCCTTTAAGGGTCAGTCAGCCCAAGCAATCATCTCCTCAGAGATGTCACTATGATGGTCTGACCTTGCAGCAGACAGCTGGGAGGTCTGTTTTTTCTCTGAGGGTAGTCAGACACTACAACAGGCTGCCAGAGAGGCTGAGGAATCTCTGCTTTTGGAGATGCTCAAAACTTGTTCAATCAAGGCCACAGTAACCTGATATAACTTCAGAACTGTAATTGTTTTGTTCAGGGGGTTGACCACATGACCTTCAAAGCTCTCTTCTAGCCCAAGTAATTCCATCATTAGTTCGATCAAGAATCAGTAATGTTTTACCCGGCAATGTCATTTTCAAGTCCGCACTCCTAAACTTCATCTCTGTCTTGAGTATTTTATAAGAAATATGTTGGGTGGAGGAAAAGATTAAACGGACTTAAATACAGAAAAGAAAAAAAAATATTTCACATAACATTTTTTCTAATACCTACTGATAAGGCAATGGCCCAGCTGAAGTGCATCTACACCAATGCACACAGCATGGGTAACAAACAGGAGGAGCTGGAAGCCATCGTGCAGCAGGCAGGCTACGACTTGGTTGCCATCATGGAGACGTGGTGGGACCACTCTCATGACTGGAGTGCTGCAATGACTGGCTATAAACTCTTCAGAAGGGACAGGCAGCACAGAAGGGGTGGTGGTGTGGCTCTCTATATTAGAGAGTCTTTTGATGTTGTAGAACTCGAGGCTGGGAATGACAAGGTCGAGTCCCTTTGGGTTAGGATCGGCAGGGCCAACAAGGCTAGCGTCCTGGTCGGGGTCTGTTATAGACGGCCAAACCAGGATGAGGAGACAGATGAGGAGTTCTACAGGCAGCTGACAGAAGTTGTGAAATCGTCAGCCCTTGTTCTCGTGGGGGACTTCAACTTCCCTGACATATCCTGGAAGCACAACACAGCCCAGAGAAAGCAGTCCAGGAGGTTTCTGGAGAGCGTGGAAGATAGCTTCCTGACGCAGCTGGTTAGTGAGCCTACCAGGGGTGGCGCCCCGCTAGACCTTCTGTTCACAAACAGAGAAGGACTGGTGGAGGATGTGATTGTCGGGAGCTGTCTTGGGCAGAGTGACCACGAAATGGTGGAGTTCTCTATTCTTGGCGAGGCCAGGAAGGGGACCAGCAAAACCACTGTACTGGACTTCCGGAGGGCTGACTTTGTGCTGCTGAGGACACCGGTTGGCAGAGTCCCTTGGGAGGCGGTTCTGAAGGGCAGAGGAGTCCAGGAAGGCTGGGCGCTCTTCAAGAGGGAAATCTTAATGGCGCAGGAACGGTCTGTCCCCACGTGCCCAAAGACGAGCTGGCGGGGAAGAAGACCAGCCTGGCTGAACAGAGAATTGTGGCTCGAGCTTAGGAGAAAAAAGAGGGTTTATAATCTTTGGAAAAGTGGGCAGGCCACTAAGGAGGACTATAAGGATGTTGCGAAGCTGTGGAGGGACAAAATTAGAAAAGCCAAAGCTCATCTGGAGCTCAATCTGGCTACTGCCGTTAAAGATAACAGAAAATGTTTTTATAAATACATCAACACAAAAAGGAGGACTAAGGAGAATCTCCATCCTTTACTGGATGCGGGGGGAAACTTAGTTACAAGAGATGAGGAAAAGGTGGAGGTGCTTAATGCCTTCTTCGCCTAAGTCTTTAGTGGCAATACCGGTTGTTCTCTGGATACCCAGTTCCCTGAACTGGTGGAAGGGGATGGGGAGCAGGATGTGTCCCTCACTATACACAAAGAAATGGCTGGTGACCTGGTACGGCACTTGGATGCGCACAAGTCGATGAGGCCGGATGGGATCCACCCGAGGGTACTGAGAGAACTGGCAGAGGAGCTGGCCAAGCCGCTTACCATCATTTATCAACAGTCCTGGCTATCGGGGGAGATCCCAGTTGACTGGCGGCTAGCAAACGTGACGCCCATCTACAAGAAGGGCCGGAGGACTGACCCGGGAAACTACAGGCCTCTCAGTTTGACCTCAGTGCCAGGGAAGCTCATGGAGCAGATTATCTTGAGAGTCATCACGCAGCACTTGCAGGGCAAGCAGGCGATCAGGCCCAGTCAGCATGGGTTTATGAAGGGCAGGTCCTGCTTGACGAACCTGATCTCCTTCTATGACAAAGTGACGTGCTGGGTAGATGAGGGAAAGGCTGTGGATGTGGTCTACCTTGACTTCAGCAAGGCTTTTGACACAGTTTCCCACAGCATTCTCCTCAGGAAACTGGCTGCTCTTGGCTTGGACTGGCGCACGCTTCGTTGGGTTAGAAACTGGCTGGATGGCCAGGCCCAAAGAGTCATGGTAAATGGAGTCAAATCCAGTTGGAGGCCGGTCACTAGTGGCGTTCCCCAGGGCTCGGTGCTGGGGCTGGTCCTCTTTAATATCTTCATCGATGATCTGGATGAGGGCATTGAGTGCACCCTCAGTAAGTTTGCAGATGACACCAAGTTAGGTGCGTGTGTCGATCTGCTCGAGGGTAGGAAGGCTCTGCAGGAGGATCTGGATAGGCTGCACCGATGGGCTGAGGTCAACTGCATGAAGTTCAACAAGGCCAAGTGCCGGGTCCTCCACCTGGGGCGCAATAACCCCAAGCAGAGCTACAGGCTGGGAGATGAGTGGTTGGAGAGCTGCCAGGCAGAGAAGGACCTGGGAGTGATGGTTGATAGTCGGCTGAATATGAGCCAGCAGTGTGCTCAGGTGGCCAAGAAGGCCAACAGCATCCTGGCCTGTATAAGAAACAGTGTGACCAGCAGGGCTAGGGAGGTGATCGTCCCCCTGTACTCGGCTCTGGTGAGGCCGCATCTCGAATACTGTGTTCAGTTTTGGGCCCCTCGCTACAAGAAGGACATGGAGGTGCTTGAGCAAGTCCAGAGAAGGGGGACGAAGCTGGTGAGGGGCCTGGAGAACAAGTCCTACGAGGAGCGGCTGAGGGAGCTGGGATTGTTCAGCCTGGAGAAAAGGAGGCTCAGGGGCGACCTTATTGCACTCTACAGGTACCTGAAAGGAGGCTGTAGCGAGGTGGGGGTTGGTCTGTTCTCCCACGTGCCTGGTGACAGGACGAGGGGGAATGGGCTTAAGTTGCGCCAGGGGAGTTTTAGGTTGGATCTTAGGAAGAACTTCTTTACCGAAAGGGTTGTTAGACATTGGAACGGGCTGCCCAGGGAAGTGGTGGAGTCACCATCCCTGGAGATCTTTAAAAGACGTTTAGATGTAGAGCTTAGGGAAACGGTTTAGTGGGGAGTGTTAGTGTTAGGTCAGAGGTTGGACTCGATGATCTTGAGGTCTCTTCCAACCTAGAAATTCTGTGATTCTGTGATTGCCCTGATTCTTGAATAACTTAAAGGAAAAAAAAAAAAAAAAAAAAAAAAAAAAAAAAAAAAAAAAAGTTACAACTACCCCTGAATTAATTCCCTCAATAATATCTTAAATTTTAACTTGAATTGGCATAGAACCTCAGGTGGGGCTGGGTACGAAAAGAATCAACTTCCTTTTCCTGATTATAAATTAATAGTTCTTATAAGAACAAAAGCTTTAGTCATACATTACAAACAACTTAATAGACAGATGATATACAGTAGGAGAATCTTTGTGGTTCTGATGATAGATTAGAGAGAGGCAGGAATGGTATCCACAACAGTTGCACATACATTCTGTATAGTTGGAATTCTAAAATGGCACATAAGTTTTACATGGTATTGTAAACTGCTTTATGTTAAGGGTGATTTCCAGGCTCAAGCAAACACTAATACATACCAAAAACCCAGGGTTTGGCAATCTTCAAAACCCAAGAAACTAGAACAGTCTTGTGGTATCCTCACGACTATATTTTTCTTCAAAATATTAAAGTATAAAACAGTGTTAATAAGCCAGTTTGTATGTTTGTAATTCAAGGGTATGTTCTTGTAATAGAATTTATTCTTGTAACACAAAAAGATGTGTATAGCTAATGGTCATGATTAGCCAGGAAAGGTCTATAGCATATAGAAGCCTGAAACAGTAACAATCTGTGAGGTAGCAAGTACCTAATATGTCACCAAACAATGCAAAGTTTACCTAGCCCCTCCTGCTTTAAAGGCAAATATATATATATCATACTGTTACCACTGTACTGCTTCCTGTTTCAAATCCTTGCTTAATCCAGACACATTATCTCAAGCATGCGCTAAGAACAGACTTCTCATTCCATCCAAATCAAGAAGAGCAGTGAAAGTCCATAACAAAACCTTGATTAACATTCATGGAAGCATAGCAGAATGGTTTGAGTTGGAAGGGACACCTTCCATTACATCGGGTGTCCCAAAGCCCCATCCAACCCAAATTTGAACACTTCCAGGGATAGGGCATCTGCAGCTTCTCTGGCAACCTCTTCCAGTGTCACACTACCCTCAATTTGCTATTTATTTGCAATTTTCCAGAATTTTATTCTACTCATAGCCCAATGCTTCTGCAATACATATAATACAGACCACTCAATTATTTTTGTGTTTCTGTGAATACACATGCCTTAATTCAGCAATGCTCCTGACTTCTAAAAGTAACATACTTGATTTCTGTGCCACTTACAAGGTGTATGGTACCCAAAGTCTCACGAATTTTCTCCCCACTGGTTCAATTCTGTCTAAAAATATACCCTTTCTCCATAGTGTTAATTCATGTTCTCTCTAATACATTACACTCCAGTTCCTGACCTTCCGGGCTACAAACTGTATATTGCTTCATGTCACATGTTAGATTACAGATGCTGAGACTGTGTTTTTCTTTCCATGTAATTGCAATGGGAAAAAAAAAAAAAAAAAAAGTTGCAGTTTTCAAGGCATTTATGAGAACAAGTACAACAGGATCAATATTTTATATTTGAGGTTATTAAATTTCTACTAAAAATCCTATTCATCAGAAAGATCTACACATGTATTCTTCCCCTTACCATTTTTAATCTCTTAAGACATGTGTGACTATATGAATAAGTCAGAAAAATCAAAGAAAAACATTGCTGCGAATGGTTATGGGTGCCAGTTTAACACTAGTATTGATTAAGTACCTCAAACACACTGGAACTTGGCAGAAAAGTCTCCTGCCCCTAGAAATCGATGAAAGATGAATCTGCTTAGACTTTTCTTCACAGACTGGGGAACCGCACTGTTGGGCGTAGAGACAGCAGGTCAGGCTTGCAGCATTGCTGTGGTAAGGGAGCACTGCAGTGTGCATTATAAAGAGCCTGTCTGACAAGCAGAGAGCAATCTTACTCATCTTCAACGTTCTGCTTCATACTTCTTGTGCCTCTTATGCAACCCCATGTAGCGCAAATCTTGCTGCTGTGGAATGACGTGGTGTTTCTGCCCTTTTAGAACAACAGTAAGGAAAAAAAACGGGGAAAGGAACATTGTGCACTTATAAAACTCAACCTTAGTCACCTCACTGAGGTGTCTGACTTCAAAAATCAGTGTCTTAAGTAACCACTGGAAAAGCAGAGGGATCCCAGTGTCTCTTGCTTGGGCTTTGTCTCTGACTTGTCCTTTGGAGGAGCCTACCTCTCCCTCTGTTCATTTATTATGAAGTTTCTTAGAAGTGGTGCTCATGGGTAAACACTACTGGTAGCAGATAATTTTTGGCACACGCTTTTCATGTTGAATTACAGTCTTTTTATTTATTTATTTATTGTAGATCCTTGGTAACAGTTTACTGAAAAGAAGAATATAGAAACTAAGATAAATAAACATTGCTTGGTATCAGTAGTAGTCCCCAAAATTTAACAAAACAAAATACATATCCATGCAAGTGGTTAGTTAAACCAGGCTGCAACTTCACTATTTTTAGAGAAGAAGTGAAGGGCTAGAATGTACATCTGACTTTGGGTCATCATTCACCTGAATGGAGGAAAAAAAAAAAAAAAAAAAAAAAAAAAAAATGGCAAGTCCAAGAGTCTCACTGTTAGAGGACTCAAAGGGCTTACAGTGTGGAGCACTACAGAAACAGGGGAACACACACGTCTTGAGAAGCACTGAGCTGCTGGACAAGAGAATAAAGGTAGCAAGGAAACTGCCTACACCATAAGGATGTGTTTAAAGAATTTGCTAGAAAGGAGCAAGATTCATGCTTGGTATAAAGAGAGAGGTATTTCTGAGAAAAAGAAGTGTAACAGCAGAGGAAAGCTAAAACACATTTGTTTCTTCTTAAAGAAACAAATTAAAACATAAGCAGGATAAAATTAGGCTGTGGCTATTCTGGTAAAATAGGATGAAAAAAAGACTCAGTAGTATTCAACAGTATTAAAATAAAAGAGAAAATTAAACTAATATCCACAAAATCTTTGAGCTGCGTTAGAGCAAACAACACCTGGAATATCCTTTCATGCTGATGTAGGTATCCCTCCTGCCTATGATTACAAAAAATGGAGAATGGGTCAGAATAATACAAAATAACACTATACCATTTTTACTCAAATTCTTGACAATTAATCTCTTCAACTCTCATCACAAGAAGTGAGGGAAATATTAAAGGGTGAAGATACCCATCATCCATTCACATATGACCTTCCCTGAGCTACTGTGGTAGTTGAGACGTATTGTATTAATCTACAGAACACGGGTCATGATATTCACAAAACTTGTCAGTAATTGTGCAAAGATAATGGCTACAAGTATAAGTGATGGTGGCTTTGATATTTTCTAAAATGTTTTTCACCTGACCAGTGTGTTATGTAGCTAGCGCATCACCTCTTTGGGAGAGGAAAATGGAGAAGCAGGTACAGCCCTCCAGTGGGAAACAACTGTGTCAGCATCTCTGAGGTGATACCATCAGCAGGAGAACAGAGTCAGGAACAAGAGTCTCTTTTTCTGTTAGTTTAAAAATATTCTTGCTTAAGAAATGCAGAAATGTTTTCTTTCAATCAGTTGCATTTATATTTCAAAATTTTATTTAATGTGCAACTTATTTCAAGACCTCCACATAGCAGATTTATTATTTTTTTTTTTTTTAAGGCACACAACAGCATTACAAATAAAACCTTTCAGTTGCTCAAAAATACAGTTTTTGGCAAAGTGGGAATGCTTTGCATCCTATGAAAGTTGCTTTTCTAATGTGAATTTTAGTTTTAACATAGAGCAAAACCTGGGCTCATAAATGTTTAAAAGCAAGGGGAGACAGGTAGGGTATTGTTCCAGTTCAACTAAAACTAATGGGATTTTTCTGAGATAAACCTTCACAGTTGTTTTGTCATACTAAATACATTTACGTCACTTGGAAACTTTAAGGACTATCCATACAATGACTAGAAACCATGGAACATGCTGATGTA
The DNA here is from genome assembly GCA_011076525.1 of Nettapus auritus. NCBI lineage: Eukaryota > Metazoa > Chordata > Aves > Anseriformes > Anatidae > Nettapus > Nettapus auritus. The sequence continues at coordinate 97,407,660 of CM021765.1, forward strand.
TTATGGAGTCCAATCAGTACTGTTGACAAGGGAGCAAAGCTGCTTAGAGATGGCAATGAAACTTGTGAACAGTAACGCTGACACAACCTCCCATAGGTCTGGGAGAACAAGCTGCATCTCCTTGCAAAGGTCTACATGGGAGCACCCTTGGCCAAGGCAGAAGTTCCATGTCCCAAGTGGTAAGAATTGTTAAATATCAGCATCCCTCCATTTTGCTGGCCTTACTTTACTGCTCAGCTTATTAATTTAAAAATTAATACATGCATGAATAAACATTAACACTTTTGTCAAATATAACAGAAAAAAAATGAAACAAAACAACAACAAAAAAAAACAACTCATTCTGCAACTACACAACATTCTATATGGATTTTAAATTTAAATATTTAGCTTGATATAACTGCCCAAAAAATATATATAAAAACAAACAAAAACAAATTATCATTTTCCTTCAGCTGCTTTGTAAGATTTGTAACTTACTATTTCTTATTGTATGCTCACTCCTCTTTAGACCCCTACTTGTATTATTTAATTTTTCTGCTGGTCTGCAGATTACAAATCTGTTGTCAGCTTGTCTACCCACATCCATCAGATATGCACAGGGAATAAAGCAGTAAGAATGGGAGACAAAAGGTTATTCCTTCCTGACAAAAATCAGATTCACTAAAAGCAGCATCCAGCTATACCACTTCTAGTAGTAGTAGGCTGGAGAATGCTTTCCACCTATAAATATTACATGTAGCATAGAGAGACAGACATTGCATTACAGGTAACTCTCACTGTATGATCTTTCCAAGAAGTTGCTGTACCTTTAGAAACATAACTTGCAGATACTGCTATTTTAATCATCCCTCAAGAAAAAAAAAAAAAAATATATATATATATATATATATATATATGTACATGTATAGGAAATAAAGCCTAGGAAGTATAAGGAAAAAAAATCAACTTAAATACTCCGCATTTGGTTAAAGAGCATGCCTTTCAATTACTGCTTTGTCATACATTCAGGATGGAGACATCTTTATAAGGAAGAGCGGATAACACAAATACCTCCACATGAACCTCCAGTGACTAAAACTCCCATATATTTAATAAATAGCACTATAACTTTACAGATGGAAGCATCTCTCACTTCACCTGTAGCACTTAGTTAGCAAGGTTAAATCAAAAGCTCACCTAGAAGTGCTTCAGTGACATTCAGCTTTATGTTCTTCTCTTAGTCTCCTTCCAGATTAATCAGCATTCATAACGCAGTGATTCTGACACTTGCAGGAACACAACATGTTACGACAACATGGACCATGATTAATACACCTTTATGTGTACTTGCTATTAATGCAAACTGTTTATTAAATGGTATACATTTATGGAAAAAAAAAAATCATGTATGAACAGCTCTAAGTTATTCCCATATGCATCAGTAATCATTTATGATATTATGAAGAATTATTTAATATCTGCACTCAGCTATCTCATTTTTACAAGATAATCTGTGCAAGCCACAAAAGAGAACATGCTGAATCTGTTAACTATCTTGTTAACTAACTTGTAAACTAAAATAAAACAAACAAACAAAAAGATAACAGTTAACAACAAGAGAACATAAAAACAAAGCAGAGAAACATAGTACATACTCATTTACATTCTTGTTGAAAACCATCTAAAAAACAACTGAAAAGTGCAAGTCAGTGGCATAAATTCAGAGCCCCTCACAAAGGTGCTAACATGAGTTATCCAGGGAAAGAAATGTATCACAAAACTACGAATTCCAAACCTTTGGAGTATGGGAATGAGAAGCAATTCTTACTTCCTTGAAACTTTATGATCTAACATATTCACCACTGTTAAGGGAGCAAAGGTGTATTTCTATTTTAATAAACAAGGTGGAAATGATTATCCTCAGAATAACTATAGTCAGCAACATTTACAAAACCATCCTTTGGGCTAGAAACAGTACTGAAAACTTTACATTAAAACAAAACCGGGGGGGGGGATTAATGGAGTAGCTGTCACCACAATAAGTACCAAATGCCATCATTTCATCATTTATCCTTTTCTCAAAGAGTGCAGAATTCCAGTTCCAAGAGAAAAATGTAGAAATATGTTATAGAAGACACACAGTATAAAGAAGCAATGTGAGGAAAGAAAAAAAACCACTATAGTACAAGAACCATTAACCTTAAAATACAAACAGGAACATCAGCTAAGCACTATGCAATAAGTTAGTCAAAGAGGTTGCTTCTTGGTCTCCATTTGGCTGTGGGCTATAGCTTTCAAAGACAATGGCACGGAGGCATTCCGGAGTCAAAGTGAGTGCATGCCCCTCTCCTATTTGATGGGCAAGAGCCTGTGCAGCTTCAGCTAGGAGCTTCAGAAACAGTACCTTAAACAGCATTGACGATACCTCATCCTGTGAGCTGAGCCATGAGACAAACAGGTATGAATGGAGAGCAACAGCTGCCATGCAAAATCTGACTGACATCTTTGCAAAACAATTTCCAGTCTGTGTGGAGAAAGCGCTGTCAGAAAGAGCTCAACAACCATGAGCTCAGAAAGGAGAAGCTGCTGAAAGCAGCCTGTGCCCGAGGTATCAGACTCAACAGCTGCTGTAAGAGAAACAGTCAGCAGCTCCTCCTCAAAGCAGAACCATTTGCTCCTGTCATCTGCAAGGCATGGGACCCACTTGTCCCACTGTGCCCGAAAAGCAAACCAAAATCTGGCCCAGAACAAGGAATCACAGACAGATTGAGGCCACTGGGGAGCCACCCAAGTTAAAACACATTAGATACCATTGTCATTTATGTGTTTGGACACAACATAGAAGAGCACAAGACTCAAAGGACTTGGGGCTCAGTCCTTAGCAGAGGAAGTCCTTGAGAATAGAGAGAAAATGTTAAAGGCTTATACTCCACACAAAACAATGAATCCATCAAGGAAAATTTTCTTTGCTGAAGCTGTCATAACGTATCAAGTCATACAGATGATCTGACAATTCACATTTATATAAAAGATGTAAACAGTTTAGCCTCTTTGTTATGAACATTTCAAAGACAAGTTTGGAGTTCATTTTTTCCCCTCCTTGTAGATAACGGTAGCACAAGTCCTCAGTGAAGAGGATAGTGTGGTTAGTCACAAATTCCAGAGGTGTGTGTTGGGAGAAATGGGCTAAGAGTTCAGGTCTGCTGAAATGGGTACTCAGGTACATGGGGCTCTTCCACCAACAAGGTAGCCTGTGGGTACCTGACTGATACCCCCATGCGATATAGGGGAAACCTCTGTTGCCCAGATTTAAGCAGCTGCCTGGATTCTTCCACAAAGTTCTGACCCTATTTCAGTATCTCCTAAAAGCAAAATAAAACAGTTCTTTAAACATTTATTTCATTCCTTTAGTTCCTCGATCCAAAATGATTTTTAGTGTATGAAATATGATGAATAGTTGCTCTGCACCACTGAAAATAGGACACAAGGAATTTAGACAGGAAATTTTATGGGTCTTATAAAAGGCAGGATATTAATCAATATAATGACAACATTTATTCAAACAAATGACCATAATGCAAGGCAAATGTATTAGCTACCCTAACAAGACAAAGGATACCACTGAATAGCCAAAGATACGCTTTGTTCTTAAATATGATTGCAGGATCAGCCGTTACCAAAGTAAAAGAAAAACGAGAAGACTTTCTGGATTCTGATATTATGAACAGCTTTTGCACCCTGTGTCTAAAGAATGGGTGTTGTGGGGTGATCCCAACCAGCAGCCAAGCCACCATCCAGTCGATTACTCACTCACCCCCAAGCAGGGTAAAGGAGAGAAAGTGTAAGGCAAAAGAAAGAAAGAAAGAAAAAAAAAAAAAAAAAAAAAAAAAAAGGAAAGAAATGACACAGAGGCAATGACTCACCCCCTCCCACAGCAGACCAATGACCATGCACTCTCTGAGCAATGCCTGCCTTGCAAAACCTTCCCTGTTTTATCACTGAGGATAGCAGTATAAGGTACAGAGCATCTCCCTGGTCAGTGCAGTTCAGCTGCCCTGGCTGTGTCCCCTCCCGGCCTCTTGGCCAACCCCAGGCTGCTCCCTGGGGGAGGGAAGAGTGAGAAGCAGAGGCTGCCTCAGCACTGGGCAAGCACTGCTCAGCATCAGCCAGAGCACTGGTGCATTACCAACACTGCTGCGGTCACCAGCCTAAAATGGAGCACCACACAGGCTGCTGTGAAGAAAATAATCTCCATCCCAACCAGACCCAGTACAATGGGCTAGAGACACCATCAATATTCAAATCGTAAACTGTTTTCATGAAAAAAGTGAAATGAGCTATGAATAAATAAAATTGATAAAATATCAGAGCCTTAACAGCTAGCAGACACCAGTGAAACTTCTCTAATAACAAAGTGACAGCAAATAAATTAACAGCTTGGAGAGAGAGTTAATTGGGCAAAACTTACCAAGGGAACAGCCTATGGTAGGAGGATCTCTCTTTTATAGATGAGAAAATAAGCAACCTCTCACAGTTGCATCCTAAAAATCCTGAAAGGGGAAGCCACAGCGTGTATTTTCTGGAAGGTTGACTACCATAAAATTAGAGTGGGGAGGGGAACAGATTTTAATCATTAGCGGAAGTGAGGTGAAAGATAAGGGCACACAAGCTTTGAAAGAAAGAATTTAAATAACTTGTTTACTTGGCTCATACATTGCAAAGAGAAGGAAATGACAACATAACAGAAATTTACATTAGCAGTCATTTACCTATTCACAATGTGGTCATCACTGCAGAAATCCCATACTAATAAGAAATCTGAGATGGTGATGACATAAATGCATAACATATCTCTTTACATCTGAAGCTCTAATATGACTTCCCCAAAATCAGAGATTGAAGGTAAAGTAAAAGATCACTTAGTCATCTTTCAACACCAGTGCACTGTGCTAAGTGGAAACCCCTCTGATCAATGAAGAGGCAACAACAGTTGGCTGCATGAAGACTGTTTGGCTCAGAATATGAATTATATTGTTCAGTTTGTCACTTGGTGACACAGGAGAATCAGAAAGAACGGCCCTTTTTTAGATATTCAGGGAATATCTACGCTCTCCTTGCAACACCTTCTACAGAAACTTCTCTCCCCCTAAAGGAGGGTACCCCTCCATTCAGCGATATAGAATCAGTTCCGATCTTAATAAATTCTAGTCTTAATCTCATAGTTATGTGGCTTATTTTTATATTTGAGATGTTCAACAGTCTTCAGGTTACAGCTCCTTACACCACTATTTCCAGTATCTTCTGTTTAACAGGTTCTGCTATTCTCAACTACGTTTCCTTTGAGGCTATCTATTTGTGCCTACACCAGTACTTCTACCACTGCACCACTTCACTACATTTTTCATTAAAACAAATTTCTGTGAGACCTACCAAAAAAATACATAACATCTCCTTTCAGCAGATGACACTTTTACATTTTCCTGGTCACCAAAAATTTTTGGTTCTATTGATTCTTCTTCTAGTACCACATCAGAAAAAGAAAATTGACGTTTCTCCTGGTATACCAACAGCAGCAGTTGCAACAGCCCGCATACAATTTCACTGTGTATAAAATATACTACAGGTTCAGGGTAATCAAAGGGCTTCTGGCACAGAATTAAATGGCTTCTGGCACAGGATCTTTGCTAGTCCTCTTTATGCAGAGTAAGTGATATATATATATTTTCCCCTGAAGGAGACCCTAGATTCAAAAGGGGAATTCAATAATACTATGAAGTATTTGGTAATTATTTGCTCAGGATTACTACAGGATTTAGCTATGATCGTAACACTACAGCATGTTATGAACTGTCTGAATTTTTCCTCAGTAAACTGACTACTGACATAACAGTTCAAAACACTCCACAGTCCCCCCAGTGAAACACATTCCTGAGAATACAATCATCATCTAAATCAGTTGGCAGTCAACAAGTATTTTTTTTTAGCATTTCTACAGGTTAAATGTTACAACAAATTTTTGTTAAGAAAGCATAGCTAGCCACTGATATTCTCAGAATCATAGTCAAGGAAATTCAGACTCTAATTCACACTGTCACTCTCATCTATGTTAGACACCAGGAAACTCGATTACATTTGAAGAGATAAAATCCCTCTCCACCAATGACCCAATTTGATGGATCTGTCTTTTCATAGTGTATTAGTTCATCCTATACCAGACTTCTGCTAACTGCTGTGAGAACTCTAGATCCAAAAACATCAGGTAGACTTGTTAGAGTACCTGCAGAAAAGTTTGTTTTTCTCTCTGACACCAAAATGAACAGGCATCGGATTTTTTCTCAGTAAGCCTGCCATTCCTGCTCCGTTTTCTAAAATGAACTTTTCAATTAAAAAAAATACACTGAGAATATCCTTAGGAAAATAATAATAATAATAATGAGTGACTAGAAACTAATTGCTGAAAATATACGCTGTTGTCTCTCATCTATGCCCCACCTGGAGTACTGCATCAGGTCTGGAGCCCCCAGCACAAGAAAGATGTGGACCTGTTAGAGCAAGTCCAAAGGAGGGCTACAAAGATGATCAGAGGACTGGAGCACCTCCCCTACAAAGATAGGATGAGAGAGCTGAGGCTGTTCAACCTGGAGAACAGAAGGCTCTGGGGAGACCTCATTGTGGCCTTTCAGTACATAAAGGGGACTTATAAAAAATAAAAAAAAAAAAAAAAAAAAAAAAAAATATAGAGAAGGACTCTTTACTTGGGTAGATAATGAAAGGAAAAGGGGGATGGTGTTAAACTCAAAGAGGATAGATTTAGAATGGATATTAGGAGGAAAGTCTTCACTGTAAGGGTACTGAGGCACTTGAACAGGTTCCCAACAGAAGCTGTGGATGCCCTATTCCTGGAGGTGTTCAAGGCCAGGGTGGATGGGACCTTGGCCAACCTGATGTAGTGGGTGGCATCCCTGCCCATGGCTGGGGGTTGGAGTTAGATGATCTTTAAGGTCCCTTCCAACCCAAACCATTCTATGATTCTATGATCCACATACACACACAAAAAAGCGTATGTAAAAAAAACGTTAAAAACCTAGATGGGGTATTAATTTCCTGTTTTCTCCTGAAAATTATCTCCTTGTCATTTTACGCTCATAAAAAAATAGTGTGTGTGTGTGTGTGAATATATATGTATATATACAAGTTTGCTCTATGATAGCCAGCATATTCTGTCCTGGCCAGGCTTGAGCTGAAGGACACACACACTATTATCACCTGCTACTTGCCCACTAAACAAAGTCTGTTTTGCATTCTTCACTGGCCTTCTTGTTGTCAGATCCAAAAATGCATCTCAGAAGGATTTTTTTTTTTATACTTGGAAATTCATATTCAGAACTAAACAAGGACTTTCAGAGTAAACAGTTTAATCATCTGAAGTTTTTGTAGCCACTATGAATTTTCACTGTAGGAACATTTAGCTGTAACGCTTTTAGAGCAAAATAAATTTTAAAGAACCCCTGGAGGCATGCATCATAGCTCTTCTCTCTGCTTCTTCCTCTAAGATGGAAAAAAAAAAATAAAAAATGTATTTCTTGGAGCAGGTCAATTTCAGCCAATGCCAGAGGAAAATTCAGCTATGTGCAAAGAAAGCAGGCAACTATTCAGTCTCCCTCCAGTGCAATTAAAGGCAAACCTCTGCAGTTACAACACTGGTTCAGACCTCCTTTCCCTGCCAATGGAATGGCCTTGCCATATTCATCGCTGGTCTGTTCATATGCTGGTATGGTCACTGACATTCAGCAACAGTTCATATATACGATTGTTCTCCCTGTATTAAAGAAAAAAGCTGGAAAAGGTGTTTCAAATTGCTTTTATATCTTAATTGCATTGTGCTTACTAAAAAACAAACAAACAAACAAAAAAAAACACTAAGAAGCAACTGAACATCACCATAAAATTATGAGCGGGCCCAAGACAGTAACAGGTTAATACTAATTTTCATGCTCACAAATCAAACTTAATTTCCAAATGGAGAAACAATTTAGAAAACAACTATAAAACGAGGAATCTTGGTGGCCTGACAATATGATAATGATGACCCTAAGTTGCTGAAGGAGTTGGAAAGCAAAACACAACATTTGAAAAAGGAAGAGATACTGTCTGAGAAACAGATTTGACCATTTTATAGAAATAATGGAAAATCCCCAACCTTTTACCATCAGTGTGTTAAACCAAACAACTACTGTAACATCAGTAAATCTGCCCCAGCAACTGATGCAAAATTGTTCACTGTCAAAATCCCTGGTAAAAAAACCTAGATGGAGTTACCTCACATAAAGAGGTATTCTCACTTCTAAAAGCAAGAATTTAAGAGGAACATAATGCCGGTTGTATTGGGGGTGAGGGAGAAGAGAGTAAAAGCATACTTGTTGCCTCTTCTGGCAAGTGTTTTGGACACAGCAACACAGATTGTTGAATTAAATGCATATTAAAAATTCAATCACTTACATACTTCAAAGTACTTTTTGCTGACAGATAAGAACAATGTACATTTTACATTTATTATTTCAGCTTTGTCTTCTTAAATTCTCAATTTTTAATATCTGAGGTATTCTGGGTCAGAATGCTGAAGCATTTTAATTTATAAGAGAAGTCTTAGACCTGAAAATTTGGTATTTTTCCATACAATCTGCCATTGTAATGTGACATGTTTTACACATCCAGCATGCAGCACATATCTTGGGTGGTAAATTCATTTGCTTGAGAACATAGTTGGACCCTTAGTGAATACTCTGTTTTTAAACAAAATTTGTTTTACATTACAGAGATTACAAGGACATGTAAATAAACAGGCAAAGGTTTACAAAATTCAATTTTAAAATGGTTATATGAAGCACTAACAGGAAAAGAAGCAAATTTCATATTAATCATAGCCCAGTTAGAGACATTTTTTTATTATGTAAGCAAAATTCTTTACACAAGTTAGAAGTGCCGTGCATAAAATATGTAGCTATGAAAATAATAATGGAAACATGAGTGATAAATTCAGAATAATCCTTTTGCTCTCTGTGTAAAAAAACAAACAAACAAACCAAAACCAAGAAGCCTCAGGACTAAATTCTGCTACACATTTTAAAAATTATGTTTTACTTTAAACACATGAAAATTCCTCCTTATTCCATAGAAGATTTAATTACTTTCTTGATGGGGCTTTACACATTTACATTGTACCTACTTTGACGAATGCAGAAGGCCAAAGGTCTCTACTATCTATCTCTGGAAGAGGGCATTTGTACCCATAGCCTTTACAGAAAAAACACATAGGTAAAAACTCTCTCTCATTCTACTCTTCAGCTACTTCCTCTCAAACATTCTTCTGTCCTTTGAAGCTTCTTGAAGAACATTCAAAACATTCTTGCACTTATTAACCAACTATTGCCCTTTCTCATTTTGTTTTAATTCAACCTGTGCCCCTCTGATTTTTGAAGTTTAGCTAATCTATATTCTTTTATTTTTTTTTATTTTTATTTTTTTTGGCTAGCAAGTTTACCCCAATCCTCCAATCCCCCACCTATTCTCATTTCTGGTGTTCTAATTTTTCTTTAAGTATCCTTCAGCAGAGGCTCCTCATTTCACCCCAGCTCTCAGTAAGATACCTCAAGACCATAATCTTGATGTAGGTCTCAGAACTGTATAATCCTTGTCCACAAACTCAATGTATATTCATAGAAGATCTCTAAGCTCTCCTATCTTGCCAATCCACCTCTTTATTCCATGTCTGTCTGACTGGGTCCAAATCAGAATGTCATTAGGCTCTTCCTATAGCCTTTTACTTACAGCTGCCTAGCATGTACCTCATATGTACTACTGTTCAAATGAAGCTCTTCATTCTGCATCTTCCCCTTTTTCCCCTCATCTCCACCTTTAATCTTATTCATGAATCTTACAGTAATAACCATCTGCAGCTCAGCCTTCTAAACATGATTAAAAACACTATACTGATCCCTCTGTTATGTCCTTAACTTTGTCGTCATGCAGATACCTTCTGCATAGCATTTTGAAAATACAGCCTTTCATAGAGGGAAAAATAAAATAAAGTAAACATACCTAGCTCCTGTATGGGAGCATCCCTCATTTTTGCCCAGGCATGTGCAGTTTTGCACTGCCCAAACCCATTCTAAATGTGGCTATGTGGTGGTTTTACCATGCTGGGCAGCTGAACACCACAACCACTCTCTCACTAAGGGGAAGAAGTAAAGGAAAGAACAACTCACGGGTTGAGATAAGGATAATTTAATTAAAGGGAAGAAAATATATATATTAAGGAAATATTATTAATTAACAATTCAACTAAAGGGAAAAAGGGAAAGGAAGGGGGAAAGGGAACCGCAAAACAAAACAAGTACAAGCTATGTGGAAGTGCAGAGGAAAGAAATTATTCTCTACTTCCCACAAATGAGCGATGCCTGACCACGTCCTTGAAGCAGGGCCTCAACGCACGTAGCCGGTGTTCGCGAGGAGGACAGACGTTTTCGCAGCGAAAGCCCACCCCTTCCCTCTTCCTCCTTCTTCCACCTTTTATTGCTGAGTGTGACATCATATGGCATGGAATCTCTTTGGTTGGTTTAGGTCAGCTGCCCTGGTGATGTTTCTCACTTTTTTGCCCACCCCCAGGAGGGTTAGAGAAAGTCCTGATACTGTGCCAGCACTTCTCAGCAGCAGACACAACACTAGTGTGATAACGCTGCTGTTCTAGCTACAAGTGCAGAGCGTGGCACTGTATGGGCTGCTGCAGGGAAAGTTAACATCCCAGCCAGACCCAGTACAGGCTACCAAAGAAAAGGTTTATCAGAGCAGACAAGCACACTGCAGAGCCCTGTTAGCAATGGCTGTTTCAGCATGAATCCTCTGGACCATCTCAGGAAAGAAGCTCTCTTGCGCAACTTAAAAATGCTTCCATCTCCTTCCTTCTGAAATGCAGTACAGCTATGCACAGCCCCAAGGAAGATCATCTGTATTCCATCAGTGCCTTTCTAAAGCCATTTCCATCATTTTCTTTATTGCATAAACATAAACTTACCTTTAAAAAAAATATATATATATGTATATATATATATATATTCACATCCCTCTCATCCTATCCCATTCTCTGTCCAAATGCTAAGATACCAACTTCCACTCATCAACCCATGCTGGAAGCCTCAAAAGCCCATTTAATGGAGTGGGTAATGCTACAGCTGGCAAACCTGATGTATTATTTCTCTTGAAACAGCCCTTCAAAACTGACATATTTCCTAGCGTCAGAATCACAAAAAGGCTGTTGCAACATTAAAACTACTGCTCACACTAACTTATAGAGCAGTAAGATGATGTCATGCTATGCTTCTCTGTTTGATTCTGTTTTCTTGCTTTAAAGTTAGTTTTTATATTCATAGGATCAGCTATGTGATTGAGAAAGTAATGGTTCCCTAAGAAATATCTTTCACAGAAACACTAATAGTAAGAATTTAAAAAGTAGATTAGTTTGCTTAAACTTGGCTTAAAGCAAGGCAAGTAAAAGCTGGAATACAACCATCTTTTAGGGCCCCCAGTTTTACAATCATATGGATAACAGCAAAATTGCGTGCTATTGGTAGCTTTGCTGCTTCATCAGATATTGCTTATTACAAGCACATACTAAGTAACAGTGACAAACACTACAGTGACATTATTTCAAAAGGTGATAACTAAAATAAATGAAAAAAAGTAGAAGCTTAAAACAGTAAGTGACAAATAGTTTCAAAACACATTGCCAAATGACTCCATAAAAACAAACAAACAAAAAACCCACTAAGCCATAGCTTTCAGTCAACAATGCCACCTTTTATATGGTTACCTTTATAAAGATATATATGAAAGCATGCCTGTCTTTGACTAGTCAAACTACTCTTCAAGTCACAGTCATTTAAAATGGCAAACATCTTCCAGCATGCTTACCCTTTCAGCTTGTCCTAACTCTGCAGCCTAGTGTTTTTACTTTCAAAAGATACCTTTTACTTATTCTTTTCACTTTTTAATGGATTTGCTGCTAGAATTTATAACTAGCACATCAAGTCTTTTTTCCTCCTTGCATGCACTGGTTTAACTTCTTTATGATGTCAGATAATTGTTTTGGCCTTAGGCAAGGAATGTGCTTTCTGCTCAGAAAGATGGCTGCATAGCATCTTTACAAAGGAGCCAAATGAGGAAAAATGAGATAGTTGCAGAACATTACATTTCTTTATCTTATCAATTATTGAAGAAATACTTTTTTTATTTAACATGAAAAGAATACTAATAAGAGGTCGAAATATAACACTAAGTTTTTGGTATTAACAGTGCTAAGAGTCACAATAAATAATAAATGCATTTTTTAATGAACATGATAGCAAGACTGCCTGAACACTTCAGTTACAGAAAACAAGCATTGCTATTAAAATAATAAAAGAAAACAGAAATGAATCCAAGTTAATGAACATACAGGGAAGTCCAGCTTCTGCTGAATCTATATCCACTCCTTATTGTATGATGGATAGATTTTATTTCTACTCCGAGTATAATCTGAGATATTGCAGCAAGACAGAAGTATATAACACATACAATGTATGTCTACACTTAAATAGTATCATTATTTAAAAGGGACAATAACCTAATTGATTGTTCAAATTCTGCGTATCTTAAATGACAAACAAAGTTTTTTCAACAATGAAGACGTATTAGATCATTTTCCACTTAAATGTTATGAGAAGAGAAGAAGCAGATGCTCAAGGCCTTCTTTTACAATTTAAACTGAGGAGGAACTTTTGGAAAGCTGAAGGGTAGACCTGGGGAGTTCCCTCAAAGATGGTTTGATAACCTACAGAGTTATTAAAATATATGAATACTTGCAAGATATCAGTGAAGTAGTATATGGGAGGGGAAAAA
>CM021765.1:97420674-97471243 GCA_011076525.1 Nettapus auritus
AGGAACCTGAAATGATATACTTATCTATTTTACTTCCTGCTTCTTTTCACCATGGTATCTCTAACTACCAGATAATGTAGAATTACTTTCCCCCACACACTTCTTATTGCCAAGAAAAAAATAAAAGCCTGCATTCTTTTCGCTTACCAATCTTGCTTCTTAAAATGATGTAGGAAAAATACAGTTGAAGTGACTATATAACTGCTGTCCTTTCATGTTTGATAGTAGTTTTTAGTTATATAAAAGGACAAATATTGAAGGAAATATTCTCCTTTTTAAGGACATTGCGAGCAGCTGCAGTACATCCTGGTCAGGTGTCCTTGAGAAGCCACGTGAACTTATTCAACCAAACGCTGTCCATCCAAAATGCTATTTTAAAACCCTGGAGATGGAGGAAGTCGACTGATCTTACCTGGGCCTAAAAACTTTTTCTTTCCTTTTACTTTGTTCTTTACAACCTACAGGGATCTACCTACCCCATGCTGGTACACTCTAGAGTATAAAAGCATTAATCAAACCAGATAGCAAAATGATCAAAGTACTACGGTCTGATTTATACATTCACCATATACCACATGTGAACTGAAGGAGAACAAGAGATTTCAAATAAAGACTGAAAATACTACTTTAAAACTCTCCGTTTTCCAGACTAAAATATGTTCATGTTGAGCAATAAAAGCCTAAGAAAGTACTAAAAAATTCTAATGAGCCTCGTCTGGATGAGGGGCTTTCTTTCTGCTCTGTGCTGTCTTTTAACTAACAAAGCTGAATGACATGGAAGCCTTTAAGCCTAAACACAAACTTTAAATTATTCTGACACAGTTCTAGACTTCCATTTAGACTGCAGATGGGCAGACTGAGAAAGTACCATTTCTGAAAATATTTTTTTTTCCTCAATCACAAATGAGTCTTCCTAAGCTCTGGTAGCATTGCAAACATTTATTAATCTTTAAGAACAGACTACTATTTTTGATAATGTTGCTATAAATTTTTCACTGTCATAAATTTCAGAGATCACACCAAGAAGCCACAAAGAGGATTGCAAACACTGCCTCAAAAAGAGCAAGGATAAAGTTGGTAAAGATGTGAAATAATCTATCAGAAACATAAATGAGGCTTAGTTCACCAGGAAATATATACACATTTTTTTTCCATGTTGAACACAGAATGAGGAAAAGAAAATAATGATCACAAAACTAACATGTAGAAATATATATATATATATATATTTTCTTCTGGAAAATAAACAGAGACAAAGAGACCCTCTTTTGCCTCTGTTCTATCATCACAGCTACAGTTCCTATTTCCAGTAAAAGTCTGCACCTCCCATAGACAGCAAATATAATTACAGGAATACTTGGGGGAAATCTCTCCATTGGTGCTAATGCTTTCATTCTGTAGATGGAAGGCGCCAAAGCCTAAGTTTTACAATGGTACATTAAAACATGTATAACCTTTACATTTACTCCATTTTGATTATTTTGCTGTTCCTTCTGTTGCTCCATTTACTCAATATTTAGAGATCTATGCTACTGAAGAGAGTTTGAACCCACTCATAACCACAGCACTACTATACATTTCCAATTTTTTCCCCTAATTTGTAAAGAAGCGCTTATAAATAATGATGCTCATGAAAATATCAGTTAAAATTTCATAGTATTGTGAAAGGTTTTACATTGATGAAGCTATTCTTAAATCTCTCAAGTACTTAAAAGCCATCCCTTTTTGCTGGCATGTTTTCTGTTTCTAAAGCAGGTAGTTTTAAAGTTAGAAGATAGAAGCTTGACTTTAGTTCACAAAATAGAACTGAAATTAGCTCTTGTTAACAGCAGCTCTTCTTCCAACACCCTTGTTGAACTTTTTTTGTGAAAAGGCAAACTCAGAAATACCACATTGGTAGCAGATGAGGAAGAAAACATGAGCTATCCTTTGGAGACTTCTGCTGGCAGCTGACTGCTTGATCCATTTCCCTCTAGCATTAAGAGTATAATATGGCAGCAACAAAACAAAATATCTGGTGTGTGGCTTTCCTGACATTTTAACCTCCACATTCAGTTTGGACATTAGGACTTTTTCCAAGGAAAATCAGTAAACAAGATTCAGACTGATATACAAACAAGCATCTCCATTTTAGCTCTTGAGAAAGATGCATAGAATTCAAAGAGTTCAAAACTTAGACATCTTCTCAATCACATACATTAGAACTGTAGCATAACTTACTTGATTTCAATTTATCATTTCTATTAATAAGAGTTTACACAGTTGTCGGTTAATTCCTGAATAACTACATGGTTGCTATAGTCTCCAGTATTTAATAAAGGCATGCAATGAAATCAAGTAGCTGACATATAAACCTCCAGAGGCAGTACTAATCCGAGGCTGGCTAGCTTCTTCTCTGCAGCTTTGGTCGAATGACCTTTTACTTGACCTACAAGCGTAAGTGTCACTGAAGAATATCAATGAGAACTGCAAGTAGCTAACTCTTTACATGACACAAGTTTCCTGGACAATGACTGGTATAGAAGGTTACATTCAAACCAAATTCAAGCATTGTTTTTTTTCAATATCTGCATTTGTTATTCCTAAAAAGTGACAGATTTATCCCCTTCTGCCTTTTTTTCCCCCACAAGAGGCCTTCTCTTTGGAAGTTAAACTCATCTAAAACTACCATAGAGAGAAACAAAATATTGACATGGCTGTCTGATTGCTATGGAATTATTCCAGAGAGAAGAATTTTGAATTAACATGCAACATCATTTTAGCTTTAACATTTTGTGGTTCAGTCACTAGACCTTGCAGTTTATTGCATCTGTGAACCGCATTTGCTTCTGCCAGAAAATAACCTTCTATTTAAGGCACTTGAGGTTGAGAAAAAAATTATCCTCAAACAGATTTCATTAATTCAGGCAAGAGAAAGTTAATACCCCATGACACAACTGATTTGTTTGTAGGGGTGTTAAATGCATCATTTCCCTAATAAAGTAAACCACTAGAGGAATGTGTAGAAGTTGGTGTTCCTTCCCTCAACTCATGAAAAAGCAGCAGTGCCTGCCAGGTGAACTCTGAGGAAAAGTACCAAATGGATCACACTCTGATAAGCACTTTGAAGATACATAAATGAATTTATACAGTTATCTCAACAACAGAAAGACAATTTTGTTTGAACTCCTGTATCTTTTGAGTGGTCCATCTTCCAGGATCCAGCATCATCGCAAATATGTCTTCACTAATTTCCTATAATGTAATACAGCTCTTATAACAACTAAAAAAAAAAAAAGTCTATTTTATCAGTGCATTATAGTTTGAACATCCAGACTTACAACTATGAGCCCCTGCATTCACATGTTCATGGGTATCTATTGAGAAAGAGGGGTTGTCTTCATTTGTTAATCTTTATGAAGTTCAAATTTACCATCTAATCAAAATTAACTAAATAAACAAAAAAAAAAAATCAAAAACAAACAAAAACCACCATCTGGATATCAGAGATATACAACACGATTAATTCAGATTTTAAAAAAAAGAGAGTCTTCTGTCTGATAAGTCTGCAGAATAGAATACACATGTATTCACATAATGCAACAAGAGACATGCCCTCTCACCTTCACCTAACCCACAATCAAACAGATCAGGAATTTATTCCACAAAGCTTTCAGTTTAAGAAATGCATACTGTGCTCCATGGCACCTATCAACTCACTTCTGAGCTACCGTAAGATGGTTTTGATAGCCTGCAAAGATTTCAAAGTTTCCAAAATTCTTCCTATTTATATCTTAAATTGTGAGACCCAGTTCTGTTAGCCTTCTGACTTGGAAGGCCAAATGTGTTTGTTGGAAACAAACAAAGAAAACAACCCCCAAAATCCCTGACCATATACTTCTGTGCTGCTTTCTAAAAATCACCGTCCTTAGTTCTCTGAATTTGAACGACACATTCTCATGATGGGAAGATGATAGTCCTTCAGAAAGCTGAATAAACATAAGACAAAAGCTAAACATTTCTGACACATCAAGATACATTTGAAACATATCATTAAGCAAGACAATTGCCTAATAGATCATCATAAATTGTAACATTGTCACTAAAAAAAAACAAAAAACAACAACAACAACAAAAAAAACCCCTCTGCATATAAATGAACAGGAAATATCAAGCTTTCTGTTTTAATCTGCCTTATCTAGGAAACATAGATATAAAATATGGATGTAAAATCTGTAGGAAAATACAGATGTTAAAGCATTTGTCCTACAGTTATCTGCAGGCTTTCTTACTCTTTAGTGAGTAAAGAAACAAACAATACCCCTAGATGTTGCTAAACAATATCCAAAATACAAAATCAAGCTGCCCAGTCTACTCACATATTTTTAAAAAGTACGTTTAATTGCCTTAATTGCCTATAAAGATCAAAACCTTTATCCTTACCTGGTTGTAGACCACCTCTCATAGTTATAAAGGATTAGTCTCAAAGAAACTGGAGACATCATTTGACCCAGAGAAGTTTACACTATGTAAGATTAAAAAAAGTTTAGGATACTAACACTGAAATGGGCATACTACAATAAAATCAAAAATCAGATGGATATAAGTTGCTTAAGATTCACATCTTCGTCGACTTGGGCCTGGACCACATGCAGGGTATTAATCTGTAAACAGGTGGGGAGCTGGACTGGAAATGTTTACAAGTGCAACATCCAAAAGCCAGATGTGTAAAAGACCAGTAAGAAAAATCAGAAACATTCCCATCGGCAGTCAGTGCTTCACAGAGTCTTCACATGGAATTTCTGCATTTTTTGTGAGACAGTCATGATCAGCAGTTCACTTCCAGCAGCATCGCCAGATATAGCAGCAGTAGCAGAACAGATGTCCAGCCTTGACTTAGAACAGCGGATGTTTTTCTCAAGTGTATCTTCAATGGCTGATCTTGTCACAGCATCCAGATGCACAGGAATTCTGTGATTGCTCAGATGCTGGCTAGCAGCCCTCCCTGTGCATGGGAAGATGGGCACTTCAGCACTGTATTATTTCTCTTAAATGCTGAGATCTTTGCATCAAACAGATATTTCCAACAAATGCATAAGGCATTGTGTAGCTGCTGGGCTAGTTTGGTCAGTGAAGTAAACAGCAGCTTGGCTGCTCTATGAAATCTTTTTTGGTCACTTAAGGCATTGAAATCCTCAAATAAATTTCTCTCAGTATGCTCTCAGCTTGCAGCAGCCCTGTGTATATGCAACCATTCAGCTGTGTACCAGGACCATAAAACAGTAACAAACCAGGAAACAATAAATGAGCTTTCCATAAAGATCTTAAACCCTACAATGACACACCAGAAGTTACTTCACCCAGGTCCAGTTCACATCACTTGTGAGAACCCAAACTATCAGCACGAAGCCACCTCATGTCCTGTGGGATGACAAGGATCACAGTAAACAGTGTCTTGTGAAATAACGATTTGATAGGATGATACTTTGCAGCAGTAGCCTACTAGCCAGTTCGCTTGGCCTATGGTGTTGCCAGGATAACCATAGGCACAGCATTACTTCCTAACGATCCTCTCTGATGAGATGTATGCCAAGCTCAGATATGGAAGGGTAAGCATCATAGTATAGAGAGAAATGGTGCAAATGAAAGCAGCACAGCGTGTAGGGAAGCTAAATCCAGGCTCACGAGGTGTGATATATATGGGATATGAATGCAATGGAAGATATAGCCATATTTGTTACTAATTCAGTCTTCAAAGTTAGCAGACAGTGGATTTTCATGACAACATACCGATGTCGTCATATTCAGGAGAGCCAGTAATTTTTACTTGTCACCTGTGTGGTACTTAACCGAACCAAGTGATTTTGGCATCTCATGACTGCAGGGACAGGAAAGAGGCTTGTATCCACACATTAAACAAGCATTTTGTTTTTAAAATATTTACTTATGTAATATACTATAAACACTGTCTGTGATCTTGCATCTAATCTTACCTTAGCTGTTATTGTTTTCCTTCCAACTAGAGAACCATCAAAAGAACAAACGTATCACAAGTATTGTGACCCAATACACATTTTGAAAGGGGTAAATTATTTGGCTTAAGGAGTCATAACAGTTGCCAGGAACAGGGTTTGACAGAACCACATGATCCCCAGGGCAGCAATCCAACTTTTAGCACGTTATCAAAGACATACATAATTTTCTGACAGTGTCAGATTTAACATTCAGCATCACTATAATTTCTGTCCTAATTTACAAACACTTTAAAGGATTTGTAGTCTCTTAATAATATTTCATTTGCTGTATTTGCAGTTCTTTTAATGCACTATATCTGTTTCTGCATTACAGTAGTGTTCTTGTTCAGCAGAAAAAAAAAAAAAAAACATAAAAAACATGCCACCACCAACTACATACTTTTACGTGCAAATCAAAACTACTTTTAAGTGCAAAACTACTAGACAAATGAAGTATACAGTAATTTCTTACTCAGATGCTCAAACACAAGAGAACAACCAAAAATTCCCCCCAAAATAGATCATCAGCTCCATGATTATTTCAATAGCCACTATTTATCTGACAGACTACTATACTAGTACAACCTACATACCATGTAAAAGTAAAGGCAAGACATTAAACCGGAAGAAACGTGTCAGATCAACAAGCTTAATTGAAAGTGAGGAGATGGAAAATTCTAATTAACTTTGCAAACTAGCTTTGCCTTTGTCAATTACCTTAATTGCACTAGTGGAGTACAGGTTACAATCTTTACTAAAATTTGAATCATGAGAACGTGTCTGAAATCGCTGAAAGAAAAATAACTTCTGAATGCTTCTTAATTATGACAACGTGTAGGATGAAGCAGCATCACATCTGTTGAGACACTATTTCTAAGGTCAAAACCTTTTGAAGTTTATCTACCTACTCAGCTGGTGTAAATAGTGGAAAATTGGGATGTCAGTAATAATCAGTATCTTAATGTAATATTTCTAAACGTTAGGTATTCCACAAACCTTGGGTTGTTTACCTAAGGGTATTCCTATTTCACTACGAATTCTCACAGAGGCAATGGAACTGCCAGGGAGAACATACAAGGGATTTGCCTTGACACTGCTGTAGCAGCAGCTGCCTGAATGGGGGTCAGCAAGAACAGTTCAGATGTTTTTGCAAATAAGACTGTAGCCACAGCAACGTTTGGTGCTGGCAATGGTTCACCTGTTGAAGGGGGCTCAATTTTCTCTCTGAAGGACACACTGCAGATATCCTAGAATGGGAAAAGTTGGAGGCTCAGGAGAACACGCAATCAGCCATCCACATACAATGCAGTTTCAGAGGCTTGGCAGATGTACCTTAGGGATAGGACATGAGAACTGCAGCCCAACACTCAGGAAAAAATCTTAAAGCGCTAAACAATTTCCAAGTTCAGCTCTAGGCAGGACCTACAGTCTCATTAATGTCACACATTACCATAAATAAGTAAAGGCATCTCCTTGCTCATATCCTTATCCTCAAGGCCTATGAAAGACTACCTCCTTTAAGACAATAAATTAAAGTAGCTTCTTTCACCTCTACTATTTTGAGGGAGGTTGACCCAGCAGCCAAACACCCCCTGCTTCTCTCCCACGGGATGGGCAGGAAACAGAGGGTGAGAAGCCTCATGGATTGATACAAGGACATCTTAACAGGGAAAGCAAAATTCATTCCTTCCCACCAGCAGCCAGATGTCCTGCCACTTCCGTGCACACAGGGCCTTGGCATGTGTAGCGGTTGTTTGCGAAGGCAAACACCATAACCACAAACATCCCATCCCAACTTCCTCCTCCTTTCCCTGAGTGTCTATTGCTAAGCAGAGCAATGTATGGTACAGGATATATTTGGGTCAGCTGTCCTGGCTGCGCCCCCTCCTCACCTAACGCCCACCCCCAGCCAGCCAGCCTTGGGGATGGGCAGGTTGAGGAGATGGCCCTGGTGCTGCACCAGCACTGCTCAGCAACTGCCAAATTGCTGGGGGCACCAACAGCCTGCAGGTCACAAATGCAAAGCACAGCACTGTAGGGGCTGCACTGAAGAAAGTTAGTTCTGTCCCAGCCAGACCCAGTGAAAATTAAAGGAAAATATAGTAAATGTAGCCATAACTATCAAAAAAGAGCAACCTCTATCAGAGTAACCCCGCAAATCACCTCTTTAGACACCAAATTTTTGGTGATATAAATAGCCAGGATACCTATGGGAGAAAAAAATAAAATATATTTTAGATCTCTATCACAGCCCTGCAAAACAACATGAGATTTGTTCAGAAACTTTCCTGAAAGTAATTAGAAAAAGGTTTTCAAAAACTATTTATATCAAAAAGATGGAATGCAAGCATAGAAACACTAAAAATTCAGAGAAAAAAAAAAAAAAAAAAAAAAAGCAGTTGGAAATAAGCAAATGGAAATATAGAAATCATAACTAAAAGGAAAAAAAAAAGCCTTCAAAAATAAATCTTACTTTCAGAAATTAAAATGATTCAGTTATGTACTACCTATCCTCACTGTTAAAAAAATCTTTTTTGACAAATACATATTTTCAGGAAATTTTGCCTGTCCCACTACAGCACTTCCCAACTAAAAACCAAATTTCACATCCCTTTGGTGAAAATTTCCCTTCTGTCTGCAACTAAAATTAGCCTTGACACCAAAAGTTACAATGGATCTACTACCTTTACATAGAAAAAATAGATAATTTTGTCCTGCTTTTACACGTAAGAGTCCCAGCTAAAAATAATAAAGTCTAATTTCTCTCCTTCTTAGTATATGAATTTTATCTGCTTAAAGTTCCAGCTATCCGGTACCTGGATTAAGTACTGAATGGGACATCAGCTAGATCAAATAAAGTCCTCCTGTATCTCAGAATACCACATCATATAATCCCATTCATAGAGCCATCAGTCATCATCTTTGCTTGTCAAGGATTCCTACCATTGTTCCTGCTGAGCTCTATCTCCCTCAATAATGCATTTCAGTCAAAGGTAAACAGATCTTCATCCAAACAATTTGTGATTCATTGTGTGTCATGGTTGCTCTAAATGAGGCATCCTGTGATGACATGACAGTTTTTGCAAATAGACGTTGGGACCACACCACTGTCCCAAGAGAGGATGACTTCCTAATCAATAGACATAAGAAAAGGAGACAGGTATATAACAGTATGTTGAATCTTCAGGAGGAAAGGAGTCAGGGAAGATAAGCACAATGCAGTTCCTGTGAGCTTAAAAAAATAAAAATAAAAATAAAAATAAATAAATAAATAAATAAATAAATAAAGAGCTTTTGATAAAATATATACAACAGTTCATTTAATAGTCTATACAAGTTTGAAAGTCCAAGAGTAATGTTTAAGACTACTGATGTCCCCTAGAGAAAGGAAAATTTTATGGATTAAATACTTTATCCGAAAGAGAAATAGATCAGCTGCCATACCACAACCTTGCAGCCTGAGGCAGAAATACTCGATATATTAAATTGCTATATAAACAACCCATGTCTGAAAATAAAGTGCTCTAAAAACTAGAAGAAAAAAATCCATTGAAAACAGCATCTAGTTTTCTCTGAAGTTCTGAAGTTTGCTGGAATATATTATGAAATATAGGCTATGTGAGGGACCCATTTGGCTTTCAGATAGATAACTACAGCATTGATTCAGTTTTCTTTAGCATTTCATTTAAGAGAAAAATAAATAAATAAAACCCTAAACATCAGTATTTGTGTAGTACTTTATACTGTAACATTACTAGGATTCTCTCTCTAGTCTTCTGTTTAATTAAACTGTACTTTTTATTTTTATGATACAGGCACAGCCATTCCAAAAAATAAAATAATAATAATAAAAAATCTTATACTCTGTTCTGAGTTTTTATCAAACCTCTTGTTTTTTTAATAAGGCTACCTCTAAACAGTGAAGCCTTTAAGGTACTTCAATGGGATTACAGATGGCCTGCTAATTCTGCCATTAAATTAATTCAGGGAAGCTCTCCACTGCAGTTACTTCTGCAACAAATAAGACTCAAGTATAAAAGATGCATTAAAATGTGTCTTGGTCACAATGTAAATGCAGAGAGCATTACAGCCATCTCATCTCATGGAGAAGACAGACAAGGAAGACTGTAGCAAACTGCATACTAGAAAAACGTACATATTTATTTTTGGCCCTATACAGATAGGCTATTTACTTTGCATTTGGTATATGTAAGCTAGACGGGCATCTATTAGACCATTTTAGACCTAAGCTGCCTTCCCCCCCCCCCCCCAGGAACTCAAAGTTCAAGGCAGTGGAAGAACAGAATAAATGGTATTTGTTCCACAGAAAGGAAAAATACTGTTAGAGAAACTAAGCAAAGGCAAATGTCTCACAGCCAGTAGATGGCAGAGATGGAAATAGAACTCCAGCACTGTCAAGATCACTCTCGCCTTTCAACCTTGCCCATACAGTTACAGCACATGAATCAATTAAATAACTTCCTTTATTGCAGAATCACAGGAATAACCTTCACATTTTAATATTTCTGTAATATGACTGAAGCACTTCGCGAATGAAGAAGAGTTCTGGTAATGAAGTCAGGCTGTCTGGGTCACGCATATCCTAAACAAGGCTCGCAACAGCTACTCGCAACACATTTACTTCAAAGGTAAAAGGGATGAAGCCTTCGCTTATCCAGCATCACTTTCAATGAAGTAATAGCACTAGGATATTAAAGTAGATAAGTACTGTAAGCAACAATTCTCTTCCCTTCCTCCTTAATGCAGAACACTAGGCTATATGTAGAGAAGAGACGTTTCCCCTCCCCCATCATTTAAACTGCATAAACTATAATTTTAGTAAATCAAGCAAAGAGCTAATCAAGTTTTGATTTGCTAATTACTTCTCAATTTGATTAGAGCTGGCAGCTAATCATCTCTGGAAATGTAAAGTCAATCTTTCACTCACATTTGCAAATCAGGATTTTAGTGTAAAGGAACTGGATATTGTTCACTACATCCTCATAATATTTTTTCCCTATTTTAGCAATTTTAACAATAAGTCTTTCATTTTATTTATTTATTTATGTGGTGCTGCTCTGTATAATAAAAACTCTGCAGAACGGTATGTGGCCCTGGAAGTGAATCACTGACAGGAGACAGTATCGCTAGCATTAAAACTCAAGGGGTATGCCTGCTATATTAAGCAAACACAATGCAATTTAGAAGTATAGTTCACAAAGAAAAAAAGGTATCTAAGAAAGAGGAACAGATCAACACAATTTCAAAATCTAACATTTTTAGAATAAACTTGGAGATGTTGCACTATATCCCATATAGAAATATAGAAATATATAATTTACTGTATTCAGAGTGAACAAGTTAGCTGAAATCATGAAATTAAGAGTACGGTATTTCATTTTGTTCTGAAGCAACACTGTAGTGGAAAAAAATAAATAATGGAGTTCTGCTCTTTTATTTTTTTTTTTTTTATTTTTTTTTTTTTTTCTGAAGAGTTCTTTGCATGATGGACCCACTTAGATTTTTCCTCTTTTGAGCCGAGCACAAACACCTTTCCAAAACCACTAATTCTCTGCTGTTTCTCACTGCCTGGCTGCCACAGAGTCTTCAAACACTAGTTGCGCTAAGGGAAAGATGTGAAATTAATGCCCTGAAAAAGTGTTGTTACAGATATTACAACAGCAATTTCTGGCCACAGTAAAACCTAAGCATAGCTTGAGCAGTAGGCAAGGCCCAAGTCAGTTATCTCTCTTCACACACTCCTGGCTGTGCCTTCTCTACAGAAGACATCATAGAAAAGATCAAGACAGGGTGATCCTGCTTCTTGACTGTCCTCTACGCCATCCACAGCTTCAGTATCTCTCAGTGTGGAGTCCCCTCCTTCACCTAACCAAGCTTACTCAGACTGGACCACTGCTGCTTCTCTGTCTTCTCCAATGTGAAAGGTAAGAAAGGCAGCCATGGCATCTCCCCCATCCAAGCAGTGTCCAGCCTTCCCTCCTGGAAACCATACACTGCAGTGTCACTTTGTTCTCTGCACATCTTCCCTACGAAGAAGCTCTTACCCATAACATAGTCCTTCCTTCCTTACTTAAATTTCTTTTGGTCTACATTTGATTCTTAAGCTGAGCACTTCAGCTGCCAGACTAACATTAATCAAGTCATCCACGAGTTATCATTCCAGATCCCCATCTCCCCCAGTCACACAGTATATTCAGTTCCTTGCGTTACCCAGGCTCCCTTTAATTCCAGCACTACCCCAAAGCCTAGGGAGAGCACGAGCAGGGATGAAGACTGCTCACAACATTTGGGAAGCAGTGCAGAGAATGCTACAGACAAGGCTAGCCAAGTGAAATGGTGAGTAAGGCTTGCCTTCTTCCTCTCTGGTTTCACACTTCGAGATCTGCACCACTGGAGAGACCTGCTGAAACAAAACTACATCTGTGGGGGAAAGGGCAAAATGGTGTGAAATAACACTCCTTCAATTCAAATTAACAGGGAATGGGGCATGCTAATAGTTTATACCTAATTCACTTTTCAAGTAATTTATTTATAACTAATCCACTACATTACTCTTGTGAAAGCTACCTATCCTAATGAAGACATGGTGAGAGAGAGAGAGAGAGAGAGAGAAAAGACAAATAGCAGAAACCCTCCAAATGAAGAACTTTTTTTTTTTTTTTCTTTGAAAGGTAGAGTGTAATTCCGTATAATTAAAACACCATGAAACAGGTCCATTTTACAGAAAATACATTTTAAAGAAAAAACTCAGAGCCTGTCAAAAACATTTTACTTGAAGTTTCTCCTAAAAGATACTTGGATTGTTTTCTTTTGCAATTACCTCTCACTTAACATTTAAAATGTCTTATTTATATGAGACTTTTTAAAGATAATTTTAAAACAATTTTTTTACTGTCATTCAAAAGAAATTTTAAATAATTCATTTAATGAAGAAATTCTAACAGTGAGACTTTGTTACAAATTTGAATGATTACTCTATATTCTCCATGAAATAAGTTATCTATCCAGCTGTATCTAGCAGTCAAAAATATCTGGTATTACAAAAAAAGAGGACATAAAAATTGATTCTATTGTCTATAATCTGTTACTACAATAATTTTCTCAGAGTTGTTGATGTCATTGAATACTGTTAACTCTTTTCCCCAGAAAAGGCTTCCATCTGTTTCTGCTTCTCTCTTATCTAACACCAGAATACTAGAAGTCAGTGTTTTGATGGAGGAGAGGGAATACAAAAAGCGCTGTTTAACAGTGTCACTGATTCTTTAGTCTGACAGACTTCAAATTTTGAGTACTATCATTGATTTAGAGTCATACATTACAAGAATGACTGATTACTCATAACTGATAATAACCATCAGATGTTTTACAAGTTAATTATCAGTACATTAATTTTTGAACAAATTAAAATGCAAATATTCAACTCTGGCTTGTGCAATGTAGTACTTATATATTTTAATAATAAAATTTAAAAGGTAAGGAATTCTCCATTTTATTTACTGATTGCTATGAAATCACAGCAAGCACGCTGCTACTCTGCTTGTTCTTCAACTCCCCCATAAAATAATCACACATAAGCTATATTCTTAATTACCCTGAAATTGAATTTGGGACCAGAAGCTAATAACAGTAACAACGAAATCTAAAAAGAAGTGCATAGTTTTTGACATTTGATGTCTGTTGTAGTACACTATATAACAAAACACCAACTACCCCTGTGTTGTACAGTGCAACCACCTTTTAATCCAGTTTCAAATGCAAGGAAAATGGAGAACATTTTCCCTCTGATATAATGTTCTAGGCATTACCGATTAAAAGTGTTGTATTTAATTTTAGTAGCTCGTTATCTAGTACGTCTTGTGTCAGAACACAAATACCAGATGCATTCTAAAACATCCTTGAAAACACAAGATAAAAGGACACTGGAAAAATAAATAAATGAATAAATAAATACCATAATTCTACACAACTTTTAGTTCTGTTATGACCAGAAGCAAAATCTAAATTTAGTTATTTGTGATTTTGGCAGTCATTTCAAAAACTGTAAAGCACAGTTAGAAAATAACTTATCTGTTTTAATGGAAACCACGTGAAAGAACAGTGCTTATATTTGCTAGCAAAGATCTTGGAAAAAACTCATTTGTTAGCATTCTGTTGATAAATCATCCTGCATTCAACCTAAACTACTAAGTATCAAGCAACTAGCAATAACATTTGCATTTTATGTTTAAGTTACACTAAAATTTCAGTATGAAATATATTGTCTACAGAAAGGTACACCTACAAAGTTTTCAAAGCCTCTGAAAAATACAGTTGAGATGATATCTATTTAACCAGTATTTTTCAAACATAGTAAACCAAAACTAAAAAAAATAATAATGTCTTTGTAGGAAGTGATAACACTAGCACTCTTTTCCATCAAAGATGAAAACTTTGCAATTCAGTTTGGATAGCAAGTGCTTAAGTGCCAAACGCTCACTGCAAATCTTTTAAACAAATCAAATCAGTCCATCTATTTCATCTCTGCAACTTTATTCCTTCTTTAGAAAAATGAAGTTGTTATGAAAACTAAAGACTTGCACATAAACACACACGCAAAGCAAGGAAAAAGAAAAGCTGGTGTTAAACCACTAAGAGACAGGGTTTAAGTTTTCTTTTGTTTGTTTTTTTCCCCCCCCCCCCCCCTTTTTTTTTTCCCCCTGAGAATGCCAAAAAAAACAGCAGAAAATAAATAGGTTGCTTTTCTTGGGAAAAAGCACCTTACCTAGCAAATTCCATTTACTTGTTGAGAAAACCAGTTCTAACAGTTTTTGTTCCAGCCATTTCTCCCAATAACCATCTGTGCCAATTAATGCAGCAAATCACTGGAATGATTCATATCTATAGTTTAATAAAAAATTCATAACTTAAATGAACTAAGGAACCAGGATGTTGACAAGCTTACTTTGCAAAGAACAAAGAAATTACACTAAGGCAAGATATGAACTCCAGACCCTTTATCATACATCAAATTTCATAAGAACACTAAAAGTTATGAAGTCTACTATCATTCCCTTAACTTCAAATGAATATTCCATTCATTAGCAATTAAACTGTATGGTGAATGAAAAATCTCCAGAGATTTAATTTTTATGCATCTGCAGACATAAGAATCATAGTGGAATAGCTGTAAAATCTTCTTGCCCATTTCTCTGATTTAAATGTTAGAAATGAGGATGTTTTACATTTATTTTTTATACTAATGCTGGATGTCTATTTCTGGCAGTTCTGAAAGTTCACCTACACTTCAAAAAATGTTCAAGTTCTTCAGTGCATCCTGCAGCTTTTTCACGTTACTCTCCACTGAGCACTCTCCTTGATGCAGAGTAACTTCTTTGGGTGGAGAATGAACCTCATTTTGCAAATTAAAGATCCTGCTTCCCAAGAAACCTTCATCAAATCCACAGCTGGCTGAGAACCAATTTAGCGTTCACATCCTTAGCCAAAAATAAGTCAACTTCTGGATTAAACTATATATTGGTAATATGAATAATGGTCAAAGGATGTAAAGAATTTACAAGCCAATATAAATAAATAAATATATATACATAACCTGGAATATTTCCTTTTGGGAACTTATTAGAAAGACAAATAATTATTTTATTCAATATCTTAAACATTAGAATCTTGATGGCTATCGGATTAGAGAAAGATTTAGATAGAGGTAAATTAACACTTGCTTTCACTAGTTTTTTTGTTGTTTGTTTGTTTTTATACACGACAAAACTCTAACAATAAATCACTGGTTCACTGTAGCAGGAAATTAGGAAGCAAAGTTTAAATCCTTTTACTTCAACTGAAGCAGTTATTTTCCAGCGAGATTTCATCCTATTCTTGTTTACCTATTCTATAGTGTGGCAGAACACAGTGCTGTGATATTGAAAGAAAGCCATGCATCTTCTCCTTAAACAGATCTTTACCTCCTTTATAAATTCAGTTTTCACCACATCTGTTAACATAGTAAGTCAGGTAATTCTTATGGGCTGTACAAATTGCTTGCTCACATTCACGTTAATCCTTCAAGTATCTAATAAGATGCCTAGTATCAAAACTTGCTGCTATAAAAATAAATAATTAAATATTTTAACTTAAAAGAGTCATCATTTTCCATTTCACCAGTAAGATGTGTATAATTTTGATATAGTAATGTAACTGTCCTAATTAACAGGCAATAGGATATTCTAAGTTGAAACGTGCATTAACTATTCCCATGTACACAAAATATATAAATAGTCTTTGAAGATGTACATCAAGAGAATAAAAAATGATTATTTACTCTGCAGTTAACTGACAATGAACTAAAAGTTATGACAATTTCTGCTCGATGTTATAGTTACAAGAACGTAACGGTGTTGAGAAAAGATAGGTCACCCAAACTCAGCATACTCCAAAACATGATAGCTCAGTCACTCTAAGACAGAGATTCCAAAATGTTAGTAGTTTTAGGAAAATAAGTCCTGAAATCTTTTGTTAGAAATTGTGCTGTCCATTTGAAAACAAAACAAAACAAAAAAAACAACATACCTTTCAATTCTCAGTGTGCTCCCAGCTTTATCTCTTTGAAATTTTTTTCATCATCTTTAAGATAATAAAATACCTACTAAGAACAGACGTCTTTCAGAATTAAGAAGTCCACTACCTATGCCTTGTTCAGTCTTACCATATCCTCTTACTTCCTCTTAAGTTTCCATATACATGTATACATGGCTCGAGTTATTGAAAGCTTTTAGGGAATCTAGCTTGCAGTTACCAATAGCTCCAGAAAAGAAAAAACAGCTAAGACTTACTTGAGCAAGAAATTGGACTTGAACTGAAGAAAGAATTGTAAAAAACATTGTTTCCCAAATACAGACATACATAAGGATCATCTTAAATATGGGCTGCATTACTTGGTTATCTAGGATCTACTCTGGATTACCTCAGTACCTGCAACCATTCTTTTTCACAGACACATTACATTTCTCACTAATTTACTTGCACAATTATTACTGCTTCGAGGCAAAGCTAAGGTTTGGGTTCCTTTAAGGGTTACTTGTGTTCTGTTTCTAGACATATGAAGTGAGTTGAAGAAGAGATCTAACAATTAACTGAACTATTGTCTTTTGCTTTTTTACAATAGCCTAGATTTTTCTATATCTCTCAGTAGCAGAACGATTAAATATATATATATAGTTGAATACAAAAAAACTTATATAGTTGAATACATCTAACTCCTCCCCTACCATTTACTCTCTCCTAAGTCTATCAAACCCACAGATAAGAAACAGTTAAAGAAGATACAGATGGTAGGAACAAAACACAGCTGTTTTCTCATGCACCAGAACTGATGTGAACCAGCTCTCAATCAAGAGCAAGCAAGCCCTGACAGGATCAAAGGACCTCTGAACTATGGAGTGCCTTGCACTGTGAAAGAGTGCACAGTGTTGGAAGACTAAGTGTCATAAGGTCATACGAATGCTTGCAAACTATTGAACGCAGCATTTCTGGCAATATCATTTACGGCAAGAAGGAACTACTGGGATAACTAAACAGAGGTTTTTCAGGCATGCCCAGAAGCACAAGTAACATGGCAGAACAGTAGAGACTTCTGCATATTTTTTTGCAGAAAACAAAGATTAACAAGTCAATATATATTATTTTTACATTGACTGATACACAAAGATGATGTCTAAACAGCAACTGTATATAACTTAGGAATAATCGATACGTACACGCTCCACAGAGACAGATTATTTAATTCTAAGTATTTTTACAGTTGGCAAATCATTCTCTGTTACGCATTTTTTCTTTCATTAAGGTTCTATATAATTTGATCAAATAAGGCAAAGTGTATCCCAGCAGGAGGTTGAAAATAAGTCTTGCTGATACCAAGTTGTACTTCTCAGGAGGACTGAGGTGTTCATAAAAAGGACTTATAAATGCGTTATAAATGGACACAACACAAAAATAACTAAGTGAACAAAGATGTAAACTGGAAGCTTGCTTTAGTATCGAACATTCGTAAAAAAAAAAAAAATTCTATCACATCAGAAAATCTATACAGGAAATCCCACAGTATTCTATATTTTCAAGAGGAAAGTAAGTTAAGTGTCTTCATAATATTTACCAGTAACAGGGACACAACTCAGAAGCACAGTGATATCTAAAAACAAAAACATTTTGGCCCTTCACATTTGGGATCAGCAACTCAAAGCAAACAGTTCAATCATTTTAAAAAGAGGAATATTTTCATTAGATAATGATGCAAGTACCAAGTTTAAAACTCTAACCATAATAATATGGAAGCTTTTTCTATGGAATTCTAATGAAAACATTGAAACACAGTCATCTTATATTTTATTTCCCCTTCTCTAAAAAAGAGATACGACCACTACCACTTTCTCTGGTTGGTTCGCCTCTTTTTTCTTCACCTTTCTGGATTAAGAAGCCAACACCGCCTGTCATTCCAGGAACCCAATACATGTGATCTCAGTAGAACTAATCTTTCTTATCAGGAAAATGTAGTTGCTTAGTTCATAATTTTTCTTTTATTTTCTTTCTTTAGAAAGAAAATAAACATTTGTCTTTTACATTTACATTTTACATTTGTCTTTTTCTAGCTAGTACAAATTATGCAATCCATAACTACCCTGGTGGTTTGATAGGGCATTATGAAAACAAAAAACGTGGCAGCATAAAATCTAAGTTGCTTTCTTCTCCAAAAGAAACTCAGAAAACTGTACATGTCTCAGCAGAAGACATTTTACTACAGTTCCTCTGCCTCAACATGGTTTCACATATGTCAGTAGTGTTCATATATTTTGGATAAATTAACAGAAAGAGCTGCTAGAGCTTTGAAGCTTTATGATAAAATTATACTATTTCAAAATTATGCTCATCTGCAAATAGCCAGGCCATAACAAAAGTGCTATGAAATGTCTACGAAAAAAAAGCATCAGAAGAAAGGCAATTAAAGCTGGCTGCACAACATTTACTAAAAGACAAAAAGGAGGGAAAACGGCAAACAACATTAATCAAAGTTATATTTCTCTTCCATGTATCTACAAATTCCAGAGAGTCATAAATCTAAAAGATTTTTTTAGATGACTGGAGAAAAGTTTCTTATAGGAATGAGACCACCACAGACTGCGTAAAGTCGTTAACAAATAAAGATTTCATAATACACGTTTAACTCAACAAAAAAATTACTGGAGTTGCACACAAAAACTGCAAGACATTTAAACCTCTGTGTTTTTGCACTTCAGCAACAAGTCCTAACATCATGAAAAGTCATCATGAGCAGTTGCTGAACCAGAAAATCAAAATAAAAGATATGCTGTTCAGGATTTGCTGTTCTTGATGTTAGATAAATTCTTAAAAATCATAACACAGAAATGAGGTACTGAGAAAACAAAATGTATTCTGAGAGCCTGGTTTATTTATGCTTAAAATTTGTCTAGATATTAAAAAACAGAAACAAACAAAATAACACTGGCTAGCTCATCATGGCAACAGAAGTATGTTTTAAAGTGCTTCTATCTGTTTTCCTTATCTACCATCATTTTAACATGTTTAAAAATATTGAAATGTTTATTCTGTCATGTATAGAAGTAGCATCTGTTATTTCACAAGTATTGCTCCACCCTGGATTTATTTTCTGAGAAAATAAAATATAATTACCCTTCATGGGTGACATATTTGATTTATTCCACACAGATCCATTTCATTTCATTGTAAATTATACTGTTTAATCAATATTTTGAGTACCCACTATTGGAAGGGACATCTGGGAAGACCTAGCAAGAGATTTGCCAAAGCAGACAGTTAGAACTTGCAGTGAATTATGCTCATTAAATACTGTTTATAATTATTTTCATAGGGTGAGTTGTCACTTTGATATCATCTGATCCCTTCTACTGCTTCTGACCTCTTCTTCCTAACAGCAGGCATGTTACAAGCATACAATTTCTGAGAGAATATTTTTGCAAGCATCTTCCTTTGTTGAGATTTTGAATCTTTATTTTTATTATAGAAGTCCAAGGTCAATATTATCAAAGCAAATATATGGAAATCAAGTCTTAAAAAGACTGCTATCAGGTCCTTCCCCTCGATTCACAAAGAAAGAAAAACAAATACATTCTGCTTTAAATTTTACCCTCTCATGCAACAAAACTGTATTATAAATTGCACATGACAGACGAACACCCCAAAGAATCTCTCTGGGTGCATGACAGCTGAGTTATATATTAGCCAAATATGATAGAATTAAGTGTCACTTTATATTACTTTCAATAAAACTGATGAATAGATTAAATTAAGAAAAATGCAAAATGCCTGTGAAGTTTTCATTTAAGTTGACCAATGGAAGAAAATGCAATGCTGAGAATGTCAGTCTACTCATTATTCAATACTGCTACTTCTAAATATTGCAGATTATTTAAAAGTACGTATCAAAATTTAAACAGCAATTTATTTTTACAAAGAGTATATGCATTTTGATTTTATGAGAATACAATCCACACAGTTAAAAGTTATAGTGCCCCACTAAACAGCAAATCCTTGTAAGAAGAATAAGAGCGTAGTCTGACAATCAACATGGATTTTGAAGTGATCTTATCAGAGCTTCTCAGTCATTTGGCCAACAAGATCCTCTTGAACAGGTGGGTGTTTGAAGGGTTACCTAAGATTCATAAAAAACATGCACTGTAACAAAAGAAAAGCAGGTGCTAGAATAAAGGAAGTTTTAGGGAACTCAGGGAATATTTTAAGGAAAGATGGAGAACTATAGACAATATTTGTACTTCTGTAGGCCAAAAACCTATGAGATTTGAAGCTAAAATACTTAGAATGATTTAGCACTGTATGTACATATTAAAGAAATACCTTGCTAACATATGAAGCAGCATACAGAAAGTAAAACATGCAGGTTCTAACTACCCTGTGGTGAAAGGAAAAGGATTTTATTTTATTTTTTTAATACTATTTTTGGCATTGTATATTTCTTAGCCTTGCAGCAATTAATGCCACAGAGAGCAATACTTAAAGCTTATCAAACCCTACCAAAATATTTGTAAACTTTTACTAGTAATTACTTAAGAATATCACAGAAATATTAGTAAAAATAGTGAAAGCTCTGAAAGCCATATGCATTGACGCAAAATATTTTTTGTAGGAAAATTAAATAGAAGTAACACTAAAACTCTGAAGTGTAAAACAGCTAATTCTTATGAGAGAAGCTACTGGAAAACATCGACTCTTTCATGACAATTCCTATGCTCTAAAGTTGATGGAAATATAACACTAGAAAAACCTCTCCAAAAACAAGAATCTAACTGATTCAAGTTAAACCTGTTATGTTAGACTTTTTCTGGAACTCAGCTAGTCACCTACAAACAGTGTAGAATATAAGGCTGATATATTCCAGCCATGAAATACCACAAAACTGTTATGCTACCCATGCACTTCCTATGCTGCAATGATAAAAACTTGAACAACACACATTATAAAATGCTTTTTTAAAGCTTAAGAGAATAAAATGCCCTTTTAAACTCATACAAAAGTCAAAAGGTAAAATACTGTTTCAGAAGATCTTGGAAAGCAGCACTCGCTGTTTGTATCCCTTTCTTCAGGGTTACACGCATCAGCCAAACAAACTTTAGCCACCAGTACCATGAAAAGAATGAATGTGGTCACAAGAAACACAGAAAAAGTAGCAGCCCAAGTCCAAGGACTTTTCTAGGGTGTGGCACAGAAGAAGTCACTCCTGAGCATCTACCTTTCTCCTTTCAAACAGCCTTGCTGCACACCGCAGATAATAATAACTACAGAATCTCATACAGAAGGATTTTAGGGTTTTTCCCTTTTTAAATGTGCAATGCCTAATAATTGTGTAGTTGCATTAGTTACTATTGACCTCTCTCTGACATGCAAGGAGTCAGAACTTTGCTAGTAAGTTTTTAGTCTGTGGTGAAAAAAAGATGTATTAAATTTATTAGCAGGGAAGACTTTATGAAGAGGTACAAAGATGAAGCGTTAAGAAAATACTTCCTCTTTCCCTTTGAGGTCATAAATTGCATGTAAATTTAAGACTAACTATGATGGTACACAACCTTCTTTACTGCTTAGAACCTCAGAGCATAAAAAGGGAGCGGCTCCTTTTGAATTAAAAAAAAATCTAAATGTAAAATAATTGGATTTATTGTCAATGTCTAGTTTGACAGGCTTTAATAACTCAAAATAGGACCTATGAGAAATTTTATGCACACAGTTTAATTAACCTAGCTGGAAGAATACTTAGAGACCACATCAGTTCTAAACAGTAAGAAGGACGGTTGTGAAATTGTACTGGGTCTGGCTGGGATGTTAACTTTCCCTGCAGCAGCCCATACAGTGCCATGCTCTGCATTTGTAGCTAGAACAGCAGTGTTATCACACTAGTGTTGTGTCTGCTGCTGAGAAGTGCTGGCACAGTATCAGGACTTTCTCTAACCCTCCTGGGGGTGGACAAAAAAGTGAGAAAGAAACATCACCAGGGCAGCTGACCTAAACCAACCAAAGAGATTCCATGCCATATGATGTCACACTCAGCAATAAAAGGTGGAAGAAGGAGGAAGAGGGGAGGGGTGGGCTTTCGTTGCGAAAACGTCTGTCCTCCTCGCGAACACCGGCTACGTGCGTTGAGGCCCTGCTTCAAGGACGTGGTCAGGCATCGCTCATTTGTGGGAAGTAGAGAATAATTTCTTTCCTCTGCACTTCCACATAGCTTGTACTTGTTTTGTTTTGCAGTTCCCTTTCCCCCTTCCTTTCCCTTTTTCCCTTTAGTTGAATTGTTAATTAATAATATTTCCTTAATATATATATTTTCTTCTCTTTAATTAAATTATCCTTATCTCAACCCGTGAGTTGTTCTTTCCTTTACTTCTTCCCCTCCTCATCTGAGGAGGGGGAGTGAGAGAGCGGTTGTGGTGTTCAGCTGCCTAGCACGGTAAAACCACCACAGAAATATCATGTCCAACAACAATGCAATGATTTTCAGTGATGAAATGTAAGCAACAATCATCCATTGCAAACAATGTACTGCTGGATAGAGAATATTTACAATGTCATCTACAACAAATGCCAATGTAGATTTTGGGGAATCATATTCAGATTCTGGCTTCTGGATAGCTTAATATCCTGTATTATCTTCTGCTAGCAATATATCTCTGATTCTAGTGTTACTCCTAATATACAGGAAACCTGAATGATGATTCTAATTTGAACCTAGAAGCAAGAATTTTACTGTAAGTAATTTTATAAAACATTGTCACCCACATGTAGAACCAACGAGAAGTATATTAGGACATAGTACTTTATGGACAGAAAAAAGCTGAAGAGACAAGAACCGAGAGGATTCTTTGAATTTCAAAACTGATTAATGCTGCTGTGATTGAGTCAAACTGTTTAATCTGCCTGAGATATGAAAATACTTTCCTTTCTGACAAATTACAATTGGAATATGAGTGTTTCTATCTTACAATGAGTGAAAAAGGCCCCTTCAAAAACAAAGAGCTGTTACATAGGCATATCAGTCCTTATAGGAAAGTTAGAAGTGTTCAAAAGCTATCAGAATTCAAAAGTTAAAAATATGGCTAGGGTAGAAAGCATAGGCTCACACATGGTGTAGGACACTGTAAAACAGATGTTCTAAGACAAGTTGTCTGAAGGCAGGGGTGCAATGAAAGAGATGAATTAGGCTCCCTTAAATACCACCATAATTCACAGACTGGAATAACAAAAATTGAGATCTTTTTGAAGAAATTGCTCTCTTCATATTAACATTTGTAAGGTTTCCTACAACCAGCTATAGGAGAGCATGTATTCTTGTCACAAAAAGAGCACAAAATAGGACTTCCATTCCACTGAAGAATGAAAGTGCATTTTAAGGCCAGTACCACCAAGACCAATAGAACAAAACAATGAAAATGATTAAAGTTGATGAAACTTTACAGCTTGGACGTTAGAAAAATTGGCAAGATACTTGTGGATACACGTCCATGCTAACACATGCAGTGTGCTTTTTAATCAGATAATTAAAGCCTGGAATTGAACATACTGAAACTAGCATTTGTTCAAACAAGAAATTTCAAATTCAATAGGTTGACATTTGCACCAGTTGATACTAGGCAGAATTACTGTAGTGATCTGGATTCTCAAAATAGGGGAAAAAGGATTAAATCAGCTTTGAATATTCTTTATTCAGGGCTTGCTGACTGTCTACTAGTGCATGCAGAAATATATATACAAAGCCTTTTACTTTTGACAGCTTTTGACCAACATAGAACAGGCATTTATTTTTCTTGCGTGAAGTATGTTGCTTTCCCTGAAAAACACAATCTAAACATAACCATAAACCCAGACAGGAAAAAGCTTTCAGAAGTTCATGTAGGCCAAACACATTGCACGATTTAAAGGAACAGGCTGAAGTTTTTTAATTTATTTTATTTATTTTTTTAAATCTCATCAAATGCTTTTATGCTTGTTTTCTTGACCAATATTAGGTTCCCAATATATGAAGGGTTGGGAGAACAACGGTCATTTCTATTCCCTATCCTCTGTTGGAAGATACAAGAAGATGAATTCAGTTTTCAGGGTAAGATTTCCATTGACTACCAGGAAGGCAGGAAAAAAAGAAATCCGTCTATAAAAGTTAAAGCAATGGAAAAGATTATCTCAATCCACTGTGCAATCTCTCCACATATTTGTGAAATATCAATAAACAGCTTTACCTCTGTGCAGAGGGCTTAAATAAGTAAACACTTAAGTCCTTTCCAATCCTGCATTTTTGTGATTCAGAAAGACATTTTATTTTTTGGAAAAAAAAAAAAAAAAAAGTCAAGTAATATCAACAGACGTGCATCTAAATACCAATAGCATTTGTTGTAAGGAAAGTAGACTCAAATTAGGCTTCTACCTGTTTGTATTTGTACTAAAAGTTGTAGTAATAATTTTATTCTTACTGTGGAAAAACACAGCTGTAAAACCTTTCTTTTTTTTTGGTTTTACTTCGTAGCTTTGTAGCTTACTTATTTTGTAGCTTTATGATTGTTTTTTTAAACTGATGCAAGGATGCATTTAGCAACTACACTGGGATTTCTTTCGTGCTTCAATTGCTCCATAGTGTCCTTATTTCTCACCTGGTTGTTTACAGCATATGAAAAAGGTGAGGCAGGCGTTGCATAGAAGGCTGACATTCCATCAGCTACACAATGCTCTCTGGTCAGCATCTGTTTTTATATATTCATGAGGTAAAGTATTATTGTTAGAAGAGGTTTCCAAAGAGATTCAGAAGTAAATTAAAGAAGCTACCCAGCTGGTGATTTTAATGAATAGGTAAAAAATAATGAGGAAGAATAATCAGACACAGTACATGATTTCATTCGAAGTATCTTCTCATTTTCTTAAGCAAATAAAGTACACATTTTTAAGGTTAGACAATAAACCAGTGTCCAGCATGAACTTAAAATTAATTTACTGCTTCTCTGACTTAAAACAAAATATACAACAATATTCTTAAAATCCATGGTGAGTTAGGGGTGGAGGAACTAAAAATATGCCAGTTTCTCTTACTCTTACACGCCTGCAGATGATGCATCTGGAATATCAAGTATGTTCTACCAATAAATTGATGGGATGAAATTTATCAGAAATCTAATTAAAACAAGTCAAATGTGCAAAATTAAAAACTAAGAGGAAATACAAAATCTGTCCAAGCTCTTCATCACAAATTGGGGGGGGGGGGGGGCCGGGGGAGTACACACAAAGGAAACTGACTAGCATTTGTTATTTTTCCTGCATTTCCCGTGCAAGAACAGCTTGAGTTTTTTCTTCATCTTGAGAATTTTTGATTTTTTGCAGCAGTTAAATTGTGCCCTAACACTAAGCACCACGTTGAAGATGATCTGGGGCCCGACTGTCCAAGTCAAACATGAGCCAGCAGCATGCCCTTGCAGTGCAAGAGAACAGCTGAAGCCTGGGCTGCAGCAATAATAAGGCAGCCTGCACAGCCGTTGCAGGCTGCCACTGCACCTCCTTGCCCTCTGTTCAGCCATTGTGAGGTGACACCTGGGGCACTGTTTGGGGCTTCCCGATGAGAGAAGGTGCTGGAGCAAATCCAGTGGCAGGGCACCAAGTCAGTCAGGGGAGCAGAGAAGATGGCAGACAAGGAAAGGCTGAGAGGGCCGGGCCAGTTCAGCCTGGAAACGCAATGATCGGAGAACACAGTGAAGACAGAGCTAGGCCCCTCTCAGGGGCACACAGTGATAGACAAGATAGCAAGATGCAACGGACAAGATGAAAGGTGGGAAATTCCAACTATATATTACAAAAACAAAAGGGGAATAGTTTGTTGTTACTGTCTTGGTTTTAAACCATGAAAGCAGTTAAATACTGGAACAAGCTGCCCAGAGAGGTTGTGTTGTAGAATTTCTGTCCCTGGAGTTGTGCAAGACATGGCTGGACACAAGCCTGAGCCACCTGATCTAATTAGACATAGTTGGCGCAGGGAGTTAGGCTAGTCACTTCGACTTAAATTATGGCCCTACAATTCTATTAAGGAAACATCCAAACACCATTTGACAAAGTGCTCCAATTCACTAAGGACTTCAGTTTTCTTTGGACAGTAAAAATAATGAAGTTCATTTTCTTACATATTTGTCTTCCTTGCTCAGTATCTCTCTTCCCTCCAGCATAAAAATTCCCATAATCCTTCCCCAAAACACCCATGGGACAAGAGGTGCAACACACACTGATGTTAGATGGGAGCTGATTTTCTAGCTGGCATCTTTGTGCTGATCAGCGAGTTAGCTGCTTCCAAACAGAATACAAATCATCTTGCCCACCATGATAGACAGCTACTACAACTCTTTTGCCAGTGCTGCTCTCGTGGAATTTTGGACACTGAGTATCTTGAAGACCTCTAACCTTTTGACAAATGTTTTTGAAACTATTGGTTCAGAAATTCCCCGAGATGGTCAGAAGACAGGCAGAGCACACGGCCTCAGCCTCCTCAGGAACCAAGTTCGGAATTGCTGCAGAATAACACACATCGTAAGCAGCTTGAACTACGGCTACACTTGCTCCATGTGCTTTCTGACATCCAGTGTTGCCTTTGATTTAGGCATGTCAGAAGCAGCCTTTGTTTTCCTACAAGAAAGAGTAAGGTGTGCAGGAGTGAGATATTTCCTTATTCTTTTGTTTGCTTATGTCAGAGGTCAGAAACAAATCCTTAGATGCCAACATTCATTTTTCAAAAATCAAGATAAATCAGCAATCATGAAGACAGCATTACCCAGATTGCTTTAAAAACAAACACCCATTCAAAGCATATCAGTATTTTTTTTTTAAATATATTTTAAAACACCATTTTTTTTTTTCCCCAAATACTTTTTTTTTTCTAGTGCAGGAAGTTAAAGTCCCCAGGATCAAACAGGTGTAAGTGAATCGTACCCAACTGCAAACCAAAATGTATAGGAATAGGGGAAATTCAGTATTATTCCTCTAGCACATTCATGCTATTTCACACTTCTAATTACATAAACGTTTTAAAATATATTTTTTTTCCCATGTATACATGGTACTGTTACGTAACAGTTAATTGGCAGGACAGTTTATTTCTTCAGCACTTTGAAAGCATTTACTCTTCTTTTATTGAAATTTATATCTATTAGTAAAAAGGGATACTCTCAGAAAAAGTCAAAATATCCTCGTTGGTTTTAACCTTTGTTTTGCATTCCTATTGCTTCATGCACTGTTAGACCATTTCTCTGAATTCCCAATTTGAATAAATTTTTCAGGTAAAACATATGCATAACAAACAAAAACCATACACCTTGCAAGATTTTCACTTTAAACGTGAGACTGCCACTTCAAGTTCAAAACTATTCATTGAACTGCAGTAGAGAGATTAAATCTGTTCAGTCTTCACTGGTCATCGAACAGCTTTGCTTTGCTTTTCCCAGAAGAGGCAAAGAAACACAGATAATTGATCTGGCAGCTGGTCTCCCTGTTGGCACTGTGCTGCACAGATATTCTATCATCAGGCTAAATAAATATATTTAACTTTCACATTATAAATAAAATTGCCACTCCAGGAATAACCACTAATATTATTTAATAAATATACTAATATAGTCAAAACTAAACACAGAAGAAAAAAATAGTACAATAGCATCACGACTATGTACATATGTGAAGAAAACAGACAACTTTTAACAAGTTTTGATTTTCCTGATTCGATATTTGAAGTATATAGGTGATGATTCTAAAATTAATCTTTCATTGCCAACATTTTCTTTCTGTATTTGCTTCTGCCCACAAGTTTGTCTACACTTGTTTCCTAGTCACACCACCATCCTTTGCAATCTGCAGCTGTGATTACTTTTCACACATGCACACAGCTGGTCTAAGAGGGCAAGTAAGTAGATGACTTATTAAAGCACCAACAAGCTTTCTCAATACCCATCAAGAAATTCCCTTAAACCTGAGCAAATTAGACTTTTCAAAAAGAAACATAAAAGGAACCAGAGAAAATGGACTAGAGCATGCATATTCTCAGTGTCACTATAAAGCTTAGGCAGCAAGTGCAGGTATTTATTTATTTATTTATTTTTAATTTTTTGCCTTTCATGGTTCCTTTAATTTTTTTGGTATTGGAACTGGGGTGGAAACTGGACTTTTAATTAATATTTCCTACATGCTTTATTTACTAATAATTTGTCAGAACTTATTAATTCTCCAGTAACTGTTTTAATTAAATGCAACAGATTTTGTTAGTTTTTCTAAGGAAGCTGTAAATTCAACAATAAACAAATTCTGAACTCTGTGTATCATATATAGATACAGACAACGTTACAGAATAAAGAAAAAGGATAAGTCAAACTTCAAAACTGTTTTCTGGGCTTACAACTTGATATGCATATTGAGATGACTGACACATTGTACATATATCTAGTGACTGGTTGCCTTTTTACAACTTTATAGAAAAAAAGCAATAAAATTTTTAAATGGTGTAGAAGTAAAATGATTAGAGAAAGACAATACTTCTTGGAGGATGAAAAGGCTCTGATACATCAAAATTGAAAACTTTTATTTACAGATGCTACATTTTTGCTTTGATGTAAACTAGCATAATAATACTGGTTATTTTACCTCTTATACCCACAGGAGGTGCTATTGTGCTTGACAGCATAATTTCACTGAACTTGTTGAACAACTATATTATGGGCTATTTGCTGCACAGGTACTTTGAAAGCAAGCTTAAGATTTGTGTAGAAGATCTTGTTTATTTCACCAGATTGCTTTTCAGTATCAAGTGTTCTTTTAATGGTGGTTTTAAGCTTTTAAAAAATCTAAAAAGTCAGGACAATCATCAGGGTCTTCTAGCATGTTCTTACTAAAAATTCTTAGTTTCAACAGCAAAACAGTTCCAGAGACAGAGATTCCTCCATTAACAGAAATCTGTCAACAAAAAGAAACTCTTGCTACATTTTTATTTTGAACAACACAAAACTTGGCTAGTGGCTGACTATTGCTTAACACAGATTGCACAGAATGCTAACTCCAGCCCCGTGCAGATATCAGCTGTTTAGTACCCTTCTCATTCCATTCCCTTCACAAACACTGTCAGCAAACTGAATAAATAAGTAATGTCAA
This sequence comes from Nettapus auritus, assembly GCA_011076525.1. Taxonomy (NCBI): domain Eukaryota; kingdom Metazoa; phylum Chordata; class Aves; order Anseriformes; family Anatidae; genus Nettapus; species Nettapus auritus. Next base: position 97,450,395 of record CM021765.1, read on the forward strand.
AGTGGGGTTGTCTTGGGAAAGTGATTCAAGGCATAGAAGAGTCAAAGTGAGGCTATTCTGTTGAGTGTCTACATCACACATCACCGAGTACAAATTCATCTACTGAAACAATTGCCTAAGTTCTGAAATAGAAGTGAAACAATTTTTGACTCTTGTAGTGCAACTCTACCTAAGTAATTATTCGTTATCTAGAACCAAGATGTTAAAGTACACGTGAACATTCTTTGAAAACAGCACAATATTACATTTGCTTCTGTTGTATTGCTGGAGGATCTCCAAGGTCTGCAGTGACGATCTGCATGTATAAAATGCTACACCTATGCTTATCTTTATATTAATGCATTCCTCATTACAGAACCCATTTGTACGTTTCTGAAACCCAAATTAAAAGTTTTTGAAGGTTAAGACTCTGCAAGTCTGCACTTAGAGTTATTTTGTTATCCTGTTACTCTGAAGAAAATCCTTGCTTTAAAACAATTGAGGCAAAATGAATTAGGGTAAGAAGTAATTCATGCTTCACTAAAACAACCCCACTCTCTAATATACAGTTACTGAAAGCAACAAATAGCCAGTGTTTCGTGTTTTAGATAATAACACTTGAATAAAACTGTTCAGATCCACCAATAAGGCACTGCACCATCTACAATCAACAGTATAAATAGGGGTAGCCTCATTCTCCCCCAACCCCAGGTACGACAAATTCTTGCTGTCATAGAGCTTCATTCTCCCGTATTTCTTTTAAAGCTCCCACTGCTACAGCCTACTGCCTTTTGATGGTTTTCATGTTGAAGCTTAAAGATTCAAGGTAAGAAGTACAACACAAAGATGAGATGGAAAATAAATCCATGGGAAGAGAAGGAAAAAGGCCTCAAATACATTATTGGCTGCAGAATTCAGAACAAGTTTGTTTTTATTGTGCCCTATGGTTTATTACACTTCATATTGTTTTCTCTCCTTTTTGCTGTTCCAATATTAGGATCATACTCTAATTTCTTATTTCTTGAAACATTTAATTCTCATATGTATGAGCAAAGTGTCCTCCCTACCCCCTATCACTTGACTGTCAAGGGAAGACAGAAGAATCTATAGGCCCTGACAGAATTTTGTAGTCACATTCATTTCTCAGTAGTGATAATATTGAAAGAATTTGGAATTTGTGTCGGTTGGCTCGTTGTTCCTGTTATGTTTTTTTTTTTTCCTTTTTTTTTTTTTTTTTTTTAAACACTCCTTTCTAGGTTTTTGTTGCTTTTGTTTGCTTTTCTAGATTTATCGCTATTCTAGATTTTTAGTTGTGCCCTCCAAGGAGATTATAATTTGAAGTTTCGAAAACACATTTACATATTCACATATACAGACTATGTGCATACAGTTAGTCTCTATTTCTCATACATCCAAAGATCAAAAAGCACTAATGAAGAAAATGAATAGACATGTTGTCTCTTCCAATTTTCAAAGCAATTACTTAAAGTGTTCAGTATGAATGCTAAGGAACAGTAAATGATGATGTATTTTTACATGCGTTTCAAGAAAGGAGAAGGCATAAAGTTACTTGGCACAGGCATTTTGTAAATGGCCATTCCTATTTTAAACATGCTTTCCATCAAGTATATTTTCCACATCCATTACTAGTAACATCAAGAGCTAGTAAGAAGTAATTGAGCAAATTACTGATAGGTGGCTGCTAACAAGATGCTTGATGCATTAAGTTTCTCACATATGTTGCTAAATTACCTTACAATATGGATACTCATCTCCTGAAGTCTGAACTAAGTATCTGTCAGTATGGAGTAGAAATACCACTTATTTTCCGTTACATTGTACATTATGCAAAACCGCATCTCCCTCCTCCTCTGTTGCAGTTCTCCCCTCTTCTCCCTGGTGATCTGTCCAGTATCTGTCAGTTCATCCCTACCCCTTGCCCTGCAGCTCAGAAAGCTTCTCTAATTCAAAAGCATAGGAAGAACTGAACACAATGGCTCTTGGAAAAGGGGAAGGTCAGTGGCTGTGTGTCACAAAAAATCCATCAGTATTTTGTATGACTTTTTTCCTTTGCCTTCCATCATTTGGAGAAGAAAATGACACCACTAGTTTATATACAGAGAGAGAGATAGATCTATATACTATATATAGATAGATATATCTCCAAAAGAACATTTAGTATTTAGAGATTTGTTGAGACCAGTGGAAAGTGACTGAAAGGTATCCAACACTTAAATATCAGCTCATCATATAACATATCCTGCAAGCTGGTTTTCACTTCCTCCTTTGTTTCACTGAAAGTATACCAGGCTAAGTGAAACAAAAATACCTAAAGCTTCTTTATCATTTCAATTCTCATCTGAAGTTCTTCTCCCCCTCCCTAAACTGTTTTGTTATTTTCTATGCAGCTCTAATTATGCTACTATTGTTGGTACTTCCTCCGTAATCATGATACTGTTGCAATGGTATAAACAGCCCAAATGTCAGAGGGCTTGAGATGATGGCTGAGACCTGTCAAAGAGCATTAGAAGCAGCAGTAGAGACTGTGCAGAAACTATACTGCTTGTTTGAAATCCTATCTAGATAGTTTGCAATATACTCTTAGCAACTTGGTTTAAAAATCTGAGATAATATTTAAAATATTTGTTTAACAATACAACACTGACAGTCAGGCTTATGTGACTCATCTAATTATATTGATACTATGCTGGTGCTCCTGAAAGAGATTACATACTTCTAAGCATCAGCAACATAAATTATCCTATCGTTTTCTCATCAACAGCCTGCTATCTTCAGCTTTTACAACAGGAATGCATGCTTACATGAATCTGCGTTTAAAAAAAAGGCAGATTTCAATGAGACAAAAATTATATATACAACAAATCCATTTTCCAGAACACCTCCTCTAATTACTGAGGTTTCTTTTTATATCTTTAGAGCTAACACACATGAAAGACACAAATGTCTTTGGCTGATAAGTGAACTCTTCAGAATATCAGTTACAATGACACCTGAAGTGAATGCTGGTTCTCAAAAAGACATCTCTGCTCTTACATTTCATCTGCTATCCCAGCTTTACTTCAGACAAGAGCTGAAAGCGTGCGTACTTAAGAAATCTGAGTTTATTTACCACTCAAGTTTTCCACTGATAATTTCATCTAAATTTAAACTACTTTCAGCATAACCAAACGAGACTCATATGTATTGTGAAAACTACTGTCTAGCCTTTTTTTTTTATTTTTATTTTTTTTTTTTGAGAACCCTCTCCCACAACAAAAACTAAAAGCAGTTGGGCCAAACAGCTACAAATCAGCAAAGGCAAAAACAAATTCAGTTAGTAAAGGTTTCCCAGTTAAGAACAGGAATTTACTAACTTTACTGAACTTATGTTGATGGTTAAAAACACAGCAGCAGAAGTATGTTCTTTCTGCTAATAAACCACCTGTCCAGCCTCTTTTCTATCTTTGCTCATCCTCTTAACACATTGCAAAGGTGTACACTTTCAGAGTGATGACAGGAAAAGAACGGCACATAATGCTCATAGTAGTGTTTTCCAATAACTAATCTGAAACATTTGCAGCTCTTGAAAGTTACTCCACGTAAACACATGCAATGGCAACACCAGACAGCTAGCAGCCTTCCCCTTGAAGACTGTGAGAGCAACGGTGAGTGTCTATGATGATCTTATCTTGATCGAGATACTTCCTGATTGAGGGCAAGCCAGATCTCTCTGGCAGTTTCCCTATAGTACATTATCTGGAATAAAAACCTTTTCCTTGCCAGCAGGCACCGTGCTACACTTCTTGTGGCTGTCTTATCTATTCCAGATTACAAGAAGCCTTTTCATGAGTTAGGCAGGGTAGCAATTCGGAAGCTTTCTCAAAAGCTTGAACTTGTAGACCCACTAAATAAGGCTTAATGTTTATAAACGACATGTCTGAGTAACGCAAAGCCTCTGGAAGAAGCTTTCCTGTCTTTTTGTTCGAGAGACATAGTAGCTTTTAGATGCCTGGCTGCAAAAAAAGCGATCAGTTGATCTCACAGTCTGGAATGGTTTGTGGCAGAGCGCAAAAGCCTCAAATATATGGTTCTTTTGCACACAAACCTCAAATATTTATTGCAACTGTAGCTGAATTATTACCTCAAAGATACTCTAGGATGTAGAAAAACAACAGTTCATCCTAAAACTATCACTGAATTCCAAGGTGTACTCTGAGGAACACTGACCTTTTGCCATCTACCTTTGAGGAAAAAGAAAAAATGGTTTGTGCTTGCATGTTATCTACAACAAAAACAGTAAAGCAGGGCCAGGAGGAGGCCTAGGTCTGCATTTCCTTGAACAAATTATCACAGCTGCTGGCACAAGCCCTTTGAGAAAAAGCTAAACTATCATTTTCTAAGTTCAAAACAATCTTTTAGTATACAACAAATACTTGAACTGTAGACTGGTATGAATAAAACAGCAATCACCGTAACACCCTCAAGGTGTGGTGGCGAGGTAAAAGTCTACTTGCCTTGTGTTCAACATCACGTGTCTTAGAGCTTTTTGGATAGGAGGCAGGTATCTACCAGTACAGTGCTCATATCAGTGCATGAGTCACCACTATATCAAATTCGAACATACTTCCCAATATCTAACAAATTCACTAACATTCTGGTCCTCTGCCTGTAAGAAAAATTAAGATCTAGAACTGTTCCATTTTGGTTATTACACTACTTTAATTATTTTATAAAACCCATCTTATCAAAAATGCAATGACAAGTGATGAAAAATATTAATGAACGTTGAGTCCAGCAAGTGAAAATCATTGGTATTGCATAATGTAGCATCCAGGCTTAGCCTCCATCAGCCACCTTACAGTCACCATTAGAGTTGTGGCTGCTAGTTTTGACTAGGTGTTGAGAGCACCTAGTTTGAAGAGACACGGAGAAAATAGTTGCTCAGCACTAAAGTATGTTATATATTTCAGGATGAGAGAGGATGATTTCCAGCACTCCTGAGCTCTGATCCATGTACTAGAAGTACTGAGTACTTTCTACCTAATGTATCATTAGAAATAGTTTTACCACAGTTTCTAATAGTGATGGAGGCTTATTTTATATAACATCGTGCATCGTTTGTACAAATTTCTCCCGCAATTTCTAATGCTGAATCTGCTCTTGCAAATGATTCTTCACTTATTTTCCTTTCATGTGCTAGGTACTAAAACATTCTCAAACGCAATTTAAGAGCTTATTTGTCATTTTAGTTATTTCAGAGAGATTTCTTTTTGTAAGCACCTCTTGACAGATGGTGACCAAGGTGATCTAAGCTAGTTCAGAGACTGAATAGTTGCAGTCTGCACGGGACTTAAAATTTATTAAAACACACAAAGAACCCTACGGTAAGAAGTAAAGCTGTCTTTGGTGGTTTGATCAGGAGTAACAGGGAGGACATAAAGGGAAAAGTTTGCTAGTGTCACACATCCCATTTTGATCAAAGGTGTTCTCCTGGGTTGTTCTGACAGTTTTGTCCGACTAAAATGAAGCTGGTTCCAGCAAAAAGATGAGCAGAATTCTGTAGGTGTCATTTGTCCTTTCTGGCCTGGACACACAGGCCTGCAAGCTTACTGCCATCAACTACACTTTAAATTCTCTATATATCATTCTTTTTTTCTTGTACTTTACCAAAGCCACCATTGCAAAAGAGTAAGATTCCATAAACCATGAGATCTACCCATTAAATTCTCACCTCTTTTCCCTTTTCCTCTGCTTCTATAAACTATTTGATCTAATTTAAGTATTTGGATATGACATGAGATCACCTTCGATTTAAAGACTAGAGAGCAATTAAAGTCATTTACTGTTTTCTACAAAAGAATGGTAATACACTGGAAGTCCATAACAGTGTTTAGGATTACATCTAATGAGGGGACATAAGAGGCAGAAGGTAAACTAGAAAGAGTGACATAGCTCTGTATGGTCCTAAACAGGTATATGTGGGCAGTACTTCTGAAAGACTTTCTAAAAAACACACTCACTACAATAACATGGTGCTATACTTCAACAGGATACTGTCAAAGGACAATGTTGCCACCAATGTGTTTCCAGAGTTTTAAAAAAGAAAAACTAACTTGTGTGTTTGCATGCATCTAGAATTCATTGTTATTTCTGAGGGGTTTTCACAGGGAAGGGGGAGAAAGGCACATCATAAGCTTATGAAATGCCTTAACAATGCTGCTACTTATCAAAGGGCATAACCCATTTCTCTGTATCTATTTTACTCGTCTTCAGTAGTGCAGGTACCATTTCAATTGCTTCAGACTTTCAATGTTTCCCAGTATTCCTGGCAGTTTTTCTTTTTTTTTTTTTTTTTTTTTTTTGAAAATGGGGTTTAGGTGCCTTTTTTTTTTTTTTTTTTTAAAAAAAAGTGTCTGAAAGCTAACCCCAGAACTGCTGCAATAGTCAATGAGAATCTTAATGAACAGCTAAAAGTGTTGATTCAAGTAAACCTACTGACTATTTAAATGAAGTAAGAAAATTCACTTCAAAATATTTTAAGAATGCAAAGTAATCTCTAGCAGGCTTACTGTACCAACCATCAGAAGCCTTGACATAAACATGATCTAACTCTACTTGCTGGTTTGGCACAAGAACTGAAAGAGGAAAACAGAAGGTTAAGTTCATCAACACATTCACATTTTTGCTGTTGTTTCAACGTTTTTTGGCTTAAAAGGCTACTGAATGTAAAGGCCACAAGTTACTCCAGACCCAGTTTGATATTTTACTTGCTGAACAGATGAAATCTTCCTGTTATCAGTATAGCTATTTCTGCACAAAGTTCCTGAAATCATTCTTGCTTCAGAATGAGTCTGTGCTGCAGCACAACACCAGGGTAGGGTAGTAGCCTACCCTAGATTATTGCACATACCTCAGGTGCCAATAGCAGTCTCCTTTAAGAGCATAGAATTCAGCACTGGACGAATTTACCCTAGCTCTTACCAGTGCAATTCAACCTGAACTGAACATTTCCCTTTACAGGTAGATAAATATTATATTTAAATATTTGATCAAGTCTACATAACATAGCACGGCTATAGTATGTGAAGATCTATCCATTAAGAACCGCTAAGTAACAGTATTCTAACTTCAAGTAATATGTATGTGATTGCTATTTAAGGAGATAAGTTGCTGATCTACTTAGATTATTAGGTGATTTCTAAGTTTTTCTCTAAATTCAGATGCTATCCTGCCACAGAGTAACAAGTTAAATGGTTATGTTAAATCAATAGTTTTAATGTTTTCCAACGGAAAATTAAACTAAAGCCTCTATCTATATTAACATTGAAAAATAAATAAATAAAACTATACCCTACATATAAGACCAAAACTGAATAACAAAGATTACAAGATGAAGCAACTACCATGCTTTAAATGTCTCATGGGCACCCCTTTATTCTGTGCCCATTTACACTTCTGAGTTTAACTTTCAATTAAGCTAATTTTCAGCATAGGATGACTAATTCTCTATATTTATATGAACCTCAAATCTCAAAAGATTCAAGTTAGAAAACCTCAAAAAACAACTAAAATACTTGTATGCTTGTTACACGATTCACAGCTCAGCTAACTAAACTTCAGAACAAATTCAGACTGATGCTTGCAGACAAACTTATCCAGCAAGGCTTATAAAATATTTGCATTATTCTGTCTGAACAATGTTCCCCTGCTGCACCATGTTTCTTTGTGGTGAGACGTTACAAGAAGTTAGAAAGCATTTCTGCTTTCATAGTGAACACTTGGCCACATTTAAGAATCTGTACAGTTTTTAAATAGCCTGAAAAGTAAATGCATGATAGAAATCAGTAATATATATTGTACAATCAAAGGGTTAACTATCAGCTTCAGGTTCTCTAATTATACAGTAATATAGACTGGGAAATTACTGCCTATGCTGGGGCTAGATTAGATAGGTAATTGAGTTCAGTTCTTTAGCTTTTTAGTTCTTTATTAGATAGGTAATTGAGTTCTGATGCTTTAGCCAGATTGTTGTTGTTTGTTTTTTATTAAAGTTTCTTAATGCTTCACAATGCATTAACATGTTTTTTGAAATTACTTGAGTAACATAACTAAATGTAAGAGAATGACCATAAAGCAAGAGTGCTCCTACAAACATTCTGTGAAGGAACTCAGAGAGGGAGTGCATTGTTTTTACAATAACGAATTCTTTGGTCCCATCATGACTCTGACCTCAGCTTTCTATAGCATGCTTCACTCAACATACATGCAGAATGCACTTTAATTTCATCCTTGGGTTGTATACACGTATCCCTGGTATTTTTAGTAGCACTTAGATGTATAAAATCTATTCCCTATGCCCTCATCAATTTGAAATTACCATTTTAAGGCTGATTAAATAAGGATTAGTGCCAATGTTCCACTTATTAGTCTGTGTCTTCAGCTGGAACTGATGGTGTAGTATTTGTCAATAACCAGTTCACAGCTTTAAACTCCACAAAATGAAACCTCTGCAAGACAGTCCATCTGTCAGAAGATTTTGTAGCAGGCTCCCATGTAGAAGAAAACCATCTATTACAGGATGATACAAGCTGAAAGTGGCATGTATCACAGCTGTTTGATTACTACCAGGAAGATGACTTGCATCCCCCTTACAGCCCTATATCAGAATCCAGCAGTGATGGATTGAACTTCCCTTGCCTTAGCATGATGATAGATTACCTCCCCAGTATGTGTAAGAACGGTAAAGTCTGGCCTAAAATTAATTAGGCATCATGACTAACAGACGCTGGTCTAAGTTGTGATTTCCAGCAGATCTGAATAGCTAGCAAAAAACCTCATAGACCTTTCAAAAGTCTAAATGATATAACCATAACCTGGGAATTCCCCGTAGGGGTATAGACCCTTACTGCACAACGGCCTGAAAGACATGGATTAGGCAGCAGGTTCAGAAATTCAATGAGTTTACTCAGTCTGAACTCAGACATGCCCTAGTTCCCACAAACATATCAGTCCATTTAAGTCACTTCACGCAAACAGTACATTCCAATGAACAAAATGTACTACGAACCGAGATCTTCTAAATTATCCTGTTAGTCTTGTAAGTGATAAAATGAAGAATCACATGAAAATTGTTAAATCAGGCTTATTATGGAATAAAAGTAAACAAAAAGATTTGGATATGGTACTGAAACATCCCACCCCTGAAGTGCTGGCAAATATTAGTATATTTCATATACAAGTATCATTACTTCTGTATGATCCCTAATCTCAAACATAACATGGCCTGGCATGAATTTTAACGGATCTCCCCCACACCCCTATATGCTTTGGGGTTTTATGTGATGTATTTGCATGTCTTGTAACAACTTATAGGAGTTTGACCGCACTCTATTCACACAGCGCTTGCACGTCATTCAAAACAACTAGTTTAAATTCTTCTCTAAATTTTATGACAGTATATTTTGTATAGCAATTAATACTATATTTTATAGCAGTTATCAAGACAGGTAAGGTTCAAAGAGCCGGGAACACAGAAATTGCAATTTAAAGGGTTTTAGATAACCATATTTTATTTAAATCCCTAACGGAACTCAATTAAACAAATTTACTCTTCTATCTGCAGCAGAAGTATGCCTATGTTTTAATAAGAGACTAAACAACAGCCTTTAATAGCTTTTAATTTTTAATTTTGAGCTTAAACAAGGCAGGTGAAGAGACAGGGTTTGAAATTAGGCCCTACTGGCAGTTTAACTTGGCAGGTGATGGGGCAATTTTGTTGTTTTAGCTGGGATCTGGTTTCAGGTGATGCTTTTCTAGCATCAACTTTCCATTTTCATTTCCTATGGAACTCTAAACACAGGTGTGTTAACACAGAACAAGAGGAATTTTAATGTGCCCTTTGACTGACAAGCATTTTCATATGCATACAGCATCTAAAGCAGTTCTTTGAACTGAGAAAGTAAGAAAACGCAAAGAGGCATTGGGTCTCCAATTTCATTGAATTGAGGACAATACTAACGCAGTAACACTGTGCCCTCACACCTTGGGCAAGATGGTAGCAGAAGTCTCTCACTGCCAAGAGCCACCTCCACATCTTAAAGACAAGACACAGCTGATGAGCTGCAGGCCAGGAAACACTCATCTGTGAACTAGAACTCAAAGCAGCATAATCCTCCCACTGTTTGGTTTTATAGAGATAAAGAAATCTTGTGGGGGTTGTAAACCAAAGGAAGGAGACAGAACCAATCTACCTCACGTAATTTTAGATGGCTCAATCAGGTAGCTAAGGACTCCCTTTATAGCCCACTCAGGAAACAAAACAAAAAACTCTGCACTTTGGTTTGATCCACCTGACTTATTTTAGACACGTTCTCAATGCTGAAATGACTTGAACCCCAGAAATGCCAATTCCTTTCAATTAGATATAAAAGGATGAAAAGTCTAGACAGCTCGCTTAGATGGTGCATTCGTTCGTGATCAACAGAAAGAAATGAGGAATAGCATGTGAGAGAGATCCTTTCACCATTGTTGTGTAAGCTTAATTCTGAGAGTACCACATTAGGTAGTACTTTATCACCTTCAATTGTTTTGGTCTAACACCAAGTTACACTTGAGGAACAAAAATCAGAAAGAGGATAAGATGGGCAGATCTGCCCTTGATTATTTTTTTTTTAACAGTAGTTTCATTGGATGTTTAAAAAAAAAAAAAAAAAGGACAACAGAAGAAACATTTCCTCCCTATCTTCTGCAGTATCACACAGCCTTATCACACAGCCTGCAAATTGCAGCTGTCCTCAAGTCACTGTAAACAAATTGTTCAGCAGCTAGAATGGAGAAATTTAATGACTTAACCACACTATAAAACCTATCCTGATACAGATGCCTCCACAAAAAAAAAAAAAAAAAAAAAAAAAAGATGCTACGGCCTGCAAGAAATATGGATATGGATACATTTGAAGGATTTCCCTCAATACTGGTGGGAGAAAATGCAATTGGTAATTGTTTACCTAAACTCATATCTTCTCTTGTATTTCTTCTAAAATTCAGAAAAAAATACACCAAGTAAAAGTGTCTGCCAGCTATATCTGAATGCTCAACTTATTTTCAGCATTTTACAGCTCTGAATGGGAGGTTAATAGTTACAAATTATCTACATATCTACATAATGTAATTATCTACAAAATGCAATTATCTTGCATGCTACCTATGTAGGTTATGATAGCCCCAGGCTACTTAAGTCTCATGAAACAGATCCAGGCAAGGAAACTTGCTCTGGAAAAGCATTAACATAACTAGGCAAACTACTTTCCACTAAGCAGGAGGTAGGAACATATAAGAAGTCCAAAGCTAATGGGCTTTTGAACTTTTCTTTTTGATACACTGAGTATGTCTTTCTGGTATGGGAAAAAGGGTAATGAGAGTAATAATGAGAAATGACATAGTTGAGTCCAAGACAGCATTTTCTCATCCATTAGGATTTTTAAATCTAAACACAACTTAAACTCAGTGTCTGTAACAAATAGTTTCGTAAATAGCAAAACTAATGAACCTTGCTTTTCTATGCATTATGCTAACTCCAAATTACCAGGTAGCCAATGTTTTTATTTTATCTCAGGTCAGACAATTTCTACTGTGCACCTTCATCTGTAACACTAGGAATAATAGCTCCACAAACAGTAGAAAAGCGAATTTCAACAAGTTAGCTACTGCATCCTTTCCCTCCCTTTCACTGAAGTGTTCAAAGGTCTTCTGCCAAAACCAGCTCTGTCCATTTGGTAGGGGGCCCAACCCTGGCAGGCCAGCCAGCTCTGGCATACTGTTTGCAGAAGACTCACTCAGTCCTGCTGCTTGGTGGAAAGACAGCAAGTGATCTGGGACAATAGCAAGGTCCAGACTAAACTGAATCCGTAGGGTGCTCTTCCCCTCCCTCTCAGCTCATTCCTTTCGCTTAGCCTGCCAGCTGGGCAAAAGACACTGGATCTGTCAGATGAAGAGCTATTTAGGGCAGAATATAAGGCAGCTTACTCACCACCAGCCCTGCTCAATCAGGAACAAGCCATTTTAAGTTACAGCAAAAACTGAGGTGGTTAAAGAGCAAATACCATCAAGCATCTAACACACCATAACATGTTTTTAAAAGGTTTTCTCAGTTATGACACTGACATGAGGCAGAAAAGCTTCCCCTGACAAATCTGCATGTGATTTAAACAGGTCACACGTATCAAACTTAGGATTCTTTTGGCACAAAAACAAACAAACAAACAAAAAACAATTAATGAAATATTTAATATATTTTCCCTATAGAAAACCTGGAATTGGAAGGACTCATCTCTGTTGATATTTGTCTTGTAACACATGGACAATACTGACTATGCTGGTGTGCTAAGAGGTTCTGGGCACGTTTTGTGGGGCAGCCCACATCATGCCTTTTCTAGTGCCAAAACACTGAACTTGACCACATTCAATAGCAATGGTAACACTAACAAAGCAGAAGATGAAAAAAGCTCTCCCTGAAATAGGGAAAAGCTACAAGTTTTAAGCACTACAACCTGATTTTTCTATGTGCATAACCAGAAAGAGCTACAGTCATTAAGGCATGGTGAGTTGGTCGGCTTGGTGTGTCTGAGTAGCCATATGATGGACAAGGTTCAAATCTTGCTTTCGCCTCTTAAGGAAGTTTTTGAAACATACATACATATATATACACACATATATATTTCCAAATAATACATTTCTCTTCCATATAATGAGAACTTAAACTTCCAGAAAAGGAAACAGCTCGGCACTCTGTTTTACCTATGCTTTCCTCACTTCTATTTGACTATTTAATATCCATATCTTCCTATCCTCAGAACCTAAACTAGATGCCTTTAGAATCCATCAATGCTTCATACTTCAATAACCTTTCCAGTGATTTTTTTCTATATATTTATTACTCCACATGAGGAAATGGTTCACTTGATGTCTTTTTCTAAGCCTTCCCTAATCTGTTTTCATTTTCCCCTTTTTTCTTCCTGCAAGAATAAAGAGTTCATTTAACATTAGACATCATCTCCCTTAATACAGAAGTTTTGCTAAAAAAAAAAAAAAAAAAAAAAAAAAAAAACCGTAAAATATATTTTTCTTTTTCACTTGAAATAAGCCTCTTAATCTTTCTTCATAAGTTACGTCTTTGAAGCCTGGTATTATTTGTGTTTTTCCTCTTTGACCACTTAAGAGAAATTATCTGAAAATCAGTACTGAAAACTAGCCTGCTGTTTGGTCTAAACACTGCTTCCAATAAATTAAGAATTCTATCTTTGTCATATAGATAATGCTCAGATTTCTTTTTTTTTTTTTTCTTCCAGTCACAGTGCTATATTTTTTAATAACTTTATATTAACTTTGCACTTTACCAGGCAGAGAGTAAAAAAAAAAAAAAAAAAAAAAACTATTTTCTTCTTACCTACTGCAGCTTACTATCAGCAACTATCTCAAAGAAAAGAAAATTTTAAAAACAGGACCTTTGGTCTAATTTCTCCTACAAAACCCTGCCAAAAAAGTAATTTTGTTCTTATAGGGACTTTCATTTTTAACACTCCTTACACCTTTATCTTCAATGAAGTTTCTGTATCCCAAATCTCTTTTACAGAATGCAAAGATTACTATCTAAAAGCCTAATGCAGTTTTGTTAATCTAGAAACAGCTGAAACATTGCAGATTTTCCCCTGAAGCTTTCATTTGTTGACACTGTATGAGGAGTTCCAGTTGAGAAACAGTTAGCAGCAAAGAGACCATGTTTATATGCATGTTGATACAACAGATCTTTGACTGTGATCATGCCTACGGGCTTGATAGTGCAGTACAGAAATATTAAATTACAGTCACAAAAGTTATATAGATGGACACAGTTACTAAATAAGATATTCAGAAGTTGGAGATGCCAGAAATAAGGAAGCCTGTAAAATCCTTGTATATCACAATACACTTTCTAATTCAACAGTAAAATACTACTTTTCCTCATCAGGACTCTTGCAGTGAATGAGCTGATCACCGTAAACTTCCTTCTCTCCTTATGCATAAACCCCCATACATTGAAATGCAAACCAGTATCTAACCAGTATCCTACATATAAAATAATTACTTTCTTTGTGAGCATTTCTAGTGTTTTCCCACTGATGTATTTAAAGACTTCAAAAGCACCACAAACTTATCTACAAACAACCCCCATGGAATTAAATTTTGTTTTTGAATCTGCAATACAGTTGTTTTCAAAGTCCTGGTATATGGCATCCAGATAGAGCAAGCTACAGGGGAAATTCAGCTTAATCCAACGCTCCCTAGTTTGGGGCTGTTCCATACTGAAAGCCTCCTTCACAAACCCAGGCCATCAAAACTAGAAATCCTCCACCTTGGTTTGTAGGAAGACACTTGCATGATTAACAGCTTATATATATTGATCATCTCATTTTGACTTCATTCCTTCTTTATCTCTTTATTTAATTGCAATATCATGGATGATTCGTCCTTGCTTTAAGCTAAATACCAGAAAAAAAAAAATTTAAACACAGACCATTCAAAAAGAGATCTTATTACAGAGATCTCTTGAAGCTTTATTTTGGTCGGTGAAAAGCACTGTATCAGTCACAACAGAAAACAACACATTCCTGTCAATTCAAAGCACTCCTTTCCCAAGGATTTTGAAGTTTTTAAAGCTATACTGGGGATCACTCTTAAAGTCAGATCCATAGACATGGCATACCACCCTTCTAAACAAAGAACTAAAGAAAGAAGTGTAACTGAAGAAAGAAGTGTAAAATCAGTGCCACCAGTTTCCACTTCACCATACCAACATTTGCTTCAATCACACTTCCATTTGCAACACAGCTGCTCCGCTAACTAAAAGACATCAATACCAAGCAAAAGGCAGTACTACCTTTATTTCAGGTTCTGATTACTGATTTTTCTGTTATTAATGATTTGTAAAAAAAAAAAAAAAAAAAAAAAAAAATGCTTAACATATGAAACTGTTGTTTTATCTTGTTAAATAAACAATATTCCAAACTGGAGTACTGGGGGGTATTGATAGCACTTTACCACCTGCTAATAATGTTGTGAATTCACAGATGCTTAAAAGAAAATAAACCAAAAAGCATTACTTTTCAATGCATAATCAACTTACCAAAAATATTCTGATCTTCTATAGGCTTACCTCTTCCCCATTTTTAAACTTAGAATTGTTACAGGTTCTGAGCAATTTCACCTTTCGCGCCTGAAGGTGTTATTGCTCCCAGCTATCTTGCAGAAAACTTAGAGGCATGTGTCTGTCCCAACTCAGCACGCAGCAGATGTGGATGGGAATCTGATTCTCAAAGTACCATTCTTCATTAAACTGTATTAGTCAGCATGATCCCTGAGCACTAACCCCCCAAGAAACGGGAAGGCTGGCAGTCCTAGATTCTTAGGAGATAATTTCCCATCACTTTGAGGCCAGAAGAAAGTATTGAAGAAATCCTGAGGAACACTCCCTATGCAAGTTGATCCCTAGGTCAGTATGTTACTTGGAACAATCCTCCCCTAGCCCAGCTTCTGCCTCTGGGACAGGGAAATCTGTTACCAGATGTTCTCTGCTTCCTACGGCCTGCAAGTCTTGCTGTAACCTAAAGCAGATGCAAAACATTGGAAGCAGAAAAGTAGCTAAAACCCACTCCTTCCCAACCTCTATTACTGCACTGTGCAGAGCAACAAAGAATGTGGAGGTAGGGCTTTGTCTTTACCCAGTTATTCTGCCTTTGAGATTTGACACTTGTACTGGAAAAGGAGAGAAGGAAAAAAAAAAAAAAAAAAAAAAAAAAAAAAAAAAAAAGCACATATTCTACATAGCAAAATACTAAAATATGTTGATTCTTTTAAGAGAGAGTGCAAAGAATAAAGGAGAAGCCAAAACTCAAAGTGGTGGGGGGGGGGGAAAAGTACATAAATTCAATATAGTAAAAGCTCAGAAATGCAAGGGAAAGGTTAAACCTTAGTTTGTAGCTGACAGGAGGAGCATTTCCTTAATTCCACCAGGGCTGCAAAAGTAAAGCCTCCAGAATGTCTCAAATAGGTCCAACCAACCACCATGACAGTTTTCTGGCAGTTGAAACAGCAGCAGATGGGAAAAAAGGCAACATCTTTCAAAACTCAGAAAGAGCCTCTCAAGTCAACAAGAGTTCATAGCTGACTTGGGCAAAGCCAGGCTTACAAACTTCGTTCTGAGCATCCTCTCCTAACTCCCCACAACAAGCATGAAAAAGTAAGAGCGCAAATCTTACAGAGGTTGTATATTTATCTATATATTTTTCAGATGAGACATATCCTAACCAGCAAGTTCCTTCAAGCTTTTTTCCCCATCAAATACTCGACACATAGATTCGCACTCAAACACTCTCTGGATTACAAACTGCTCGTTAGTAGAATCCAGAATTTCACTGGAGTCAAATTCCACAAATACCTGGCTCTGGATGGGTGCTGCACAACAGTTTTCATTTACGTAAGCAATACTTTCTTGCAGTAAATCAGATCGTTTTCACTCATAATGCATCTGTTCATATCTTACAGAAGTATTAAAGGGCACAAAGAGATTCCTTTATGATGATGCTCAACAAGTCATACTCCAGTAACACACCTACTGCTCTCCCACCTCTGACAAGTGCTCCAGTGCACAAGACTAGAGCTAAACCAAACTTCAAAAGGGCACAGAAGGGATGCTGGGTCCTCAGCACCAGCTGTTTCAAGTTACAGCTTCCTTCTTCTCATACCACACTATGTGCTGAAGTGGAGATGGCTTTTGATTTCACAGCAGTAACATACTTATGTTTTCAGTTTTGTCTTTCCTATACTGTATTAGAGATAGTTTTCTGATTTTCATCTCTTCACTTAAAACCCACACCAGGTACCTAAGAGTTGCTAAGTATGCAGTACTGGAAAAACGGAGACATAGGCTTTGTGATCACCAAAGAAAGACACCAAACTAAACCAGGACATTGTTCAAAAGCAACTTTCTAATAAAACTAATTTGTCTTGGATTACATTCAGGAGACTTTAATTTTTATTCAGGCACCTTTTGCATAATACATTCAACCCAATTTAATTGCTAACTAGGACATAGGGCAAGCTGTGAAAAGGCTGTACAACTAATTTGCATCAATACATGAATACAAAACAAATTATTTAAATCCCTCTAGATGAAGGCTTAAGAAATTGTGAAGTATCAAATTCTGACAGCCCCTCCAATCTCAGCTGACTGTTTATGTACAAACAAGTGTTTATTATATGCATGTACTTTTTAATTATTATTATTTGATAGCATACCTGATTGCAACAGAGTGAGCTGCAATTAACCAGAAATTTACTATCATTGAGAAAGTGACCTACCTCCTTCTCTAGCAGGAGGGCTGGAACTGCAAGGACATTGAGTTACTCATAACAGAATAAAAATGAAACCGTGCTACGCTTATTATCTTAACAAAACAATACCGATCAGAGTAAATATAATATTTTTGTACACTTAAAAAAAAAATCAGACAATCTAGAACATCACAACTAGAAGAAGGAAAACAGTCAAATAATTACTAAAGTAAAAAAAAAAAAAAAAAAAAAAAAAAAAAATGAATAGAAAGAATTTAACTGCTGAATTAATTTAAATTTTATTTTTAAGCAGAGTGCTTTTTTTTTTTTTCTTCATTGGAAAAAAAAAGCCCTATGTCAACCCAAAACAAGTGTTCTGAATCTTCAAAGTAAAGCCTGTTAAAAAGAAACAAAACACCTTTGGACTGAATGAAAAACAATGAATATTATTTGAAGACTGATGATTCCATTTGAAGAATGAAGATTCCATTTGAATTATCAAAAATTTATACAGTTATTTATACATATATATATATATATACACATATACATAAAATATGCTTTTGTTTATGGTTTTTGTTTGAGTTAAATAAAGGATGGTAAGACTCAGTAGTCCCAGTAGCCTAGTTACAACGTAAGAAAAATTCTCCCCCTTTCCACCAGGAAGATCCATTACAAATAACCTTGCCCAGTGACAATCTTCCTACTCCTGAGCTAATTCATATTAAAAAGACATGTTCTAACTTGTTGCCTGGACTCCACATCTGTCATTTTGTACTTGAGATAGGCATGAACCAAAATCTCGATCACCATTACACTAAGATTTTTATGCTTAAATTGATAAATTTTTAAACTACATACTGATTAAACCTTGGAAATGTTGGAAACGTAAGTTAATACGAGAGTCAAGTCCTGGGCAGCAATGAAAGAGTTTGAACATGAATTTCTTATGACGACTAATTAAAGAAAGGGAGTGAAGAATCGACAAGGTTGATATACATATACACAAACACAGACAAAATCAACAACAACAAACAGTATAGATTGTATTTAAAAGCATGAGAAAAAACTGAATGTTTCTCTTGCTTCGCCATCTGTAATTGCTACATTTCTGTTCATGTTTTCTTTAGAAAAGAAATCCTTTCTACATTGAGAATTTGGGACACTTAATTTGTAGTATTTTTTAAAGTGCCCTGTTGATATTATTTCAGTTTGTTTTGCATGCAGATAAACCAGGAATGAAATATAGTTTTGTAAAAAAAGTTCTTACAAGAATGTTCTGCAGAGGCTGTTACCATGTATAAACCTCAGATTAAAGGTGTGTTTTGTAACAGTCTGAAGTCAAAACAAATTTGCAATTATATGGACAAATACAAAAGAGATATAGCAGTGTTGACATCATGTCTTGATTAAAAACATATGTGTTTTGCTTTTTTGTACTAAACATGACAAGATGGTTACTTTCAGCTCATCTGAACTTTGTTGCTATGGTGTCAAGCAACAAAAGACACCACCTCAGCCAGCAGAAAAACATCAAAAATTTCACAGGTTTCAGGCAACACAAAAACAGGAAACAAAAATTCAGAAATTACAAGCACTGCCTTTCTCTCATGGATCTCATCTAATGTCTCTGGGAAGCACTATGTGAAGACACACTCAATATCTGCCTTATCTTTACCATGGAAAGAAGAAAATCTAGATACTGTGAAGGCCTAGATGTTTCTTGTAAAGAGTCTGCAGGATTCCCATATATAAAGAAAAATTTAAGAAGTCACAGCAGTCATATTTACACATGTTCAGCACTACTGGTAATCTAGATCATAACAATCCCAATACCACTCTATTCCACCTCACTTTTGTTAGATTTGCCTTTCTGATATCTAATCTTTCATCCTGAGTAGGATTCTCCACTCCCTACTTCAGCTAACAAACTACACCCCTTAGGAATGCCTGTAACATCATCAGCCAAAAGGATGAAGCAAGCTAGTAGCCATACAGTGTGTAAGTACATCACTTGGCCACCCTACTTGGGAGTAAAGACAAACTTTCAAAAAGCTTTACAGAAAGTTCTAACAGCAACAGTATTCCTTTGCCCTGTAGGGAATATTATATACCCACTAATTCTTAATAATTCACAATTGTTTGGGGGGGGGGGGGGGAACTCTCTATCCAGATTGCGTGGTAAAGTCTGATTGAGCAGACAAATCTCTAGACCAGGTGCAACTCCAGAGAGCCCTCTGAATAATGAAAACACTATCCATAGATTAATCAAAATGGAAACAACTCCACGAGATAACAAATACTTTATATACAGTCTGCAGTAAAGACCATATTACTACACAATTTTTGTTTTCCGATGTGCTTCCTATTCCCTTTGGACTGTCTGGAAGACATCCTGGTAGACAAACAGCCACAGGTATCTACAGAATTGTGATATACCTCAGACTGTCCCCAAGGTGCATGTGTACTTTACTAAAACATATTTACAACTTCACTAGCATGCAGTGGTATAGCTGACAGCCGAATACTACTGATAAGATAGGTAGCAGCTTCTGAAGACAAGGGAGCTTGCTTCAAAGAAATGTATTTCAAGGCATTGTGGGCACCTGCCTATAGTGTCAGAGAGAGCAAGGCAGGTGCACAGTTGCTCCTTCATTTTCAAGTAACTTCCACCCCCCACACACAGCTTAGAGGTATTTGAATACGTCTACATTTCTAACTCAGCTTTTTGCTAGTCTCTGTATTTTCAGAAGTAAAAGAGTTAGTACTTGTTTCCAGACTCTTGCATCATGTTTCTAACTCGAAGAGCTGTACAATTGTTGAAAGATCTTTAGTAAACCCTTCTGAATACATTTATCCTTTCTTGTACGAAGAGACTGTAAGAATCATGGGACTTCAAGTCAGCCAGTATTCTTCTGAAGGACATGTTTTCAGGCTCTCAATGGGCACTTTTTCTTGCCTTTGAAACACCTGGAATTACACAAAGTAAAAAAAAAAAAAAAAAAAAAAAAAAAAAATTCCCCCCCCAAAAAAAAAAAAAAAAAAAACAGGGGAAGGTGGGGGGACAGACACCACCCAGGATTCCCCCCCCCCCCAAAAAAAGGAAAAAAAGAAGAAACCCATTTGTTTTGTAAATAAACCTTTATTCTTCATATTTTCAGTATCTTAAAAAATATATAAATAAAGCTACTATGTCCTTATTATTTCCATTTCTAAACTGAAGTAAACTGCAGATAGAGTCTGGATGACAGAAAGCTTTCTCTATAAGTGTTTAATTTGATAGATTACATTCTTCTGTCAAGGACAGAAATAATCATTTGTATTTAGCAATTATGAGAGCTACATTCAGTGTCACAGTTTAAAATACACCCAGGACACTACAGTATGCTCAGGGATCATCACTCCGAGATCTTAAACCATCACTACTTATGCCAACTGCAGAAGCCTTAGAAAGACTACCCCAGTCTCTGTTTACAGAGAACAGTAATAGTAAACAAACTGGG
>CM021765.1:97471343-97541604 GCA_011076525.1 Nettapus auritus
AACAGGAATGATGAAAGGGGATTCTACTTAAGAGAACCTGCAGACCAGTAATGAAGACAGCAACCCTGAGGCATGACACAAACTGAAATCTGTTCTCTCCCAGACTTCGAACCTGAGTTTTGCACAGGAACTTTCCCCTTGCAGGAAAACATTGTAAGCAAAATTACTCTGACACACGTCTTTGCATTTTGCCAAGAATAAAAATAAATCTGGACTTCAGTAAAGCCTTTGATACTGCCTCTTGTAAGATCATCGCAGAAAAGCTCTTGACACATGAGCAGAGAGGTGGACTGAAGAGCGGCAGAACAGTCAGGCCCAGAGGGTGGTAATCAGCAGCACAAGGTCTCATTGGAGGCCAGTAACTAGCAGCGTACTCCTAGGACCAAAATAGCCTGCTCTGAGGAATCTGCTTTGGCAGGGGGGCTGGACCCAATGATCTTTCAAGGTCCCTTCCAACCCCTACATTTCTGTGATTCTGTGAATACTGGGCCCAGACATCTTAAAGGCCTTCACTAACAACCTGAATGATGGGGCAGAGCATACCCTCTGTTCATACATGACAAAACTGGGAGGAGTGGCCAATAATGCCAGGGGGTTGTGCTGCCCTCCAGAGGGATCTCAGCAGGCTGGAGAAGCAAGCTGACCTGAACCTCACAAGGTTTGACAAGAAGGGCAAAGTCCTGCACCTTTGGAGGAACCACGCCATGCACCAGCACATGCTGGGGGCCACCCAGCTGGAAAGCAGCTCTGCAGAAGAGGCCCCGGGGTCCTGGCAGACACCGAGGTGAACATGAGCCAGCAGCATGGCCTTGCTGCAAAGGATGCTCTAATGGTATCCTGGCTGCATTAGGAGCAGTGCTGCCAGCAGGTGGAGGGAGGTGAAGCTTCCCCTCTGCTCAGCACTGGTGAGGCCGCGCCTGGAGCGCTGGGTCCAGTTCTGGGCCCTCCAGTACAGGAGAGACAGGGATGGACTGGTGAGAGTCACAGGGCCACACTGATGTCACCAGGAGCACCTCTCCTGTGAGGAGAAGCTGGGAGGGCAGGAACTGCTCAGCCTGGAGGAGAGGAGGCTCAGGGGGATCTTGTCAGTGTGGATAAACACCTGAAGGGACGGGGAAATGAGGATGGCACTAGGCTCCTTTGAGTGGTGCCCAGTGCCAGGACAAGAGGCACTGGGGCACAAACTGGAACACGTGAGGTGCCAGCTGAATATCAGAAGCACCTCCTTACCATGCAGGTAACTGAGCACTGGCACAGGCTGCTCAGAGACATTCTTGAGTTCTTGTAGACATTCAAAAGCTGTCTGGACATGATCCTGTGCAACCAGTTCTAGGTGGCTCCACTTGAGCAGGGAGCTTGGAACAGATGACCACCAGAGATCCCTACCAACCTCAACCATACTGTTTCTATTAATTCTTCAGGCCAATGACTAGGATCCTGCTGGGAAATGCACACGGGATCTCCACCTGCACCTGCATCACCTCTTCATTTTATCATCTGAAACAGGAGGAGATGAATCACATTTCATATTTCCTTCCACACTCCTTTCCAGAATCCCTGCTCTCCTGTCTTAATCAAAAGAGAGCCAGGGAGAGCCTAAGATTAGTGTTGGTTTGTCATTCTCAAGAAGGATTTTTTGAGGGATAAACTAATTGTTTCTCCAACAACATCAGTAAAGGG
Organism: Nettapus auritus; assembly: GCA_011076525.1. Taxonomy (NCBI): domain Eukaryota; kingdom Metazoa; phylum Chordata; class Aves; order Anseriformes; family Anatidae; genus Nettapus; species Nettapus auritus. Next base: position 97,473,024 of record CM021765.1, read on the forward strand.
AAACAACAGCAGGACCTGACCCCACTTTGTACTAGGGTGTACTAGGTGCCGATCCCAGAACTGCTGTGCACTAAGTCTGCATGGGGAATAATGAGACAGGAGAGTCACTGTTAGCCTTTGCTGCAACACACAGAAAACTTATGCTACTTAACACTACTAATGTTACAATAACATTTTGACATCCATGAATAGAAGAATTAACTGCAATAAACCATTTTGAACACCCAGTTATTAAAAATATACAAAAGCATATCATACTGACATGTTCTGCAAACACTGTGCCTGAAGCTCCAGCCCTTCTTTGAAGAGTCTTTCTACATAGTGTTCATACCACTAACATCTGTGGATTTTTTTCTCCAAAACAAGTTTTCAATACAGTTTAAAAGAGTTATCACTTAAATGAAAAACCATCCAAGTGCTACATATATTGTGCACATACTAAATGTATACAAATTATTTTAAAAAAAATACTGAAAAAAATACTGAAAATTGTGACTATAGGAAAAAACACTAAGCCCCATCCTATAACTTGGAATCACAGGTCAAAAAACAACAACAAAAAACAGAACCACATAGTAACACAAATTTAACTTCTTAATTTGCAAAACCAAAGACATTACCAACAGTAGACATCTATGCCAAGGTTGTGGATTAGTTCAGAGCAGCATTAAGCAAATAATTTAATTTAGACATGGAAGTTTAACTACAGTTCATCCCTAGGTTTTCTAAACTTTGTGACATGGATAATTTATTTCTAGTATTAATTCTTGCTTGTCTAGAGAGAAAAGACCAAGTAAACAGGAAGTTTTCCACTTACAGCAGCCACGACGGACACTAACCTTGAGTTCCTGAGCAGACTACAACTTGCCTCTGTTTCCCATAAATGTGAAGTTCTTTCTCTTTAGGAGTTGACAGTACAATAGCTCCTTAACAAAGAATGCTGAATAGATTTGTTGGTGCTGCTTCGTTGGTTTGGGTGAGGGGTTTTGTGCTTCTGTATCTTAACATCTATATTCATATAGCATGCATAACATCACAGTAGGAGAAGTGTGTTCTCCAGCAAAGCAATTTTCCAATAGTTTTTCAGTGCCATGGTTAAACACAAACATTCAGGTGGAGTTGGAGGATTCATTTCCTCCTGGTGCCATAATTTCTTTTAGCATAAAGAGGCTAATTTTCTTCAAATAGTACTTCATTGTCATTCATGTAACAATCTAAGTTGATTTAGCAAACTCTGCTTAATCAAAACTTAAATTATTCAGAAGGGCAAAAGACTGTAGTGTATGCAGGGCCTATTCCTACATCAGCAGCAACTGCACCTCTAACAAGGTCAGAGAACACCGTTCCAGAAAACAGAATTTAGGTACTAAATCATTTACTGAAAGCACATCGATTATTACAGATGTATTCAGTTTGACAGCACTTCGTTTCCTTCCTGACTTAGATTGTCAGTAACAGAAAGACAATGTAATAAATAAAATAACAGTAGATTTTTTGGTACAAATTAAAAGACTTCTTAAAAAAAAAATACATGATTTCACTTTTATTTGGTCCTCCTTCCTCATATTACTGACCTGGATAATTCAGCCCTTAGAACTTTCTTCCACGTGTGATGTTTGAAGTCTTACTGGACCCAGCATGCAGGTGATGCATGTGGCAGGTATAAGAAGCAGAGGATGCCAAATTTTGAATCCTTTTTCCCTTGCCCCTGCAACATCACTGATCCTTCCTTGGCAAGTATTATCTTCTTTGACCTTTTCCCTCTGGTCAGGGAAAATAACTTCTCATTGACCCATCAAGTCTACTGTAATACTCCCACCTTCTTAGCTACTGTGTCTCTGCACCTGGCACAGACATGAACTCACAATATTATGGGCAAGATTTAACCCCTTCAAGGAAAAGAAGTTCTCAATTTTTGGTCTTATCTGCCACTTTGAATTGTGGCAGACCAAAATACAGCTCAGACCTTTTCTTCTATGGTTACATAACTTTGGCTACCAAATATCTGTCTGTTAAAGAATGCAATACAAGGAACAGAAACCAATGTGTTTCCTCACTTAGCTGAAGGAAAGTCAAATGTACCAGACCTGTTATCCCAATGAAGCAAAGAGCACCCTTAAGATAGCAAAGACTCAAGCAGTCACTATTTATTACCATATCATAACCGTATAATAGAAGAGAAAGAAATCAAACCCACCTTTGCTAAGTCACACATGCACAAAAACCTTGATGCGGCAATGAGCTCTAAGTAAGTAGACTTTACCTCCCCTGAGGCTCATTTTCTACTGTAGGGAAATAGCTGTCCATCTATTTGGAATTATTTGAAAGCTTAGGGCCCAAACTCTCCACAGCCAAGACAGATGCTAACTCCATCCAACTCTTACACAACACACATGGTTAGAAAGCATTTCTTTGGCCTTTACAAACAGGTCTGGCGGGAAAATGAAGAAAAATGATTTGAATGAAAAATGAAGAAAATTAGTTTCTGGCAAAGATTTTATATGCATGAGATCTGATTTATTTTGATAAAATTAAATTTTAAAGACCACCTCTTTCCAAAAATGACTTGGTTCCCATGGAGGCAACAGACCTAGAGGGATGTCCTTGAAAGGACAAGACATACGGATAGGGGTAGAGATGCCATCTGTACACTACACGAGACATTGTAAACATCTTCCAGTTTAATTACATATTTTAGTGTAGGTACTAAAAATAAGGATACTATGCAGCATATTAAGCCTACTGAAACAGAAGAACAATTCTATTTTCTCCAATCATCTATTTTCCATATTGTTTTGCTTTCTCCAGGAGCACTCCTACTAACCACATTCCTCCAAAAGCTAGCCAACAAAGAATCACAGAATTTCTAGGTTGGAAGAGACCTCAAGATCATCGAGTCCAACCTCTGACCTAACACTAACACTCCCCACTAAACCATTTCCCTAAGCTCTACATCTAAACGTCTTTTAAAGACCTCCAGGGATGGTGACTCCACCACTTCCCTGGGCAGCCCGTTCCAATGTCTAACAACCCTTTCGGTAAAGAAGTTCTTCCTAAGATCAACCCAAAAATTCCCCTGGCGCAACTTAAGCCCATTCCCCCTCGTCCTGTCACCAGGCACGTGGGAGAACAGACCAACCCCCACCTCGCTACAGCCTCCTTTCAGGTACCTGTAGAGAGCGATAAGGTCACCCCTGAGCCTCCTTTTCTCCAGGCTGAACAATCCCAGCTCCCTCAGCCGCTCCTCGTAGGACTTGTTCTCCAGGCCCCTCACCAGCTTCGTCCCCCTTCTCTGGACTCGCTCAAGCACCTCGATGTCCTTCTTGTAGTGAGGGGCCCAAAACTGAACACAGTATTCGAGGTGCGGCCTCACCAGAGCCGAGTACAGGGGGACGATCACCTCCCTAGCCCTGCTGGTCACACTGTTTCTTATACAGGCCAGGATGCTGTTGGCCTTCTTGGCCACCTGAGCACACTGCTGGCTCATATTCAGCCGACTATCAACCATCACTCCCAGGTTCTTCTCTGCCTGGCAGCTCTCCAACCACTCATCTCCCAGCCTGTAGCTCTGCTTGGGGTTATTGCGTCCCAGGTGGAGGACCCGGCACTTGGCCTTGTTGAACTTCATGCAGTTGACCTCAGCCCTTCGGTGCAGCCTATCCAGATCCTCCTGCACAGCCTTCCTACCCTCGAGCAGATTGACACACGCACCTAACTTGGTGTCATCTGCAAACTTACTGAGGGTGCACTCAATGCCCTCGTCCAGATCATCGATGAAGATATTAAAGAGGACCGACCCCAGCACCAAGCCCTGGGGGACTCCACTAGTGACCGGCCTCCAACTGGATTTGACTCCATTTACCACGACTCTTTGGGCCCGGCCATCCAGCCAGTTTCTAACCCAACGAAGCGTGCGCCAGTCCAAGCCAAGAGCAGCCAGTTTCCTGAGGAGAATGCTGTGGGAAACAGTGTCAAAAGCCTTGCTGAAGTCAAGGTAGACCACATCCACAGCCTTTCCCTCATCCACCTAGTGCGTCACTTTGTCATAGAAGGAGATCAGGTTCGTCAAGCAGGACCTGCCCTTCATAAACCCATGCTGACTGGGCCTGATCGCCTGCTTGCCCTGCAAGTGCTGCGTGATGACTCTCAAGATAATCTGCTCCATGAGCTTCCCTGGCACTGAGGTCAAACTGACAGGCCTGTAGTTTCCCGGGTCAGTCCTCCGGCCCTTCTTGTAGATGGGCGTCACGTTTGCTAGCCGCCAGTCAACTGGGATCTCCCCCGATAGCCAGGACTGTTGATAAATGATCGTAAGCGGCTTGGCCAGCTCCTCTGCCAGTTCTCTCAGTACCCTCAGGTGGATCCCGTCCGGCCCCATCGACTTGTGCACTTCCAAGTGCCGTACCAGGTCACCAACCATTTCTTCGTGTATAGTGAGGGCCACATCCTGCTCCCTATCCCCTTCCACCAATTCAGGGAACTGGGTATCCAGAGAACAACCGGTATTGCCGCTAAAGACTTAGGCAAAGAAGGCATTAAGCACCTCCACCTTTTCCTCATCTCTTGTAACTAAGTTTCCCCCCGCATCCAGTAAAGGATGGAGATTCTCCTTAGTCCTCCTTTTTGTGTTGATGTATTTATAAAAACATTTTCTGTTATCTTTAACAGTGTAGTGGGTTTACATGGCAAGGTTTTGGTAGGAGGGGGGCCATAGGGGTGGCTTCTGTGAGAAGGATCTAGAAGCTGCCCCATGTTTGGTAAGGGCCCCACTGCTGACCAGAGCTGAGCCAATAAGCGATGTTGTTTTGCACCTCTGTGAGAGCATATTTAAGACAGGGAAAAAACCGCTGCGCCACTCAGCAGCTGGGAGGGTGAGAGGAATGAGAAACAGCCTTGCAGGCGCCAAGGTCAGGGAAGAAGGAGGGGGAGAGGTGCTCCAGGCGCCGGAGCAGAAGTCCCCTGCGGCCTGTGGTGAGGACCATGGTGAAAGAGAATGTCCCCCTGCAGCCCATGGAGTACCACGGTGGAGCAGGGTTCCACGCTGCAGCCCGTGGAGGAGACCATGGTGGAGCCTGTGCCCCGAAGGAGACTGCGGCCTGTGGAAGACCCCTGCCGGAACAGATTCCGGGCCGGACCTGCAGCCCATGGAGAGGAGACCACGCAGGAGCAGGTGACCCGGCAGGAGCTGCTGCCCGTGGGGGACCCAGGTTGGAGCAGTTTGCTCCAAAGGGATGGACCCCGTGGTACGGACCCATATATGGAGCAGTTCTTGAAGAGCTGCTGCCTGTGGACAGCCCACGCTGGATCAGTTTGGCAAGGACTGCATCCCGTGGGTGGGACCCCACAGCACAGGGGACAAGAGTGACCGAGAAGGAGCGGCAGAGAAGAAGTGCTGTAGACTGACCATAACCCCCATTCCCCCGTTCCCCTACGCCGCTCGGGGGGAGGAGGTGGAAGAGGGTGGATGGGCAGGAAGGTGCTTTCGGTTTCTTTCTTTTGTTTCTCACTTTTCTAGCTTGTTAGTAATAAGCAATAAATCTTACTTTCTCTCTATGCTGAGTCTGTTTTGCCCGTCACGATAATTATTGCGCGATCTCCTAGTCCTTATCTCAGCCCTTGAGCCCCTTTCATCGTATTTTCTCCTTGCTCCTCTTTGAGGAGGGGGAGTGAGAAAGCGGTTGTGGTGGGGCTCGGCTGCCCACCCGAGTAAAACCACCACAAACGGCAGTAGCCAGATTGAGCTCCAGATGAGCTTTGGCTTTTCTAATTTTGTCCCTCCACAGCTTCGCAACATCCTTATAGTCCTCCTTAGTGGCCTGCCCACTTTTCCAAGATTATAAACCCTCTTTTTTCTCCTAAGCTCGAGCCACAATTCTCTGTTCAGCCAGGCTGGTCTTCTTCCCCGCCAGCTCGCCTGGGGGCACATGGGGAAAGACCGTTCCTGCGCCATTAAGATTTCCCTCTTGAAGAGCGCCCAGCCTTCCTGGACTCCTCTGCCCTTCAGAACTGCCTCCCAAGGGACTCTGCCAACCAGTGTCCTCAGCAGCACAAAGTCAGCCCTCCGGAAGTCCAGTACAGTGGTTTTACTGGTCCCCTTCCTGGCCTTGCCAAGAATAGAGAACTCCACCATTTCATGGTCACTCTGCCCAAGACAGCTCCCGACAATCACATCCTCCACCAGTCCTTCTCTGTTTGTGAAGAGAAGGTCTAGCGGGGCGCCACCCCTGGTAGGCTCACTAACCAGCTGCATCAGGAAGCTATCTTCCACGCTCTCCAGAAACCTCCTAGACTGCTTTCTCTGGGCTGTGTTGTGCTTCCAGGATATGTCAGGGAAGTTGAAGTCCCCCACGAGAACAAGGGCTGACGATTTCACAACTTCTGTCAGCTGCCTGTAGAACTCCTCATCTGTCTCCTCATCCTGGTTTGGCCGTCTATAACAGACCCCGACCAGGACGCTAGCCTTGTTGGCCCTGCCGATCCTAACCCAAAGGGACTCGACCTTGTCATTCCCAGCCTCGAGTTCTACAACATCAAAAGACTCTCTAATATAGAGAGCCACACCACCACCCCTTCTGTGCTGCCTGTCCCTTCTGAAGAGTTTATAGCCAGTCATTGCAGCACTCCAGTCATGAGAGTGGTCCCACCACGTCTCCATGATGGCAACCAAGTCGTAGCCTGCCTGTTGCACAATGGCTTCCAGCTCCTCCTGTTTGTTACCCATGCTGCGTGCATTAGTGTAGATGCACTTCAGCTGGGTCATTGCCTTATCCCCCGGCCTTGGTATTGTTCCCCCTGGCACAGCTCCAACAATCCTTGCTTCAGCCCCGTCCCCCTTCTTACCTAGTTTAAAGCCCTCTCAATGAGCCCTGCCAGCTCCTGGCCCAGGATCCGTTTTCCCCTAAAAGATAGGGACCCGTCTGCGGCCATCAGGCCGGGTGTCAAGTAAAGTGCCCCATGGTCAAAAAACCCAAGATTTCTGTGTTGGCACCAGCCCCTGAGCCACGTATTTAACAGGTGGGCTTTCTGTGTCCACTTTGTACCCCTCCCTGCCACCGTAGGGATGGACAAAAACACCACCTGCACTCCCGCTCCATCCACTAACCGTCCCAGTCCCCTAAAGTCTCGTTTGATAGCCCTGAGGCTTCTCTCTTCAATGTCATCACTACCTGCCTGGACTATCAAAAGAGGATAATAGTCAGAGGGGCGAACCAGGTTGGGAAGCTTCCTGGCAACGTCCCTGACCCTGGCCCCAGGGAGGCAGCAGACTTCCCTACGGGTAGGGTCAGGCTGACAAATAGGGCCCTCTGTTCCCCTGAGGAGAGAGTCTCCCACAACAATAACCCTTCTGTCTTTCTTGGTGGAGGCAGTCCTGAGGCGTGGAGTCGACCTCCTCGCCCTAGGCATCCTCCTGGGTACTCTTGCTACCTCTTCCTCACCCACCGGTCTCTCAAGCTCCAGGGCCTCAAACCTGTTATGTAAGGGCACCTGGGAAGGTGGGGCCGGAAGGGGAGGGCATCACCTGTGATGTCGAACAGGGACCTGTTTCCATTCCTCCTCAACTCCCAGATCCCCTCCCTCTGCCTGATGGCGACAGGGCAGGGGGTCCACCCCCGTTTGGGGGGGTCTCACCCCGGTACCTCTCCTTGAGGCCCTGCAGGGAGTTGCTCCACCAGTCTATCTCCCACTCAGACTCCCTGATATCCCTCAACCTCTCCACCTCCTCCTTGAGCTCCGCCACCATGCGGACCAGGTCATCCACCTGCTCACACCTCATGCACCCAGTTTCTCTGCCTCCCGCCGATGGCAGCAACAGGCTCAGACACTCCCTGCACCCGGTGACCTGAACTGCTGCATTTTTTAACGGGTAGTCGGTCTGGGTGTGTACCGACTTCCTGGAGAGCGCACCGTGCCTGGTGGAGACCATTATCGCCTAGCTAAGGGCTGTCGTTACAGGAGGTGTTACGTATGGGCAGGCTAGAGCGCCCTGCCCTTCCTGCTCGCCCTGCCTGCACTAACTGCCGCGCCACTCCCTTCTGCCGCGCCACGCCCTGTTCACCGCCCTCCTGGTCGCTCGCGCTCCCTAGGGGCAGCTTTTGAACGGCTGGGGGGGGGGGGCGCTGCTGGCTCCGCCTACGGCTCGTCAGCGTCCCTCACGAGGGCTGCCGGGTCCTGGCGGCTCCCTCAAGTAGGCTCGATGCCGGAAAATTAGCCCTGCCTGGCCCGATCCCCCGCTCCGCTGCAGAACGCGTCTGCCCCGGAGCCGATCGCCTCAGCAAATGGCCAAGAAGAAGCTCTATCAGAGACTATATACCCTACCTGCTTAAAGTTCTTACTAAATGAACTTCACCAGTTTGATGACTTCCCCCCCCCAAAGACTCTTGGTGAAGCAATATTTCCACTTTTGTCTTTCTATAGCATTTAGACAGCAGTTGCATGAACACAGGAGTAAGGACAGTGGGTACCAAGATGTTAAGACAGCCATCTAGAAGTGATTTGTTCTCCCCCTTCTTCCTTTCCACGTACTCCACAAAAGTTTGTCATCTGTAAACCCAGAAGTATTTAAGTTTTCCTTTATCTGAATGAGACTGATTCATCTCCCGCCCCCCCCCCCCCCCCCACCTTTTCTTTTTTAATGAAAGTATACAGCATTAGTAATACTGTGCTGTAAAGTGTAAAGAACAGTTGTAGGATGGATTACAAACTTACCTCCAATAATTTGCTGTATCACACTCTTGTTTCTTAACAGCCTAGGACACTGGAAAAGTGCTACATGGACAAAAACTGGGGAGGGGGACACACACACACTTTAAAATCCAAAACCCAGACCTATCTAGTGCAATTTTGCCCACTCCCTTAACAATTCACACAATTGCAGCCAGCAGGGTATTATAAAATTACATAAGAATAAGAAAGCTAACAGTATCATCCAAACAGCCCATGAGTATTTCTTGAGCAGTGACAAAGTATATTCATGAATAAAAAACTTGTTTCATTGGACTAAGTACAATCTTAGAAACTAGGTCAAAAATCTATACACATTGACACACAGAAGCAATTTTCAAAGGCTGGAAATGTCATTGCCTATCTTGATTTGTAAATGTCTGGGCAAGCCTCTGTGCATAAACAGGTATCAAAGCTGCAGCATGAACTGCAGAGCTCTCAGCAGTGATATATTCCAGCAGAAGGATGAAGAAGTTAAGCTAATGCATTTCAGTTATGGGTATTTGCCATTTTGACTTGTGCTTAAGTGACAGTATGTAGAATAATAATAGAAACTAATGTTTTCACCAATTTTGGACTTCACCATTTGAGGAAAAGGACATCTGTTATGATCTGTTTATACTTATAAACATATAAGCAAACATATGTTTTTAAGTATGCACATACAAGCAAGAAGTGAAAAGTGAAGTTCTATCATTGTACTCTTGCGCATAGCCTGAGTTTGTCTCATCTCCTAGATTCTTCCTTATTATTTTCAGTACACCTCCCACACCCAAATTGCATTCAATTTTCCTTTCCCCCTTTCCTGTCACTTTACCCTTCTATGACCTGTTTGTTTTTTTTTCCCCCTCACAACATATTTGGGCGGCAGACACTTTTTATTGTCTTAACTTTGACCTCTTCATAATACAACTGAAATAGGGGCAAACAAATTTGGACACCCTCCAAAACAACTGGAAGGCAGGTAGGATTAGTCAGTATAAACTCCCAGTATAATATAACCAGTACTATTAGAGGGTGCCCAATTTCACCTTACTCACTATTCACCTGCAAAAAGAGCTACGAGGCTGGACAAAAAGAAACAATTGCAAAACATTTACGTCATTTATTAGCCAACGTATTTTGCAAGCACATACGCCAGTTGGGGTATTTCAGGGAAAGTTTAGGGAAAACCAAAAAGTACGTAAGTTAAAAAAGTTTTCAAAATCAATTACCTCAGTCCATCTGTAGCAGATAAGGATATTTTAATCAAGCAAAGAAAATGGAAACTACAGATTTTTGTTCTTTTATTTTAGGAAAAAGAAAATCTACACATTCTTCTGTAGATCTCTAATTCCAGATTAGGCTGATTATGCATTCATGAACTGAGAATTATCATGCAAAGTGAAAACCTGAACTGCTAGAGTATTTTCTGGTTTTAGGTATATTCCACTATATTCAAATAGTAATTGCATACGGAAATTATATCCATTAGCTGACTATTGGACATGCTTGAAAGATATGATTGTTGTAATTGATTTTTTTTTCACTGTTTCAATGAAAGCCAATTCAGTATTGACTAAAAGAACTTCCTTGTTTTAATAGTTGCACAGTTTGATGATTTTAAAACAAGAACTCTTTAAGGCCATTTACCTATGGTTTTAATAAAACATGAAGGACTATATCAGTATGATTTATGTATGATGTACATTGCATTCTGGTCTTATCTACAATGCAAGGTACATATTTATATTCAATAGCTAGTATATTCTGTAGAACTGCATAGATCTACCCACTCATCACAGAGGCAGCCTTAGCTCAGAACAAGTCATTTAAAAAAAAAACAACAACAACAAAATAAATAAATAGAAATTAGTCTGCTTCTTTCACTGACAGTCCAGGTGGAAAAGTAATAAATTAAAAAAACAAACAAACAAACAAAAAAAAAAAAAACAAGGGGATGGACAAAGGCACTGTATGTTGCACCTATAAAAAAAAAATGTTTCTATGTTGACTTTGTAAAAAAAAAAAAAAAAAAAAAAAAAAAAAGTTCTGTCAGCAGAAGGTGCCACACCTCCTTCAAAGTCTTTCAAGAAACATGCAGAAAGGAAGGAAGGAAGTGGAAACACCACACATACTGTGTTGTTCTCATCCCAAACTCTCCTGTAAGATCATGACGTAGGAATGACATAATAATGACAAGAAGATTTAACACAACATCATGGCTTAGACTCTTCCTCCTGATCTAGTCACCACCACCACTTTGGAGCCTTAAACGTTTGCTTTGGTTACAAAGAGTGCTGGACAATCTGACAGGCAGCAAAATCCCCTTCGCTTACAGGCTTGGGAGGGAACCTAGCGGAAGCCACAGTGGGTAAATTCAGTGCGAGAATTAGCAGCCTTAGCTAAAGACAGACCAAAAAAAAAAAAAAAAAAAAACCAACCTACAAAACATGTACCTGAAGCAAACCTGAAAGAACCACCAAGACCACCATTTAAGCACTCGGTAGTGGCATAATTTTTTCCAGAGAATTATTATAAGCAATGTTGAAAGAAAAAAATCTTTATGAGTTAGTTGTTCAGCAGCTGAATGTCCTATAGCTGGAGTGACAGCTGTCTACATTCCTACACTGTTGGACACAATACTAGTTTCTTTAAATTGATGAAACTCATTGCAACCCATCTTCAGCTGGTATCTGTATCCATACGAGTATGCTGTTGGGCACTGGAGTGTAGTGAATATCTTGAGATAATTAGGTAAATATTTTTATTTGCTGATGAGAGCAATTGGTCAAGCTATCAGTAAGTGTTCAACGAGACTACACCTTGTGATTTTATTAAATACTTTTGAACAGTGTATAAAACAAGCTGATTTTTATAGCAAATTATTTTTAACTGCTGCTTAATAATAATAAAAAAATGTTTTGTTTTAATTTTTGTTTTAATACACCTTCCAATTCTTTAGCAGAAGAAACAAGTTAAATGTTTTAAAGTGCTTTTATTTTTTATTTTCCCTCCCTCTACCTTTGCCCAACTCAAGTGAAATCTGGTCTATTCGAGTACTCTGTCTACTGTGAATATCAAAATCTTGAAGTATAATTACATAACATCTACCATTTCTGTAGCCTTTTCCACCCTCTCCAGTTTATACAGTTAAAAGTTAGAGGCTGAAAAACTAGAAAATAAGTTGAGGGAAACAAAAGTTGTTGATGTACTTAGTTATTCAATATGTTGCTGAGAAAAAAAGGCCTAGAAGAATTATCTACCAGATTACATTCTGCAAGTGGACACAGCTCTGATCAGATCTATATCCTTATTGTGCTAAGAGATATAAAAACACATCTATACCCTAAATAGACTATAACCTGCTGCAACAACAACGTACAGTACGCAGTCACAAAGCAAAGTGAACGCAGGAAAGACAAGTGAGCAAGTATAAGGAGGGACAAATAGCAACTATATATACTTGCAAAGACAATACAAAGTCTTTTTTGATTGGAAGATGCCAGAAATCCCTCATGGATAAGTAAGTAGCTGATATCAACTCAAATTTCCCTTAAGATTTCCATAGAAATAGGTAGTGAGCAGAGAGAGAAGGAATGGACTTGCAAAGCTTTTGATGAAGTATTCCCACGTGGAACTAAACCATGGCAAAAAGAAAACCTAGGAATGGGAGGCAGAGAGGGCTGTGACATGGTCAGAAGAGAACATTATGAAAAGTGTTGTTAGCAGTACTGGAGTTCTGATTAGATTTGTGACCAATTGGGCCAAAAGACACTGGAGGTGGAAGCTGCAGAAATGAGGCAAAAGAACTTCATTAGAAACTTAGGTGCTAAGCAAAGAAGAAAAGAGAAATCTCCTGGGAACCAAAAAGAGAAAGCGAGCCCCTGCTTCCGTCTGCACATGTCTTCTCAAGTATCAGGCCTTCCTCCAAATTTTATTATTTTGTCAGGCTGTGGAGAAACCTATATGAAAACTTATGCTGATTACCAAGACCAGACCCTCTTAGACTTAGTATTGGATCTCCCTGAAGAGTTCTGGATGTCATCGTTAGCTAGTGGCTGGCAGATAGCTTGATTCTGCCAGCCCTTCGACGATAATGCATATGCCCCCCGCATAAGGGATATCACAGCCATTACATGCAGGATTATGCAGAGCCATCTTTGTCACCACATTAAAAACTCATTTAAAAATAATTGTGAGTTACAAGAAAAAAAAGACGTGAACAAACAACATATTAATCCCATCATTAATAATTACACTTAACAATGAAGATCAAAGACAAACTAAGCAGCTATAGCATTACACCTAGCTGGGGACTTGGCTAACTGGCCCTTCCCCAGGTAGGGGTACACCTTGAGGAGCTCTGTCTTTGCAAAAAAGGAGCACAAAAACACATTTCCAGATAGCCCCAAGCAATTGGTTTCAATGACCTCCCCCATTTTAGCATAAGAGAACAGACCCTGAAAACCCCTAGGTGTCTGCAATGACTTGGGCTAATATGACCTTTCAGTCACTTCTGCTTAGCCTCAACTCCACACTAAAACTTGTAAAATCATTCATCAAGTATTTTCAATTAATACACACTCCCAATTTTTAAAAAGATGCCTTCCTATATATATACGAATACCTTAAAATAGCCATTTTAATGAACACTGCATAATTTAACAAATATAAAACCGTAAGCAAGTCTGTAAGGTTGATGTTAACTTGTCAACAGTTAAAACTATTAATCATTTATAACCCTTAGCTTGCTCCAAGCTTTGCATAAAGTTCAAACATTTAAGGATCACTTTGCAAAACCCCACAGCCCCTTGATTTTGTCAGCACTGGCAGCCATGCCTGTCCATGCATGCTGTGAATGACAACTAGCAAGGGAGGAAAAAAGTTTATTGTCTAGAAAATTAGCCCCTTTTATTTGATGGATTGGTATTTTCATTTACAGCTGATCATTTGGCAGCTCACAAGCATCATCTATAGAAAGAGGTTAATTAGAATAGCTTTGTGCCCAAGGTGAACACACAAGATCTCTGTGTACATCTGTAAACACAGCAAATTTAAAATTTCAACAAAATTCTTGACTTGGTATCTGTTGCTCCTTCTTGCTTTATTTTTGGTATACCTAATAAGCATAAGTAATGTACTGCACATGCAATTGACAAGCTAGCTACTACAGTGTATAATTTATTCCTCTAACAATAACTGTAAATCATAATTGCCAGCACTGAAACATACAATAATGATGCTTTCAGTTACTTATCTCTGTACCAAAGGTTTTTTTTCCGCTCTTCTGATGACAGTGAAATCCTTGTCCAGTACATTTATAACACTGTCTATTAAAAGCATGAACTACTTTTTATTAATTTTTACAGTTGTTTAATATAGTACAGATATCAATATTGCACAGCTACAACAAACACACAAGTAACTCAAAGTACACTGGAAACACAGATGTGTATAATTATTCTTTAACAAGCTTATTGATTGCAGTAGACGGATTCAGCTAATTGCCAAAAGGAAGCCCGTGGCAGAGTAAAAAAAAAAAAAAAAAAAAAAAAGCATACCTCAAAGTTCTTCTGCTTTTAATGCTAGTGCATAGAAATTTAATAGCATAAATTGCTTTATATTGATGTGTCCCAACCCACTTAAAAAATGTTCCTATCCAAGACCTACCCTTGGCAATCAATTCTAAAATGAAATAGTAAGCTACTTCATTAATCTTACAACAGGTGCCAAAGATTGAACCTCAGCTACTACACATTTCAGCCACTGTTAAAACATGAGCCTTAAAAAAGGATTCCCTGTAGATCGCTGTGGAATGTTAGCCTACCTCACAAAGGTTCTGTAGAAACATTTCCCTCTGAAACCAAGGGCCCCACCCTGTTTCTTTTAAAATTGATCATGGATCATTTTAAATAGGTAATCTGCAATAAGAGAGCTCTCATTTATACAGCTAGTCATCAGATAAGGTTTGACATAGGCAGGCAAGAAAGGAAGGAAGCTCTATAACCACGTTTGATGAAATTGAGGCAAGACACAATGCTATGTGATGAACATGGCTTCTAAAGAAAGGGAATAAGAGCTAACAAATGACAAAGCTTCAATGACTGTATAAACACGGGTTAAGAAATAAAGAGGGGAGAGTCTACAATTTCCTCTTCTTTTTGTGGGCAGATATCTGGGCCCCTCAGAACAGCTATCTCACTTCTTCCATTCTTCGAACATGGAGCTCTCAGCCTCTGGTACAAACAAGCAGCAAGCAGATAGGAAGGGTTTAACTGCTGCTACAGTACAGCTTCCAGTAGCTATCAGGTAGTCTAAGGTATCCTGATTGCTCAGGACAGGGCACTTTTTTTTTTTTTTTTTTTTCTGTTCATAAACCCTTGACAGACTTCATTTCCGTTATTTGTCTTTTATTTTTTTTCCAATCTATCCAAATTTTGCCTAGTCAAAATACTTTATAACAAGTCATAACAGCTGAATTTTAAATAAACTGAAGTACTCCATTTTGTTCAGGCTAAACTAAGAAATTACCATCAGCACCTACATATCTGTATGACAAAATTAAATTCTAACACTTATTTTTTCTTTATAATTTTTTAATATTACTTTTTTTTTTTTTCAGTTCCTCCATTTTAGTTCTCCCTTCAGTCATTTCTCCTTTCCAGCTTACTTCACAGAAAAGATATTTTCCAAGTATTTTTTCCCATTCTACAGCTCTCTTACCTATAAGCATATAATCCATCTAAATCTATAATTTCACGTACCAGGCATTAAACTGTCAGCATTCACAGATTAAAGGTAAGAAATCCCTCAAAATGACAACTGGCTCAGCCCTTGGCCCAAGGTTCACAAAGCTGCCACAAAATGAGGCTAATGAACCTCTTTTAAGGGCCATACCTCTTTTTATAGAGATCATACAGAAGGCGCTTAGCCTGAGGGCCCAGTCCTCCCAGGTGCTTTAAATCACCTTGTGCTTGGCCAAGCTTTTCTAATTCCCCCTTTCTTAGGAATACCTTACACAGGAGTGTTTGAATTGCTTACAGATACTTTCAATTAATGTCAAGAGGCATGCAATTACAGCTGTGAGGACTTACTGCCTTGCCTTTTTATTTCTTCCACCTGACAAGGCCTATGGTATCGTTGGACAACTTAAACTCTGTTGATAGTAAAAACTCTTTTTAGGATTCTGTCTGGGTATTTTGCCAAGCTTGTCAAGAGAGTTTCCACAGGGGGAATGTTTTGGTTTCTGGAGGGAGGGAGGCCTGTAGCCCAAGAGTCATCCTGAGGCAACTGAAACCACCATGAAGTGGTGGTTTTCCAAGGTGTCACTGCTGTGATTTAGCTGGCCATCTATTAATCTGAGGTTTAATGAAAGCAAAACTATGCCCCTAAATAGCTAAAACACAGGGGACATCCTAGTATTCCTATTCTAGCATGTTCAGAGTAAGATCTAATCCTAACACAAGCTGGAATTCAAACTGTAGGGAAAAAAAAAAAAAAAAAAAAAAAAAAAAAAAAAAAGGCAAAGGAAAGGGAAAAATCTAATGATGTGATTTCACAGTGAAATGTAAACAGTAATACCAAATGGCAACACTCGCTTCAAGTCACTAAGCTGCTGTACAGCTCTGTAACTCAATACAGTTGTTGCCACTGCTGGCTTAGCCCACAAGCTTTGTAGCAGTGCTGCAAGGCCTCAAGACAGGGGCTTGTCAGCTTTTGCCTAGGCTTGTTTAAGGCTTGCCTGGAGCTGTATTTTTAGCTTAATAAACTGTAGTATCAACTGTTTAATTGTCAAGTAACAGCTACCTGTCCTAGTTTGCCCTAGTTTTGTACAGTGGTGTGGTATAAACCCAACTGCTCTAAGAATTTTGATATATTTTTTACAACTAATTGACAGCAGTAGCCAGTTGTTATTCTGCATATAACATTCTATGAACCTGGAATAAAAATGCAGCATAGAAGAGTGCAAGCATAGGATGGTAGCAGAGGCATTCAAGGTACAGAGACCCAGAGCTGTAGAAAATCTTCAGCAGTCAACTACCAGTAACTAAAGGATGCAACCTTGGGAGTTGGATCACAACAAAGAGCACAAAGAACAAACATCCAACATCTGTAAAACATACCACCTAGGATGCTAGGCATCCTAGCACACTGATGATGACAGTAAACTAATGAAGAAAGAGAAAGGTGTAGCATATGTTACAACAATTTACTGAAGCAGGCTGAAGGGAACACTAGAGTGAGGCGGAAAGAACCAGTGACACAGGACTAGGGATGCCAATGACCCATTGCCACCCACCCTCCTCTCCACACCTACTTTACCTGAGTGAAACTGCTGAGGCCCCACAGAGACACTGGAATGGAAAGTATGACACTGAAGCAAAGGGGCAGATACTAGGCTGTGTGTGGAACAATTTTAACTGCATTATTATTGAGACTTTTTTGTTGTTGTTAATATTGTTCTGCTTCTTTTGCGTATAATAATTAGAGCTCAAACAATAATAATTCTTTAATTAGGCCATGAAGAATTCATTTTGACAATAAACTCCCTACTTTGCACATCAGGGTGTTTCTTTCATATATTCACAAATTGCAAAAACTGCAGTGTAAAACTCATAGACAATGAAATGGCGGAGATAACCTTGACCTACGAACAACTGGAACAATATCTCGCTTGCTTCCAAAAACAGGTAAGTCTCTTTCTCCTCTATCTTTTTAACAATTCTAGTTGTCTTTATAAGAATATTAAACAAATGAGTACTGTAGGAGTTCTACCCCCCACCCACCTGCTAAAAGATTAATTAATCTCTATAAAGCTTTCTGCTGTGTATTTTCTAAGAGCAATGGCCTCCTCAGTATGCATTTGCCCTGAAGTGGAGCCATAGGCTAAACCAACTTCGTATTGGCTAAACGCCTCAGACTGAACCAAATATTCGTGAGGTGAGAACGATGAATGCTTCAAGCCCAATGGAAAGCAATGACATAAAAAACATTTCATTACACACAAAGAATACATTTAGATGTTAGGATAGCTGTCAGCAACCATGAATCCATACCATCTATGACTAAGCCAGGCGATATTTTTATTTTAATAGCGTTACACAGATGTTCTGAGAAACACTTCTCATATCTAACAATCATTTAACAAATTTAAAATTAGACACAAAAGTATTTTCAAATTTGTTTTAGCTTTGTTTATACAGATTTTGTTACTGTTATTCTGAACCTAATCACATCTTGAATAAATGCAGTGAGACAGATTTATGAGAACAGTGCACAGCGTAACTCACTTCTGCTCATTGGGTACTCACTGTAGGGATAAACTGAAGCCATCTGTTTGTTACTATTTCTGCCATCATGAGGCCACATACATATTTTACTGTTTTCTATGTGCAAAATTATCTGACACACTGCAGCACCGTTTTCTGCTTAGTGGAAGATGAGGCAAGCAGGCGCTGAAATCCTCTGTTACAACAGGACATGTCTGAGATCAGCATCAGAGTACCGTGAGCACGGAAGTGTAGTGAGTGCCTTAGCTGGCATCTGCAATGAAAAGACCCCTCATTTTTCAGCAGTATCTTAATCTTCACAAGTGTAATTACAGCATTATTCAGTAATGGTAAATACAAATTACGCTCTGTTCTGCAAGACAAAGATAAGCTCTTTTTTTGTGTTTCAACAAAAACAACAACAGAAACAAAAAAGAAGGTAAGATATTTACCCCAGTCTAAATATTAGCATTATGTAACACTTTTTAAAGTACCTACACAGAAATTGTATGTTCCTCAGCTCAGCATCCTAACAGTCATCTTATGAAACTACACTGGAGACAAGATTTTTTTTGTTTGTTTGCTTTGTTTTTGTTTGTTGTTTGTTTTCAATACTCCTTCATGGCTATGAAATATCAGCCTTAAGTCTCAATGAAATCCTGACTGTGATTTGCAAATGTGTATTAGAGACAAATAATAAATTGCATTCTAGTTACTAGCTTAATTGTTTGAATAGTTCACCTCATCTTTTCTTGGTTAATTACTGACTTTCAGGTTGTGCAATTGATATTATGGTAAAGAAAAAAAGTTTCCAAAGTGTCTAAAATTGCCATGTTAGAAATCAGAGGCCTTTTTTATTCAATTAAGTTTTGTCGAAGCAGCCTGTTGCTTGACATTATTGGGGGAGTAACACAAGTTCACTATCATAGACCAGCTAGCAAGCAAGAAACTTCTAAATTTGAAACTTAGGAGTGTCATGCTTCCTTCCAGAATTATTTAAATGGAGATTTGCCACAGTTTCCAGTCTATAAACTAAATCCCAAGAAGTCCTACCTAATCCTCTTTTTTTTATTATTATTTATTTTTTAGCTAGCAAAACAAGTTTCAGTCTTGGTAATGTGGTTACAATCTATTTGTATATTGTTTATCACAACAAATAGAATTTATAACAAAGCACAGAGCAATAAAAATAGATTTCACACTAGTTTTTTATATATCTATTCTTGTTGAGACAGGAAGTCACTTATCCTGCCTTGCAGAACATTTAATCCTTTTTACTATTCAGATCCAACAGGATTTAAGGACGTACAACATCTCATAGGGCAGGACCTGAAAGCATTCCAAGAAAAAAAAAAAAAAAAAAAAAAAAAAAAGCTAAATTAACCAGCTTCACAGCCCCAGCAGGGCTCTACTTCTGGAATGATTATGATTTTATCTGTTATTTTTAGAACAGGTAATTACTCATTTTCACATACTCATTTCTAAAAACTGCCCCAAAAAATTGTCAGACATATGAAATACACTGTTAAAAATATAAGAGGGATAGGATCTTTTCCCATTATTTTCTAATCATGTAAAAAGTGGGATTGTTTTGTATGGAGGACATCATTTCTTCTTGTTCACCAGTTCAAGCCATCAGAATTATACAGACCTTTCTTGGCCATGGTAACTTCTTCCTTCTGCACACTTCGAATGCCTTGCAAGTTTTGTAGAAAGTAAATAGATTGGCAAAGTGGTGCTTTAAAACACACACAGAGACACAGGGACACATAAATTCCACTCTGTCTGGGGGGGATTGGCTGTATTTGATCTGAACCACCCACTGTGCACCTCCTGTTTCAAACCTTTGGTACAGGCATTAGTTAATTCACTCTGTTGTGCAGTTTTAGAAAACAGACTATTTGAATTTGGTACTTAGTTTTGTGTTCAGTTCTCTAAACCCACAGCACTGAATACATTTAATTTGTCTTTATTTTCATTTTACTAAGCAACAGGTGTTTCGTAGGCACAGGCCATCTCACAGAGGGGAAGAGGAGGATAGTCGAATTAATTGTAGCTCCCTTCTTGAAGTGAACAACAGAAGAAAAGAACTAAGCAAAAAAATGGAGAAAAATCAAAGTGAAAACTCTAGTGTAACCTCAGCAAACCAGCAGGTGATTAATTGCTTAAAAAGAATGAGAAGGTGAGAGACAACAGGTTTATACTAGACTTTCCCAGCATGGCACAGAATTCTGAAGAACACCTTGATCAAATCCCTCATGTCAGGAAGGCCAGCATTACAAGGGAAAGTGTTAATGTCAGAGCAGGTGCAAAAGGAATACACAATTCCTACTCTTTCAAAATGTATTTTGTTGCAGCAGACACACACTGTTGTATCTGCATTCTGTAAAGAAGACCACATCACAGCCTGAATAGCCTGAGGCCTGACCCTTGCACCCCGCTTTGCTACTGGGGAGGCAGCTGCGAGGGGTGATTGAGGGAGGAGGGCAGAAAAAGGGATCTGTCTGTAAATACGCAACAGGCTGTTGTTCGGTTACATGTCCTGGAAAACTCTGCTGTGTGTGCATTCATCCATGAAAGGTTAAGAACCAAAATCTAGAACTGACACATTTCCAGACAGTAATTCATCAATTGCTGAACCATATGAAAGGGACTCAATACACACTGTTCAAATTGTGCTGTATTTAAATTTCTTCAGAATTTGAAATAGAAATTTGCTTCTTTTGATGAAAATCTGTTTGGCTAAGGGGATTTTTCATTCCCACCTTTCTCCTTTATTTGCTTATCACATTAAAACTACTACTTCTTACACAGAAAGCCAAAAAAACAAAGCGTAAAAGATACTTACAAAATATTTTACATAACAAGCTCCTTTTGAGAAATGAGAATATTAAAATTTCAAAAGTACAGTCACAGCAAGTGGTAGGCAAGCAACGAAGATAAATCAAATCCTATTTCTTGCCATGCTGTGAAAAGACGGCTGGCTTTTAATCATCCTGATGTGCCATATGTAAATTCCATCAAAGAAGAAGTTTGGTAAATGTTATATTTCATAACCACAGGGAAGGAAGCTATTTATAAACATCAATTAAATGATATAATATAGTATAAAGCCATTAATAACAAAGCTATTAATCTATGTAGACATTACTCATATTGGATAGTCTTTCTTTTATTGTATTTTTGAAAGCATATTTAGCTAAGAAAATATTACATGTTTTTACTCAAGGTCACAATAATCTGTCTATGTGCAGTTTCCATAGTATCAGTAATTAAATTGTTCCAGATAAATAAATAAATAAATAAAACAATCCAAAGCACTCTTACTTAGAATCATTTTCTTAAAAAAATAAATAAATAAGTAAAATAAATAAATAAAGAGAGAGAAGAAGAAAAAAGAAAAACAAACAAACAAACAAAAAAAAACTTTCAGCACCTAAGATTTATATGTATTCAGAAATCTCTAAAGGAATAAGAGCAAAACATTTATTCCAGATGCACAATATACAGCTGCTACCTGTGTATATATGAAGCTTAAATGCTAATTCATGGTGTGCTTTGCTAGTCTCAGGAAACATTTGGAGATGGAATTGTCATCAACAGGGCACAGTAGTGAGTGTTAATACCATAAGAAATCTATTTGCAAGCTCCCAAAGCAGTGAAGATCCAGTCATAATAATACTATTATTATACTGCAATTGTACATCACTTGCATTAGAAGAAAGTAAACTAATTTAAAACAATTAAAAATTGTTATGTTTCACAGTATTTCTAGGGAGTTCGTAGTCATCTTTGTCATAAGTAATATAAGTACAGCTTTGGCACAGCGTCATTTATCCACCCGATCTCAAATGATTATGGCAAACAGAGAACAGATCTTTAGGCCCTAAATACTAGCCTGGCACTTAAAAACTTCCTTCTTTCATGGAAAAGAAGCTAAATGCAACAAATTTCAAGCTTTGGCACTCTGTGGCAAAGCATGAGGGATGGCTAATGATAGCTGGAAGAAGCCTTCTCGTAGTAATGGGACTGACAGGCCAGAGGGAACAGAGAAGGACACAGCCCTTTACTTTTCTGTGTAATCAAGGCATGAAGGAATTTATTTTTTCTCATCGGACATCAGGTTTTAGAAATAAAATCACTAAAAGCCTACTGGAAAGCACACCATACCAAAAGAAAAAGAAGCTTTCAAGACATACTGTATTTCCTTTGCATCGTATTTTTTTTCCCCATCTACAAGAAAGCCAAATCTAGTTCTCAGTCTAAGCAAAATTTATAGAAGTATTTGCTTTCTGTAACACAGGAACAAATGTTTTCAGCTACATATTTAAAGACAAAGCTTTTATTCTAATGAGTTTTGTGAAGGGCGAAAAAAATATTTCCATATTTTCAGCACACTCAGCAATGTCTGTGCATAAACTGAGACCTGTCATATGTGCCTTGTGATTAGGAGAAATTTAATGCTTCACCTCTTTGTAATGGTTGTTGTTTTGTTATAACTGGTGTGTAGATTGAATGGCAGGTGACATTTCGTCAGATTTAAATAAGGTAAGAAATTATCAAATTAACCTATTCCCTTTCTAAAGTATAATGAGTCATTTGCATATAAAATACAATAGTCTGTAAACACAAAATGAACTCCAAATAACAAAGGACATCGTGAACTGCATTTCTTATATTTTATAACACATATATATAGACAGCTTTTAATGCACTGAAACCCTGGCTAGTTTAAACAACAGTTTGGACTCAGGAAGTGACAGATATGCTTCCCCAGTATGGATAACTGCACATAAGACACCACACTGCAAGATTTTGTAGGGGACCTACAGAGCTGCATCTCATCAGCAAGGCAACCACTGACCTGTCCTTCTAGAAGTGGGAAATCCACTTATGATGCCTAAATCATATTCCAAGGATAAGCTCCAGGTCTTGTTCTGTAAAAGGAGCTAAGCAGATCCTTCTGCACACATGGAATGCTGTGAGATAAGTGAAACCTGCAGGATGGGACAGGATCTTTTTGCCTC
This sequence comes from Nettapus auritus, assembly GCA_011076525.1. Taxonomy (NCBI): domain Eukaryota; kingdom Metazoa; phylum Chordata; class Aves; order Anseriformes; family Anatidae; genus Nettapus; species Nettapus auritus. The sequence goes on from CM021765.1 coordinate 97,496,023, forward strand.
TTCGCAGAGTAAGAGACCTTACTAAAAATGTAAGGCAACCATAATGCAGAACTCCATACAGAAATGAAGAGATAGATAGCAAATTAACAAATCTACCAAGATTGATAAAAACAAATCATAATATACTGCTTATGCTTATTGATGCTTATGTATGAAAAATACAGAAGGAAAGTAGCACTTAAAAAATAAACAGATTAAACAAATTAAAGGAGTTTCAAGGCTAGAGGGTAATTTCTATGTAACACTGCTGTTAGTGTATGCAACGATCAGTGAAACAAAATAAGCTGACTTGGTTAGTCAACAATTGTAAATCTATTTGCCTAAAATTAATTTGTTGTGTAACTAGATTCAGTCACTGTTAAGTTGTACCTGGTCTTCCTGTCTAAAAAAGAAAGGACAGTCTTTTATCTATGAACTGAAAAGAGCTAGAACTTAAAAAAGATGCAAAATAAAGCTGGAGGAAAGGAAAATATATGATAAAAATCTGCACAAATACAGTAATTTTGGTCAGTTACACCTGAGCTAGTGTTAAGTGCACAGGTCTGGCTTTGTACAGGGGATTTAAGATTTATCTGTATTTTGTTTTACAAAAGCAGCAGACTCTAAATAGTGCATGCAGCAGACTCTAAAACTAACCAACCAACTCCTTACTCCAGTCTATAATCTACATGGTCATAATCCACCACTGCACACACTCACAGTCCAGTGGAGGTGCAAACCACTTAGGCGCATTCCCCTATGCCATCCCACCACTTGTGACTGTCCAGAATATGACTACACATTGTTGGAAAGACATCTGGATTCCAGGCTTGTTTCTCAATGCCACCATGAGTGCAAAGAGTGCAAAGACCTCTCTTGGGAATAGCTGCACAAATGGGACCAAAATCTATCTCCAATACAACACCACTTTTTCAGGGTACTTTATGGGTGTATGTATAAGCACAGATGTATGCACGAACACACATGCATGAGATTATTCAACAGTTAAAATAAACCCTGAAAACACTAACTGCTAATATGAGGGTATTATACCGAGGAATTTGCTTATCCATTTGAGTCAGACTGCCAGTTAATACCTAGGAGTCTTACAAATTCTGTTTAGAGTGGAAATTAAGGATCAGTATCTTTGACACAGCAATCATTGCTACTTAGAAAGTGTATGTGAAACTCTCTTTTTCCGAATGCAGCAGGAAACAGATCTGGCCTTGAGAAAGTATGAACCTACCAGAAAGTACTCATTTGAATAGTTCTTTTAACTTACAGCAAAGTTCTAAATGTTTCTGTGACACTGTTAGGTTTCTTTACTAGGTCTTTCATACTTCATTTGTAGAAATTACAGCCTCTGTCAACATCTGCCTCTAGGTTTACATACAATCTCACCATTGCCTTCAAGTTGCATTTTATGCAGTGCCTGTTATTTTGGCCTTCTCTTCTACAGAGAAGCTCAATTTCTTTTCAGGTTTCTTTTCAGTGAGGGATGACTGCTTCCATCTTCATGGAGTTAGAAGGAATGTTTATTCTTTGTCTTTGCCTACCTCCATCCTACTCCTACAAGTAATCACAACTTTTCATAGTGCTTGCTCTCACAGAGTTGTCCCTAAAGAACTCAAATTCTTCTTTCATTTTTAAGCATCACTATTCCACGCACTCACTTATGAAAGAAAAAGTATTTATTATGGCTTTAATTCCTATAAGAGATATGCAGCAATTCAAGTGGATCATTATTAATCCTAAGGAAAAAGAAATTTGGTGAAAAGAAGTGAGTGGAGAGTAAGGACAGGGTGAGAAAAATAGTTTACTTGTCAGCACAGCACGGATAGAAGCTACAACTCTATTAAACACTTAATAGAGGTATTTAAATTAAAATACCCCTCTGAGTGAAATTCTGCACTAATGTATGTTACCTTAGACTTCCCCTTCCTCCCTTCTCTCATCTTACCAAGGAACCTTGGGAAACATTTTAACATGCTGCAGTATAGTCAATAATCCATCCCATGACTGATTGACCCATATCAGGACTGAAGCAGACCCTGTGGGTCTGCAGTATGCAGCAAAGGGAATGATGAGGCACTGAATCCGCGCTTAACAGGCAGATGAGGTAAAAGGCTGCAGACAGGACAAGGTAGGTAATAGGCTCTGCCTCTGCCACCTGTTCCTTGTGAGGATTCTCAAACCAAAATATTGTCAGAGTTCTTCTCCATTAATTAAATGAGAGCTAAGGGGATATATAACCTGTCAAGGTCTGAACAGTTCAACCTCCAAGACTTTCTTCAGTGAAAAACCCTCCCTGAGAAAATGAAGTAAACACCATTATTAAGCAAGCTCACGTTTTCCTCTTCTCCTTTCCCTAGGTAACAGGCATGCACTCTCTGCAGACAGAGGGTGCTTCTAAGTATCACCTGCTCTAGATACTTCAGTAACTCGTGTAGAGTGACAATGAAAAACAAAGAACCCGCAAGAACAAATAACATTCATTTCCATTAGAGGACTTTTCACTAGAGGAGTCACTTTGCTTTTACTCACCAGACATGCTAAATTTTGCTATTACAAAGTCACATTATTTTCCCAAAGAACAAAGTTGCTGCTTAAGCTATACTCACCCATGTTCCTTTGATTGCTCACTTTCAGTTTTTTTTTTTTTCATTAGCACCTGGTGCCAGCCTTAACACAGAAGTAAATGGCTTAATGGGTGAGAGTTGAGTGTTATATAAAGAGCAAAGCATTCAGAAGTTCCATAAAAGGAGGTATTGAATTTACACGCACATTTCAGAGCAGGACTGAGTCTCCAGCTTCTTGTACAACACCAGTTTTTCCGGTTCAGGTTGGTATTAGTAAAAGAAGAAATGTGGTCTGACCAACGGTATACAGATGAGCAATATCCTATGTACTTCTGCACATGCACACAGACATATATGTGCACACTTCATAACTGTGGAAAGAAATTGGCAGTAAAAGGAGCAAAGTATGAAACTTCTTTTCTTTGTAAACCCTGAAGTACTACTGCCAAAGCTAGGACAGGCAATGCATTAAATACTCTGCTTCTGAGTAATTGATTTCTTCAGTATTTCCAGAAGTGGAAGGCTGTTCCTTAAGTCACAGATGTAAAGGAACATCAGCAACAAACAAGCCAGGAAACCAGAATGTGAAGACAGCTGACCTCTGTTAAAGTCAAACCAAGCTATTTATGCAAACAAACAAACAAAAACAACAAGAGCAACAAATATTAGTCATCTGAAGTCTTCATTGAGTCTAATCCTTCTCCAAATAATGAACAAATGACTCCAGTGAAACCTCTGACTGAAGCAAAAATAATGTTTCTATGAATGCAAGATATTTCTATAGTTATACTGAGGACATATCATCTTTTCTATTATTTTAAAGAAAAAACAATGAATTAAGGGAGTTTAGTGAACTTCCCTTTTTTCTCCTTTTAATCAAGCTTTTCTCTTGGACAAAATGCTTGACCAGAGGCTCTTTGCTAGCAGGTACTTAATGACAAGTCCCAATAAACTAGGATCTATAAACTAATTTATTCTGAATTTCATACCTGCAAACCAGAGCGATCTAAGCCCTGTGTATTTCTCAGAATCACTGCTGTTTTCATTTCAATTTATGCTCACCTTGTAGTTGCCCACTGTTTTAATAATTCACAATTTATAGGTGATAATTTATTGAGATAACAATCTCAACTGAGAAACAGCACAAGATGCACAGATAGTTTCCCAGCAAAACATCTCAGCTTTATGGGTCGGTCTCTAGAATTTAACTATCTCACTATTAATTGAAAAAAAATCAAACAAAGGAGCAACAGAAAAATCCCTAGTATACTTCATTTTCAGAAGAATAAGATAAGAAGCTGTATTTTTGTGTAGTGAACCTGAAGTTCATAATGTTCAACTTAATTTTAAATGAAGTTTAAAACAACAGTAATACAGAACTGAGCATACAGCAGAGCAAGTTCTGCATCCGTTCTTTACAGATATCATTTGAAAACAAGTTGCTTTGTTAGAACCGTTTGGCCATACCCAGTGCTACCGTGCATTCTGTAGCTTCACTTAAGCTGTGTCAATTAACACTAAATGGGATATTGGCCTTCTGCACTGTTTATAGTATGCACTTTAGGCAGAAACAACATTAAAAAAAAAAAAAAAACTGACAGGAATTTTTGTAAAAATATACAAGTGTAGCAATTGTACAATGAATAGTGCTTATGATTTTATATTGAATTAAGAGTACTTGCAAAAGTACCAAAATTGTCACTTAATTCAATACACTAATTAGACTAGGATTTTTTCTCTCTGATGCTTTTAAATGAAAAGGCTTATTAACATTTTATGTGGCACCCTAAGGGACAACAGCTAGGCGGACTAATGTAAGTGTGTATGACAGAGCAAATTATCATACTCTCACGTGTATATCTGCATCCTGAATAAACTATAGCTCTTAAAACTGAGCCTTTTTCTTTGGATGGACCTGCATACTCAGGTCTCCCACTGTTCCCAAAGGATCACTCCCTTTTCTAAGGCAGCTGCAATTTGGCAAATCCTCCAGGTCTTGGCAGAGGTTCATCTGCTATACCAAGGAAGCTAAGCAGGGAAAAAAAAAGAAAAAAAAAAAAAAAAAGAAAAAAAAAAAAAAAAAGGAAGTGGGAATGGGAAATGGGAAAAATGGGTCTCTGAGGAAAAGTTGAATAATCTATGCCACAGGGAGTGGAACAGTCTTGGGACACTGGGTATCAGAGAAACTAGTTCACAAAACAGTCAGGCAAAGGGACAAGTGCTGCTGCAGAGCTGTTTTCCTAAGGTGACGGTGGATCTGGCAACAACCTTAATTTCTAATGGGAAATAATGTGACTGTTGAGGATGGATGTGCAAGGTATGGTGTGATGGGTGAGAGAGAGATTCCAAAGCAGACTTCCCTGACCACTACTGCATCAAACACAGAGGACAGAAGATGCCACATATATAGAGTCCATTAGTAATGCTAATGCTTAATACAACATGCTCTTTTTCAGCATTCTGCATTTTAAATAAAATCAGGTATTATACTACAATGTCTTTCTGAATTCTGCATGCACAAAAAGACAATTTGTATTTCTTCACCTTCTCTAAGTTTGCTTATTTTTCATTGCTGATTCTTCTTACAGTTAAGTCTGAAAGTCATGGCACTTTGCCAAAAAGCATATTACACCTAAATCCATTTAGATGCATGTTCTATCTAAATAGAACACCTGAGGTAGTTTGGTGTGCTTTCTTTACATAGATTATTGTTATTTGGATTCCGTGAATGCCTGTGCAAACACACTTAGAAGTAAGAGAACACAAAGACGGGGGCAAAACAAAGGCTTTACACATGGGGACTCATACGGATCTAATAGATCACTCAGGAGAAAACAGATCATAAATGCAGTTGTGTGTACTGTGAACGGTTTTCAGCCTCTGACAGTTTGCATCATTATTAAAATTTTACTTCCCTAAATTGAATTACAGGAAAAAAATGGCATAGGAAGATGGATTAAAAGATGAAACAGGCAAACGTCTTATGGATTCCTGTGAGAACAGTGAGGACCACATAAGAAAAAAGGAAGAAATAAAATCATATGAGCTGTCTCTAAAATAGAAGATATTAATTAATGCTATAGAGTTATATAAAAAGATAAGATGCGTACATTTACATATTATCCAATGACTGTTATGTGAAGTTTTACTATGTGGCCATAAAAACTAAAACGCAGACCACCTTGGAATAGATAGTACTATTTCTCTAAAAATTCTCCCTCATCATTTCTAGTGATTCCAGAAGTCTGCTGTAAAAATGTAAACTTAAATTATTGGTAGCTGAATTTAAAGTGCGGCAGCTCAAAACCAGACTGCTTCATCTGCCACAGACAACCTAAGGAAGGATAAGGAGAGAAGGAGACAGGATGATATCTTGCATTGATTCATCGAAGCTCATAATGCAAAGGTTTCAATCCTGTATCCTAGCTGCCAGACCCCAGTTCAGGAAAGCTCTTTAGTACATACCTCTGTCCATTCTGTGAGCATCAAATGTGTTGAGCCTAAACACAGACTCAAAAATTCCGTGACTCAAGGACTTACTCTAATGATATTGTACATCTCAGTATATGGTGAAATGAACTGTTGCAGCACAGCCCACATGAAGATTATAAAACACAACAGGAGAAACCTCGAAGAGTTTTCCCTCACAAACTTTATGCTGCCACTGTGATGGAGTGAAAGGTAATTAGACTGATTAACTGAAAATCATTGAAGAACTTTCATTCACTCCTTTGTCAGTGCTGCCTGCTGCACAGTGCCATTATCATCCAGTTTTGCCAATACTAATGAAGAATACATAATGAAGAAAAGGGAATAGAGGATAAAACTATTTTGCCTTTCTTTTTTTCTTTTTTCTTTCTTTTTTTTTTTTTTCACTATAATATGTTACATTTGCTGTTAATTATCAAGGCACATTTTCCCTCTTTTTCTTCTAAGGACTAGTTAGTATCCAGCTAGTATTTCATTTTGTGCTGGGACTGAACTCTGTTTTGAAGAATTATTTTGGAAGAGAAATGAAAAGCACTTTGCAAAAGAGTTCTCAGTAGTGAGCATTCTTCTGACTCTTAGAGAAGGACACGAGAAGAAAAAAATGTGATAAAAATTTCCTTTTACTGTTACGCATGATAATATAGCAATGAACTAACTCATCAGATTTTCTTCTAATAGTACAAAGACTGCTAGTGGTTTTTTTTTGTTTGTTTGTTTGTTTTCTGCAGCATGATATATTTGGTCAGTAAGTAAAATTAGTTAACAAAAATGGCAAAAATGTTCTACAAGAAAAGCTCTTACATACTAATGTATAAAATAAGTTATGGGCTAGGTCTCCTACAGAGTTTAATTCACTTATTTGTTTGCTGCTTATTCTACTCTCCAGCTCACCTTCCACAGGAATAGCAATAATTGTCAGGAAAAATGTCCTTAGAAAATACTGCTAAAATATTTACATTTGCTCTGTTCAACCACGAATTACATTTATTGATCTAGCAGTGAAATAATGATAGGAACCTCACAAAACTTTGCATTCTCTAAAAGGCTATGATCAACACTTTCTGCTTCCAAGAGTAAGTGATTAAGGACTTACAAAAAATAAATAAAACAAAGTATTTTGAAGGACCTGGTCTTAACCATGTATTTATTTATATTAAGGCAAAAATTTAAGCCTTAATTCATTCTGAAGAGACATAAGCTCAGTTTAAAAAAGCAAACCCATTCATTAAGTCTTCCTGTGCTGCAAGTTGAACAGAAAAGCAATCAAAAGATTTGGTGGCAATGTGAAGAAGCCTAAGATGATGACAGATTAGCATTAACTGATTATAGAATAACTACAAAAATGAAAATTACAAAATATTTTCTAAACTAGAATCTTCTTTTAACCTACAGACTCATAGTAAACACTTAATATGGGATTCCTAACAAAGTTCTAACATCCGTACTTCTACCTAATGCTCAGCATTCAGCAATGACCAAGCAACAGGTCAGAAGGACAACAAATGTCATTGTCTACAGAAGCCCTTCTAGCTTTTAATATATCTGCATGTGGACAGACCAATCTGAACTTTTTTCTTCCACAACTTCAAAAGTCCTTTGGAGAAGAAAATAAAGTATCCCGCAGGAATAATTTCTCATTGGTAAGGCATGGAGAATTCAGGGACTGTGATTTTTAGAATGGCATAAATACCCATGGAAATAAGTGAATTATTTTATTGTCTTAGATTGAGGGCATTGACATGGTTGACTTTAAGGGAACATCTACGCAACTAACTCAATGTGTAGTGTTAATATGATTACACCTTCTCAAATTAGCTTTAACCAGTAGCAAAATGTGCTGGCAGATTTTAACATGGGCCAGCAACCACCATGACATGTACCTCAGACTACCTATTTGGCTTTCACAGTTTCATCTGAAATCCAAGTCTTCATTACCAGAAGCGTATTAACAGTGAACAAAGGCCAGCCTGCTGTTTAATGTAGCAAGCATGCTATAACATGCTACATCACTGTTATTCTCTACACTGAATTTTCTCAGATCAAGTATATATTAAAAAATATATATATATATATATATATTTCTTATGACTGGGTGACAGCAATGGAATTTTGGAATAGCTAAATCAAGGGCAACAAAAAGAGCACTGATGAAAAGTTGAATGACTCAGCTGATGAAAAGTCTGTTCCACCAGAATTTGTTTTTTGGTTTGAAATGCTCTGAAAAGAAATATATTTGCATTTATTTTTTAATTCATTATTATCAGTTTAATTTTGAAGGTTTCTTATTAAATAATGTATCTAAAAATAATTGTCATTTGATTGATATGAAAACAGTTTTGATTTAGCTTTCTAGGTTTATCTCTACCAAAATTGTATGATGTGTGAAGTAATATATTTTCTTTAATCATTATCACAACAGCAAAGTAATTTTGCTGTTTTTTTTTGTTTGTTTGTTTGTTTGTTTTTTCTATCAAATAATTTGATTACTATATCAAAGAACTTTGCTTCAGCTTGCTATTGATTCATGTGTACATGCATTAAGATTTTATGGTCTGTCCTTTTATGAGATAGTGATGTGTCTCATGTCAAGGTCAGTGCAATGCCACATTGCATTTGGAGGAATTCAGAAGGAGGATTTTGAATTACTTTGCCAGTAATCGAAGGGAGTGGGTAAATCAATTCAAATTGCCACCTGTCACAGCAAATAAACCTATTGTGTAAGTAACTGTACAACATGAGAATTCTGTGAAAAATATTTTTTTCATTTTCATGTTCTAATAATTTTATTTACGTCAGAACTGCAGAAGATTTCTACACAACATAAGGGAAGGAGTAATTATTTATGAAATCCACATAATTACTAAATATATTTTTGAAGGATAACATCTTTTTTTTCTTCTTCTTCTTTTTTTTTTTTTTTTTTTTTTTTTCTTCACTGTATCGGTATCTTAGAAAATTTAGAACTTTGTTCTCCCCTTTTTAATTTTTCATCTGTTGCAGGCAAGTTATGTTTGGAGATCTTTTTAAGACATATGAACAAAGACTACAATACAACAACATTAAATTCTGAAAAAATAAAGCACAATAAAGAAAGGTTGCCAAAAATAAGTTTTCCACATAATATTTCATTCAATTCCACATGCATAGTTAATGCAAATGTATGCTTTAACAACTTGACTTTATATTAGCATTTCTGCACAACTCCCTCCTGGTTCATGGAATTAGACAGTTCACAAGGAAAATAAAATCAGTATGCTTTTAACCTGATAAATCTGCTTACAGTCCTAAATTTCATTTAATCCCTGTGCTGGCAAGAAAGCTCATAGTGTGAAGTCATTTTATTTTCCTGGTAAAGTCGAGTCTTCTGTTCAATTACTTTCTCCTAGACTCGGGATGCTCAGGTAAAAGGAGGGATTATCCATTATCCCTACCCATTTTTATCACAAAAAGACCATACTTCCATTCACAGTAAGTACTGAGACAAAAATCCAATTTGCCCTTATGTAACCTCACATAGAAAAAAGCTGCTTATGATGTTGTGGGTATACATGAAAATGATATGAAACACCAAAAATCTCTGCAATTCATATAATAATTTAGAGCATACCCCATTGCCACAACTTAAAACTGAATGAAAATTGCCTTGGAAATTATGGCTACTGAATGGCCCTTGTCACTAATTATGCATAGAAGTTTTGGGAATTTATGTAATTTTACATAGCACTATACTGCATTAATATATTCTTGATTAGCTCTATTTTTTCACATTGTCATCAAGCTCTATTAATCCTAGGAGACCCAAAGAAATATGACTTAACTTCTCTCTAAATATAGGCATGGTAGACCATTATTTGGTCTTAAAAGAAGCCAGACTTTATTACTTAAAATGCATAAATTCTTGACAAAGAAGCAGAATCATCACAGAACCCTTACCTGAAGTCTGGACTGAGTTCTCACAGTTAACAAAATTATGGAATTTTCCACTTCTCCACAGAAGCCCCAGAAATAAAATTCTCACAACAGGTATTGAAAACATAATGACTTGAGGCCTCAGGGTGAAGGTAGAAACAAGAAAAAAGAACTGCTACATTGCCTTGTATAACTTCCTGTGCTTTCTTTGCATATAACATAAACATGATGAGTTATTAGCGCTAAACTAATAAAAGTCTATTTGGTTCATTTAACATTCTTCCAGTTACTAAAAAAAAAATTAACACCAAAGTAACTTCAGATCTCATACCGGTTAAACAGCCAGCACTGTGCAAGCAAACACCTACAGCCACCCAATTAATTTTTTTGTTTGTGTCTGAGGAATTTTAACTGCAGTCACCAGATGCTGCCATTATGGAAGACTCTCTTGATTGTTGTAGGTTTGTTACAGAAACCAGGATTTTCACACGAGCAAATAGGATGTAATTCTGTGAAAGAAGGAAATGGTACATATAGGTGGACTTATTAATACCAAGCAATATGGAATGCCTGGTGTGTAAACATACTTTGTATTGTAGAATATTCTGGTTTTAATATTCCTATTAGAGGAAACAGCATTTTCACCTAAAATTCTCATTTCACTACACAAATACTTTATATTATTTTATTACTACTCGATTCATCTCAATTACCATCATGCACTTACATAAAGTATGAAAAAACCAATTGTCTTATAATTATATTCATCTTGACCCTTTGCCAGTATGCTACACATACAAAGTCAATTACGTTACAGTTTTATCACTAGACATTTTTCTCATTACAAGTTGTCATGTGGTGTGACAGGTAAAAACAGAGTGACCAGTCTTCTAGCTCTGATAAGAACTGTACTGTCCATTCAGTTTCATTAATTGACCAGGAACAGAAAACAAAACAAAACAAACAAAAAAAAAAAACAACCACTACAAATTGCCCTACAGTCAAAAGATGCCTGTATGCCAATTCCTGGAATAATTCAGAAAATGTTCAAAATGCCATTGTTATGAAAGTTAATGATGTTCTGTTTTCTGCACAATTTACAGATATCAATTTGACCAGAGATGTACAATTCATACTTTTGAAACCTGCACTGCAATTCTACTACCATTCATCTGGTACAGGTAACATGATCCAAGATTAAAACAAATAGCATATTACATTTAAAGTAAGAGCATCTGCTGGAAGTACATCACAGAACAACAGATGTTGCTATATCAAATAACTATCAATCTTATGCTGATCTAATGTCACTGACAAGGAAATCAAAATGCAGCTGGACAAGGAAAGAGAAACCCATCCCAATTTTATTCATGAAAGAACTCTGGGTGATTTCTACTTTAGCTATGTAATCTTGAAATTGCTGGACATCTCACCAAAACATACCTTTAGAAAGCCATTTAGATTCATTACAGCATTCTGTCTAGAGGTAAAGGATTTATGCTGTTTACTTGCCTTTGTGTAGCTGTAGGATATTATGTTTCCCAGTATCCAACAGCTTAGATACTAGCAACAAATATGGAATCTCAATTGCTGAAATATGAATTCAACATTATCAAGGACACACCAGCACTACCATTCTTTTTAAAGTCATACTTTTAAGATAGGCTACAGTCAATGAAAGAAAGACTTTCCACAAACACTCTCTTTCCAGGATGTTATACATTACTCTTAGTGGAAAACTATTATATCAAAGGCTGCAAACCTATGAAAAACAGGTATCAATTTTAATTAAATTTTCCAGTAAAATCTTGGAAAGCTGTGATAGACATTCTACTAACGTGTCTTGGCTGAAACCACTGCTGTCTGCATAATTACACAGAACTCATTGAACCTTAATTCAATAATAAGGTTCATAAACACAGTCCAAACTGTCTAAGTGCAATACTTTTACAGGAGTCATAGCCATAAATATTGACTAAAAGCAAAAATAACTTGTTTTTAAAATTTTGTCCATATTCAATATCAATTTAAAGTGAAAAAAAAAAAAAAGGTGGATGAAGAACTGTTTTAGTACAGAAAACATTAAGCTTCATCTAAATACTAAAATCATAGCAGAAAGCTTTTGTTAACTAAAATAGCAAGAATGAATTGTGTACTTTTTCCTCTTTTTGGTAAAAAAAAAAAAAAGAAAAAAAAAAAGGAGTTATACACAGTAGTTTATACAGCAACGTAATGCTTTTCTGTTCCTGTTTCAAACTGTTATGTAACTCTCAGCTTTAGACCTCTTTTAGAGCACTATACTGAAGTATTAAAAATGTCTGAGGTGAGGAAGAGTAAAAAACACTTTAGTTTGGTCCCACAGATATTTTACATTAAGTGTAAGATATCCAAATCCAAATTTTCTCCTAAAAATAGCATTCATATGCTTCCAAATATATATATATATATATTGTAATCACTATAATCATTAGAAAATTAATTTTGTAGTAAATTAATCTTCAGAGAAGAATGACAACTTTTTTGTTTGTTTGTTTGTTTGTTTGTTTTTTGTGAACCAGCACCAACCAATGGAATAATTTCTCTCCTGGCAAAAAACAAAAAGCAGAAAAACAAACTTAGTTCTTCAAGCCAGGATGTCATAATAAATATTCCTGAAATTAAAAAATGACTTTCAGAAACATTTATTGCAAGTGGTATCAATCTTCAGCTTTTAAAGAGACGCTGGCCTGCATATACTAAAAGCAAAAATGGCTTTGTCTCTTTCTGGGATATTGTGTTATTTCAGAATCTTTTCTGCTTTAGTCCAACTCCCTACTTTTTCACTATCCCAAACTATATTTTTTTTAATCAATTTACAAAGTGACCATATTGTAACCTTATTTTTACTTTGCAAATATATAGACGCACAGAACACATCCAATATTGTAACAACAGGAATTGAACAGTTTGAACAGATTAATGTAAAACATAACTAAAGTGACTGCAGCTCAAAATATAATTCTCTCTATTAGATTTTCAACATTTGCTATGAGTAGAGATAGTTATTTTTCCTTTGGAAATCAAATCTGTTACTGATTCAGACATTTTTCATATGCAAGAGAATCTAATATCCACATACATGCACACACAATTATAGTCCCATTATAGGTTTCAGATACCTGAAATCTGTTACCTTGATGTAGTCTGATTATAGTGAGAAACCTGGTATTTTCTTACCTAAAACATAAAAAGAATATTTTTAGATTAATTTGTAGCATAATTCATATTGTACATTTTGCAAAATAAAAATGAAAGAACATACAACCAACAAGATAGGTACTGGCTATTCAGTCATAAAACATTCCTTAATATTAACACAGCTTGAGAGCATCTTCTTGATAGCATTGTCTACCACAATCCTGTCATTTTCTGCCCTTGGATGACTATAAACTGAACCTTTTCAGTCAGCCTAGCTCAAAAGCTAAGCCCTGAAACACAAATCCAAGATCCATGTTTGTTTATCTCTTGGTATGACTCAAGTTGTTAACTTTCAAACTTTGTACAGTGTGCATATAACACCATTGGTACAAATGGGCATGCATATACATTTTCTATGAAAGGAAAACTCTAAGGCAAGTTTTATAGTCCAAACTCTACATTGTTTTTTTGTCTCATGATTCCACACAAATGTTTCTGTGCCATTTTGTCTTCCGATCTCTCTTCTGATAGATAACCAACAACGACAAACATACCACGAGGTTTTGCCAGCAACAAAGCGAGCCACCTCCACCCACTCACATTCCAAGGCCCCAGGCCCCCATTGACATCCTGCTGAGTCTAGCCCTGCTGACCACTAATGGCCACACTTTCAGCCAGGGGAATGGCTGCCATGTGCCAGCCTCACAGTGCAGCCCTGCCACAAGCCCACCGCTGAGGCCTAATGGCTGCTGCCCTGCTGCCAGGCCGCACCAGGGCAATTGTGGCCTCTGCCTGCCCCACCACATGCAGGGCAAGGGTTCTGTGCCACTAATGGCTCCTCTGTCAACAACTGCAGTGATTTCATGGGTAAAAACTTTTTTCCCGATACCCTGTGAGGAGGTCAGAGATTTTGTTTAGGAAACCAACTGTTCAACAAAGAGAGCAGAAGGATTGGTTCCACTGCTCATCATTGTTGGATTTAAACACTGGCCTTAGGTTTCAAAATGAAGGGCTCGCTTATAGTGGTAATACCAGATTTAGGTCAGGTGTGAAGCGTGACAGAAGGCACCCAGGCCTCCAGGCCTCATTCTGTTTCTTCAGTCCCAGCATGGTCACCAAAATACAAAGAGATGGTGGGCAGGGAACGATGGCAGCCAGGGCTATGCTTTCACACCACAGTTCCTCCAGAAGCAAACCTATCTCAAGAGTTCTTCCAATGCCAGTAGTTATGCACACACTTCTTTCTCCACACCAAGAGCACAGTTTCTCCATGCTCTGTTTACACAGCCACATGGCAACCCAAAACTGCTTGGTGGCATTCTCCATTCAAAGCTTCAATCACTTAAAACTATTTTCTACTTTCATCCCAAACTGGATCATTTAGATCTGGGTTAGTATCTGGTAATAGCAATGCTTGAAATGGCACAATGGAGAGCATGAGAACACTCAGCAGCGAAAGCAAACCAGTGTTGCTGGCAAAGGAATCGTCACTGGAACACAGCATTTACTTTAACCTAATTCTGTTTATCCATTAGGTGATCTAACTGATTCTCTCAGTGAACTGCTGTGGGACAGGAGAGCTCACTTCTCTCCCCTTGTTGAAACCTGTGGACCAGAAGTTCCGTAAAACTGCTTCTTTTCCTGGTCCTTCTGTCAAGTTCATGATTTTCAGTAACCACAAGAGGACTAAGAATTATCTCCCAAGCCATGTAGGAACTAGGCTAGGTTTCTTTCTTTATTTATTTATTTTCAAAGGTGTTTCTGTTTATTTTTCCTCAATACTCAAGACCAAGATATCAGGGATGAGCAATAGTCTTTGGGGCGGGTAAGAAAAAGGAAAAGTAAACTTTTCCACTGGTAACTGATTTGTAGTGTTGTTTCTGTAATTTTATTCTAGAGGAAAGCTATTTGCGTTCATCCTTATAACTTCCAATAAGGGCTTCAGTACACTGGAAGAATTCTAGGCTATTCTAGCAAGAATACCAGCTGTGATAATTGTATCACGATCATTTTAAAAACATGAGTTAAATGAGATGCTATTTAGATTTTATAAACAAAATATTTAGATTTCAAAATGTCAGCATCTTTTATTTAAAGGTTGCTAAATACCTTGAAGGAGGAAGAAAAACAAAGTGCTACAATTTGAAAACGTATCAAGATTAAAAAACAAACAAACAAACAAACATACCCTTTCCTGACTAAAATAAATTCAGCAAAATGACAATGACTGCAAGATGGTCATTGCTAGACTATACAAATAGTTGGTTTGGTTTTGTCATCACACTCAGCTACTCTGCATCACCATAAGTCCTTACATTTATTATCTCACAAGTCTCTTAGTGCTGACTAGCATTAAGAAGAAATTTTTTTCTTTGTTCATCCCAAACAAACTTTACTGAATTTGTAAAAATCCTGACATTGTAATTCTTTTCTGTATGCTTGACTTTATTGTCAGTTTATCATCAAGAGACAAAGAAAACTGTCATATGTGTCCCATAAAGTCCTTCTGAAATATAATTGCTTTCCAATGCACCAGCACCCTTTCAACAGCATCAAAATCTCTGTGGCAATAGCCCCACACAGACAGTGCGTCAACACTGTCTGTCAGACTGTTATCTTACTGAGTATATCTGCCCATGCTGGGAAATCTCTGAATGCTGCTGCAAGTCACCCCCGTCTTTATCAGGGGCATCAAAGGTAATCTTGATGTTGGACTTCCACTGGGACCAAGCAAAGGAAGTTCTGAGAAAGGAAGACTGTTTCGCTATTACAAGTGTCATCACAATTCAATATATCTTCCTTATTCAAACAATGGTGATATAATCTGTCTGAGATACATAATGTAGCGGCTCCAGAGAAATACTCTCTGATGCATCGTTCCACCCTTCCTTTTCTACTTTTCCTATCAATGCAGAATTAAAAATGTATTTGCCTTAAGATTTATGTGTATTATTCTGTTTTTATTGATGACTACACTACAACCATCAGTACTGGGTCTTTCATATTACATGACAGAAATTTAAAAATGATGCTTACAAAAGAGAAACAAATTCTGAGACAGTATATGGGGATTTATTACTTAGATTTGAAATACTAAAACACCTGCATTCTTTATTAGCTAGGAAACATTTTACAGAAAGAAAAAATATAATGCATAGGATAGAGTATTATACCCTGTAATTTCAACACAGAAACTGAGCATCAGATGTTGGTTATTACAAGAAATATAGATGTAGTAATTAAGTAAGGAAAGTGCTTGCATGTGGGATAGAAAAGAGGCACTGACGTGCTCTGGTTTGACATAGTCAAAGGGAGCAATAAAAACTAAAGAATGAATTCTGCATGATGTAGTCAGAAGAAAAGGAAACAGCAAGAAAAGAGCATCACTGCAGATTTTCCAAAAAGGTTTAGAGTTCATTTTTGCATGATTTAAACAGATCCAAGCTGTGATAAATTGGAAGTGCATCATATAGTCAGGTTAAAAAAATACCAATGTCGGAGGTGACCTCAATTATTTGAGGATTTCAGTGTGTGTGCTGTTTTATTGTTGTTGTTGTTTTTCAGTCAGTTCTGAGAGTTCACAATGTTTACAGAGAGCTGTTATCTTTTTTATTATTATTATTTTAATTTTTTAAAGAAAGCAGTAAAGTACTATGGGTACGAGAGGCCGAAAAAAATATAGCAAGACAAAGAATGGTGAATCATTTCACAAGACTATATCTTTACCTCTTTTGAAAAATGTTTTCAATACAGAGCTTGCCCATGTCTTTTGGATGGACATAGGCCCATTCAGGAGAAAAGGAAATAAAAAAGAAACACCTTTTCCTTAGTTTTCCTTATTCTACGGTAGAAATTAACACTAGGTTAAGAGTTTTATGATCTGCTATCCAGGAATAAGTTGAGTTCAATAAATTTCAATCAATTAGCAATCAACAGAGTGCACAGAACAGTATAAGTCAGTGATCTTGAATAACAGACACATTCTTCTTAAAATCCAGTTGGAAAAATCTGTTAGAAAATACTCCACAGCAAGGAAACAAAATGGCACTTTTAGGCTGTGATTAGTATTGATGAGTCAAACTACTATAAATTACAAGCTAGTGTAAATTACCGCCTCTTCAGACAGATGTCTTATATAGGATCTTAAAACTGGTCATTTTATATATTTAAAGTTAGCAACCTCCTTCTTAATTTCTTAATATAGATTAATCCTCTGAGTTCAAATTCAAAAGGCAAAAAGTAAATATTTACATCTTCACCCCAGTTATGCAGACTGCATAGATATCAGCCATACTCACAGTTCTCAGGCTAGTCAGGCCTGCTTTTATCACATGAAGCCTCCCTGAGCTCGACTTTGGGTTGACTTTGAAGTTTATGAGCTGAAAAGCAGCTAAATTAAGCAGAACAAAACAAGCAAATGACAGCTAAGGAAACATTAGACCCGAGTCTATTCATTCAATTAATTTGCAGTTTTACCCACTCTTCTGTTTAACTGCTCTGTCAAAATTTCGACAGAAGTACCATATGACTGAATCTATGCTATGCACGATAACAAGATAAATATCCAAAATACAGAGAAAATAGATACTTCTGCACAGCAAGACAGTAAAAAAAATAAAATCCCACTCAAACTGTATACCATTTCAGTTAACTTTTCAACATACACATTTGCTATTCTCTGGCAATTTAAATTTTGTTATTTTATAAAGAAAGAAATGAAATTAAGACTCATAAACAAGCAGTAAAATATTCAATTACTAAACTAAGGGGTGATTGTATAAATTAGAAAAGCCTTCAAAGGAAAATGGCATAATACACTGGCAGGATACAGACAATCATTTTGTCTTATTATAATATCTAATAGAATTAATCAACTCAAATAGCATATAACCCAATTAAGATATGAAATCAGTCCCAAAACAGGACAAAATGCTGCTTCAGTCAGGTCTAGCAGTTTCACCCACAATGACTTCGAACAGCCCCAGTTTGCCTTCTCAACCTTTCAACCAAATTTTCCATTTTTAAATTTGCTTGAAATGTACACTGAGTGAATAAGAACACTACTCAAAGATTACTAGAAAGACTACAGAACCCTTTTATTTTTCAGACAGGCTTTTTAAAATTATTATGAATGTGTAAATTATAAGTAAAGGTGATGCCTGCTCTAACAGAAGCACGTGAGAGCCCACTTCTCACCATTAACTGCAGTGACATGAAATGTGTTGGGTAAATTTATATAAAGTGATAAAAGTGATCAATCAAGTTTATATACAAGAGCATTGATCTGCAATGAGTCTGAAGTCCCATTATATATATATATATATTTTAAATACAGATAGAATACAATGTTTGCATATGGTATGTCATAGATACGCACACGGCAAGAGGGTCACAGCCCTACTTCTGCAGCTCGATTTGCATCAGCTGAGTGAATCTACTCTATGTATCTGTGTATCTGTCTTGCATCTCCCTGCAGTGAAGACAAAACAAGCAAACAAAGTTTTTTTGTTGTTGTTGTTGTTGTTGTTGTTGTTTCCTTCTTTATGCATTTTTTTCAGTAAACATGTTCTACTTAGGTCCCCACAGTCTCCCTACAGTTGCAGAGAGATTCTTCCAGTAATCAACATAACTTAATAAAAAATATAGCTTATAACTTTGTTAAAAATATAGCTGAAATATGTTAGCTGAATTGCTGCCTCTAGCACAAACTAGCAGGTTTAGCTGCCTGCTAAATTGATGTGACTGTGCACACTGCACTTTGAATACCTATAACTAAACAGCTTGAGCTAAATAGTTTCCGACTTAGCCATCCAGATATTGTATTTTTGGAGGCATCATATTTGTATGAGGTCTGGGCAGATGCTTATGGTGACAGCAAAATACATATTTTAAACCAAATATAGTCTCACACCTATTCTCTGAATCACAGAAACACCAGAATCATTAATGAAAACAATGAAGAAAATTGTGTTATATCGGCAAAGCTACTCAAAGTAGCTGACTACAAATTAGTTGACTTCATTTATTTTAATGTGATCAAGATGATTAAAGTATGCTGAGCACTTCATGAATGTAGTATTACAAAACACATTCAATGACAAAATCTTATTTTTCACACTCTAAATTTAAGCACTAATAAAAGTAATTCTTTTATAAAATGATTTTCTGACAGTTTTTGAAAGCTCAGATGCAGATGTACTTATCTGTCCTCTAAAGCCAAGATAAACAACAGCACAAGCATTTTTGCATGTGTGGTTGATTTTCAAATCATGCCTTGAAACAAAATAATAATTATATACAACTAGAAACAGAGAAAAATGTCCTTAATTCACACTACTGACTGGAAAACCAATGCCAATGACTAAATCAAAAGAATAGTTATAGTACATTAAAAATACATCTTGGATATATGCATCATAAAAAAAAAAAAGGGGGGGGGGGGGGGGAGGGTTGTACCAACCAACTGATTTCAGTTTTAATTCCCATTACTTAGAACAATATGTCATTAGTGTACTAGTCAACTTCCTGTGCCATAGACTTGTAGTTAAGTAGTATTAGCGGAAGTCAGAACCATATATGTTTTGCTTAAGGACTAAACTAAAAAAAAAAAAAAAAAGAGTTTATTAAAAATATATAAAATTTTTAAAAATAATGCTGGGTCAAATCAAAGCGTCTAATTTGTCTAACACTGTTGGGATTTTTCTCTGTGCAAATGCCACTTTTTTCTGTTACACAGATTTTGCATCCTGACAGAAAAGCTTGTACAAACTTTGTCTCTCAAAGCCAGAGAGGTCAGACCCAAAATCTCAATTGCATTTTGGGTTAACAACTTAATCTATGCCTTTACGGATCTCAGTAATCAAATGCTTATTCATTAACTTTAAACTCTGAAGCAGAATTTCCATTATTTTCATGCTTAAATTTTAAGGTAGGTATGTCAGAGAATTACAGGTCAGGGTAGCTCTGATACACTGGCTAAGTAATTAGATATTACGTCCTACTTCCTGAGTTTCTTTTTAAATAGTGTGCAAATTATAATAGTAATTAATGATCCAATTTTTAGTATTTTGGAAAACTTAAGTTACTTCAATAACTGGTAGCTGAAAAGACTGATTATTATTCTACATTATATACCATGTCTTATGTTTATTGTAATTGGAAATAATTGGAAAGAGATTAAGAAGAAGTATGTGTGTGTGCTAGATACAGAACTGAACTGAGTTGCTATACCAAGATAAAAAAAAAAAAAAAAAAAAAAAAAAAAAAAAAAACATACAGAAGAAGCTGTGGTGGGTTAATCTTAGCTGGCTGCCAGACACCAACCACGACATTCTCACTCCCCATTCTCAATGGGACAAGGGAGAAAATAATAAGAGAAAGCTTGTGTGTTGAGATGAAGACAGGAAGATCACTTACCAATTACTCTGAGGAACAAAACAGACTGGAGAAAATTAATTCATTGTCAATTAAAATAGAATTGGATGGTAAGAAAGACAAAAAATTCAAACACCTTCACTCTTTCATTCGTGATTTTTTCACCTCCCTACTGAGCAGCAGAGAGGGGCTGGGGATGCTCCCTAATGGCTCCTCTGTGCTGCTCCTCACACTTTTTCCTGCTTTAGCATGGGTCCTTTGGGCTGCAGTCCTTCGGGATAAGCTTGCTCCAGTGTAGCCTTTCCACAGGCCACAGTTCCTTCAGGGCATATCCACCTGCTCCAGCACAGGGTCCTCCAGGGGCTGCGGTTTGCATATGCACACTGTTCTCTATATGGGCTGCAGGAAAAATACCTGCTCTACTGTGATATCTCCACAGGCTCCCACACCTGGACCACCTCCTCCTTCTCCTCTTTTTCCCTCTTGTTCTCCAACCTTGGTGTTCTACTTTTTCTTTCTTCCTTTTTCTTCCTTTTTTTTTTTTTTTCCTCACTTGCCTCCTACACCCACTACAATGACCCAAATTAGCTTGGTAACTAGGACTGTCTAGGCTGGATAACTCATTTGGAAATCTGGGTAAAAAAGCCAGTTGTCATTTGACCATGAGCAGATGTGGTCTATTGCAATTTCTCTGTCAATCTCTGTGTTCAAGTAGATACTCTATGCTAGTTCTGTGACTGGTCCTGCATGAAAAATGATAAATCTTGCTATTTACATAACAGTTTGCCTTAAGTTGTTCTCTTCATTTTAACCATCTCAATTATAAAAATATGTGTATGTGAAATTTCTATCAATAATATTAAACAGATAAAGGAAGAAGTCATACTATGGGGGAGATGAAAATTGTTTCAGTATTGACATAGACAACAATTGATTAGGTTTCTCAGCCTCTATTTCTAGAAATTCTTCTGTATTCCACTTAGGATTACTAGTTACCTTTCATTTCCTTTCAAATTTTGCCTCTGGATAAGCTCAACTATTCCCAAGAAGAAACACTGATCAAGTACATTTGTCATGCGAACAACCATAATAAGGTAATTCATCATAGTCTGTCAGAGTTTTATTCCAGGAAGACTGCTGCATTTTTATCCTTACTTAAAAATCTGCTGTCACTCCTGCAGAAAATTTTGGTAGACACTTTGGACATGTTTAAAAGCCCTTCCAAACTGATAGTGGCAGATAATTAAGTTATCAGCTATCAAAGTCTTTTTTCACTCTTTGCAATGTTTATGACACCATGAACCTTTCTGGCGGGTTTAATCTGACCTGCTCAGAGTGTGCAACCCCTTGTTCCTTCCTTTTTCCTTTCCTAATAGTAGCCAATGACCAAAGTAATTCACTACGACAAATGAAGCTCTTCTGGAGAGTCAAATTGAGCAATTTTGTTTTCAAGGCTTGAACTCAACTACATCCTGCAATCCATTCTTCAGCACTGCAATAACAATAGTTACTTGAAGGCAAGGCAATCTAGACTTCAGGTTTCCAAACAGAAGAATAAACCAACAGACTCAAAATGTGTGTGTGTGAAGGTGGGAGGTGCTATTTAGGCTGTCAATAATGTTTGTTTTTTTTTGTTTTTTTTTGTGTTTTTTTTTTGTTTGTTTTTTTTTGTTTTTTTGTTGTTGTTGTTGTTTTGTTTTTGTTTTTGTTTTTGTATATTCTCCAGGCAAAGTTGAACTTTTTTTTTTTTCTTTTCTGTGTAAGCTTGTCATTTCACCAGCGCGTTGGGTACAAAATTTCACGTATTATTCCTGTATTTTCTTTTACGTATTACTCTGTGAACATAAATATTCTCTTTCTAAAAATGCCCACCTTTTGGTAAAAAAAATAAAAAATAATAACAATAATAAAAAAAAAATGGCATGCAGTTTTAACACTGGTAACACTGGTGAACACTCCTACAAATGGAAATGCATTGAAGGAATAAATATTGGGAACAAAGAAGTTCTATTTTCGTCTTCCAGAACAGCATGAACAATAGCAAGGAGGAAATGAACTCAATCTTGCAGATCTACTTCCTCACATACAAACAGAAACAGGGCATAGTTTTAATCCTTGCACCTTGTCCATCACAACCTTTTATCTAGGGCTTTTCAATATAGCAGTGCAAGCCTAATGACAAAGTTATCTTTAAAAAAAAAAAAAAAAAAAGCTGAATCAATTTCCACTTCAGTCCCAACTGTCAAATGGCAGGGAAAGAAGTTAGATCGATAAGGAAAATTAAAAGTAACATCAAGTAAACCTACCCATAGATACATGCAGTAGATTGCTAGCAATGCTATGCAGTCTGTGTGTAATTGTTTTATTAACAGCATTTCATTTATTAAAAAAAAAAAAAAAAATCAGAATACCACAAGATTTACCCTGAAGCAAGGTTTCATTATGCTATGAGAGATGGGAATTCAGCATTAGAAGATAAATGAGCACTCTTTGTAATGATGTGGAAAAGGAAAGGAGCACTGAGAGCTGTAGATGGAGGAAGGACCATTCTTAATACTTACTTGACTTCTATTAATAGGTCTTTTGTAGGTCCTAGATGAAAATGGCATATCTTACAGCTAAGAATTCTGGGTATGCAAGAAACCAAGTCAGTAATATTTCAGTCTACAAGACACCTCAATCTCCAAATATTATTTATGTTTCTGTTATATGGAAGAGTAAAAATGATTTATTTTTTTATTTTTAAAAAGAGAGAAACAGAGTCATACACTACAGCTACTTATATCCAACATATATGTTGTATACATTAGCTAGTAACAGCACTGTGACTATCCAGCTCTCACACTAAGTTTTTCCCCCCTCTGCTGCCCATCTTCCCTTACCACAGCCTCCACAAGATGAATCGTGAGCTACCAACTCCATGGTTCCAGACTCAAAGTGAACAGAACTGTCAGACAAGTAGGTGTTTTAAAAACCTGGGCCATAAATTGTAGACCCTCTGATTTCACATCTCCACCCCATGACCAAAGGCACTGGCATACTTCCATCCCCAGGGCCACTCACCAGGAAAGGAATAAGTTCAGAGCTCTAAAGGAAAGCAGCCCTGACTAAGTATAAATGGCCTTAACCCACCATGTCCATGCAGAAATGGCAGAGCCTCTCATTTCCAGTTCAGAGTTATTTGTTTCTTTTTTGGTTTATTTAATAACCTAGCTGCCCTCAGCAGTCACAACTAGCCTGTGCTACAAGCATTGCTAAGAAACAGAATCTGTAATTTCAGGGATAGATTTCAAAAGGTTCACACAAGAGCCAAGTGTTCATATTCCACTTGAAGACAATATCTTATTCTAATTTATTCATATCCTGAGTAGAAAATCTAGTGTCTGCTCTGCTGTAACTATTTAGTATTAGGAAAAGCTGTATTACTCATATGGCTGTTATGAAAATTTGCCAAGACTGTAATGAAGGCAAAACTGCTGGAGTACATACAATGAATCAGAATTGCAAAGAATCCCAATTTATGTTTTCAAATAATATTAATTTTTGGTGTAGAAACCTTATCAACGATACAGCAGAGCCAAGTATAGCTCTTATTGCCAAAGGGACCTGGGGACCATGACAACAAATTTCAGGACACTGGATTTTAAACTGGAGCCACTCTTATCTCAAAACAATCATTCTATCCAGGGAGTTATAAAGACAGCCTAAACAATGTGAGGCCACAAAATGTTTAACCTCTTTCCCACAAACCAATAAATCAGGGTGTCAAAGAAGCACACCACTATCAAACTGATGAAACTACGAGACTGATGAGAAGGACTCCGAATGCAGGTAGGAAACATTTCATTTCAGATTTCCAAGGGGAATTCTCAATACCAGGTAGACTGAATTCCTACTTAACATTTTTCTGTGTGGCTATCATTAGTTTTAATTATTTCTGACATTTTGTCTATCACACTGAATCCTCAGAGAAAAGTAATGAGTCTCCTCATGTGAAAGGTGAAAAGAATGAAGATCATATTAAGATGCCAGAAGTAATTAAACCACATGATCTTACTCACGATAAACCCCATAAAGGATCCCATTAAATACCTGCAACTACTGGCATGACTACAGAAATATCCTCATTAGCTATGAAAGACAACTTGCAGCATCTTAATTCTGGCATTTCAATTTCATTAGTTGATTGTGTATGCTTGTTCCAGATTTAATATCAACAATTGTCAATTGTCTGATAATAATGACTGTGTCAGTAATAGACAATTAATGAAGGCTACTTACCTGAGTAGCTGAGCCCAGTCGTTTCCTAACTGTTTCTCGTTGAGTGGTTGGGAAAGTAGTTTGTTAAAGATATCTTTAACCTTTCTCTGAAGGTCATGTTTGTACGATAATAAAACTTACTCAGCTCTTTGAAAGAATATACCAATCAGTTCAAATCAAAAGCCTTGGAAAGTACAAATTACATTCTCTCTCTTTCCAGCTTACTGGGAAAAACACTATGTGACAGTCTCAAGAAAAATTAAGCAGGGAAGTCTAACAGTCTGTATTTTCTTATCTTAATAGAATTTTACAATAGCAATGAATGCTTCAGAAATACTACTAAGGAGAAAAGCTAATTGACAGAAGATTATAAATTGTATTTCTATATTCAGCAAAACAAGTACAAGATAATTTATTTTTATATTCAAAACTATAACTCAGTGGGTAGAAGCAAAAACTGCAAAAATAATTTAAAATACTATTCCAATGAGAAACATTGTTTTATGAAATATTAACATATCAATATGCTTCATAACAAGCACTGATACATTAAAATAGTGCATTTTCTCTCTATTTCTACACAGAACGTAATTACTAAGCAATTTTCTGGGTATATACACCTACCTATATACACAAAGTTTTAGGAAACAGGCAGATATGTTCTCAAATGTCTTCTAACCTAAATTGCCTATCTTTTCCATGATTCCATTGGCAATGTTCATACAACACATCTTTTCTAAAGTACTAATAAAGATACACAAACACATCCAAGTGTAACCATTTGAATATTTCCACTGCCTTCAGTAAATCAAGTTGTTTGCATTAGGCTTAACTGATTATTCTGATCACATCTTGTCTGAAACATGGTAAAAGATAGACAAGAAATAATGTGTTAGAGTAAATATCATAGTATGTCTAGAACTGCCTCAGAACCCAAGGAGTACTGAGTTCATTCTCTCAATACTCGTTTACCATTCAGAAGTTTCTTAAGCAGTACTCCTTTGCATCTTTTTGTCAGAAGAATATAATGAGCAAATGAAATTGCTCTATTTCTCCTGAGGCCACCAGTTATGCCATATATTATAAAGAGGTGATTATGTTGCGACTTTGTTATTGCCAGACTTTATATTAAAATTAAATATTATTTGACACATGCTTTCATAACTATTTGTTAAAACAAACTGAAGTAGCAGACAATAAAATACAGGCAGTAGCAAGGCGGTGACTTCAGGTGTCAGTTGTGACTACCGTTTTCTCTTTGGTACCTAGCACTGTAGTTTAAATTCTATTATTGATCTATATTGTTGATCTTTAAGATCAATTTTATTTTACCTGTGAGCTATCAAAGACAACTTGTGGCCAAATTTGGATGACCAATTCACGGGATATAGATGGACATGAAATAGATCTCCAAGGGATTTTGTATCTTCATATCTGTTTTTTTTATTAACTTAAGTCATAGGCAGACACTTGCCTTAAATGTAGCTTAATTACTTCGCTAATACTGGAAGCAGCTTATAGGAATATAGAGAGGATCTATATATATTTTTTTGTTTTTTCTTGTGGGGGGGGGGGGGGGGGCCCGGGGCAGGAGTAAGTGTATGGGGGAATCAGAGAAATTATTATGCAAATTCTCATATAGAGGGCCAGCAAAGCACAGCACAACAATTTTACTACCAGACTAGAAATTCACAAAAGGCTAGGTTCTGTGTAAATACTTCTGACCAAGAAAAATAAATTAATAAATAAATAAAAATACCACCATATGTTTTTTTCAGCCCACTTCAGCAGAAGAGCCAAATTCAGTAATAAGGTATTGGCACATAAATTCAAAATCTGAAGTTTATACTAAAATGTATCTGTTTCCTTCTACTAAACTTGAGAAACAATTAATAGGCCACATATCTATACAAATAAAAGATCTGCAAACAGGAGGGAAACAAGCCATTGGGAATATCTTAGATTTTAATATAATATATAGTAATTGTTACAGTACCATCAGATTGTTACAGTACTCAGAACTGTTACAGTATACCACTGCCCTGATATTGCAAAATTTCCTTTTCAACACATTTAATGAACTAAGTACCAAATTTTACTAGGTGTTGACATGAACCCATTTTCTGGGTTAGCAAGCACAACTCCTTGTTGCATAAAACTCATATTTGCACAGCTCACATATCCCACTTTGAAGGAAGAAGGAACAGCTTTTTCAAGACTAACAAGTATTGCTGAGGAATACACTGTTGGTGGCATGATGTATTTATTAAAAGTTCTCTCATCACATATATGTGTGCAAAACAATTAGTATTTTTATCATCTGAAGCTATTGAACTTAACATCCACCATCACAGAGGCTGGTGCTTAACTTTGAACTAGCTTTAAATGCTTCCTTAAAAAAAAGTCCTTCTCTTAATTTTTCTTTTTAAAGCTTCAGACACCTGAGAACTCCATTTTACTTATTAAGCTGTCCTTGGTGTGTCTTCTAAAACATGTAATCTGAAAAAAGATAAAAGAAATAAAATAGACATCTTAAGCTTTCATATATCAGTATGTAAGTAGGAAGGCAAGACAAGCATTAGGTCTTCCCATCTTTGTCAGTTACCATTAAAAGGGGCAATCTTCAAATGAAAGCAAGGAGAAAAAAAAAAAAAAAAAAAAGCATGCCCTACTTATTATAAAGTATATCACTTTAAAATGTGTATTGATAGTTAGAACAGAAAGAAACTCTGCAAGTTTTTTTTTTGTTGTTTTTTTTTTAGTATGAATGAACATGCTAAGTAATTCTACTAAAAAAAAAAAAAAGATCAAGTATTTCTATTCTCTAGACTTTCTTCTTATAGAACAGTCTTTCAGAAGTAGTATTCTTATTGAACTACATTTCAAGATCTGAAGGATCTTAATTTTATTAATTGTAATTTGAGATAACAAAATGATCCACTTTGCCAGAAATTACCCATTTCTTGTCTGTAAAGATACTGTACTCCAGACATTGTTTTATCCAATGGCATTCATTAATTTGGTCTATTGTCCCAACAGAGAAAATAGTGGTTTTCTTTATAAAAATTGAAGAGCAATGGTGGTTCTTGAAAAATAAATATTATCCTTAAAGATTTTTCATTTTACTGAGAATGACCAGTGGGAAAGGTGTGTCATCACCAACTCTTTTTTTATATTAACAATCAGGATGTAATTCAACCATTTTTCAGGAATAATGTATAGTTGTTGCTGTGCTGATTAATGGCAATGGACTGACGCCGTGTTCTGATGCTTAATTTACCCTTCTGATTGCACTGAATTCCACAAGGGTCTCACTTTGCTTACTAAACTGAGGTGTGCTGTCCTTTCACAGCACAGAAAAGATCACCATCTGTTTCTTTGCAAATACTTTATCTGAAGAGATTGTTGTAAAAGCAGAAAAAGTTCTGAGAATAAAATAGGAAAAATGTAATTTGAAGTTGTCACAATAAAAATAAATAGAAGATGGAGATGGATGGTGGTGGGTGGTCTGGCAGCCTGTCTGAAAACATATGGCTTGGTCTAAAATCCACTGAAGTTAGGAGAGGTTTCTGTTTTCCTAAAGAGATTCCAGTTACAGACAAGGACCTATATAAGTCATTAAGACTGCAGAAACAGAGTCATCTTGTTACCACTGCTTATGGATTTTTGTTGTTGTTGTTGTTGTTGTTATTTATGGGCATAGAAGTTTGTTATTTAAATATTGTGACATTTCCAAATACATTGTATGTTACCATAAACTCCAATTTATAGCAAAACAAACTGCTTCAAGCTGTGCTGGATGTGGCAAATGGAAGCTGAAGGTGTCTAAGGAGTAAATGGATGCCAGCTTGTTAGCTGCAGGAAGAGGCTGTGGCAATGAACACTCTGTGAACCTGCATAATGAGGAGCTGGGTTTCAGGAAAGGCTGAGAGATTCATGAGGCAGATGTGAAGAAGGAGCAGAAGCAAAGGTAATTTGTGATTTTGAGACAGTCTGGACATACTATGGTACAACAGGATCTTCTGGTAAGAGCAGGGTTTATGGAGGCATTGCGGGAGGATAACTAGAGGTGTTAGATAATTAGGCAGAAGCCAGATGCCTTGCAAAGGCATGGAGGTGGCCTGGCCAGCAGACAATAGGGATTTGTGAATAACTCTACCAGTACCAGATTGCCAGACCCCAAAACAAGAACTGTTTCACAGTCCTTTTAACAGGAGAGGAAAATGTTAACTATAGACTAATTACTATACTAATGACTATTTTTAGTGTGATTGCTAAAATGCTAGAGTAATGTTTTCTCAATTAACTCTTCAAAAGGAGTCACTGCTTCTGTTTCTTCTTGCCCCCATAACACCACTTACTTTGTATCAGTATGAACACTTGTGTGCTGCACACTGAATACCAGGGAATTAATGCAGCTAAAAAAATAACATGTTATTCAGTTTACAATCTTGTCACATAAATACTCATTCTCACTCAAGGCAAGTCATTATGCAGGAGTATAGGTGCCTGAGGCAGCAACCATAGGGCATGCATATATGGAAGTGAATAAATGTGTGTGCAATGACTTGAAGAAAAGCCAAAAGAACCTGAGGAGGCCACGTCTCCTCCACTAGCAAATAAAACTAGCAGAGACTGTGCCTTCTTCAGGATTAAAACACAAATGACCACAGAGGTTCAGGGATTACCATGTCTGTTCTGCATTATTTGTAAAACAGGCTTGCAGAAAATAGATTGCAATACATTTGCAAAACAAATAAACAACTAATTTTGGTTTAAGAACCCATTTGCAATTACTTCTAGAGCAGGCTCTCCAGTTTTTATTCTATCCCTGTCTGTGAGTAATTTGCAGATCAAAAGTAAATGAGAACTTCCACTCTGCAAGAGGTTCCAGGTTTAGTAAGGTAAATTACATTTCCCTTTTTTAAAAAAAATGTCTTTCTAAATACATTGCAGTCATGATACTTTGGTTCTAATTTTTGTGTTCTTACAGGTCTGGCATTCTCCAGTATAAAAGGTAATATAATGTTTAGATACATGAGCCTCTTTCACCACTCCACCATTAACATTTTACCATTTGTGCAGTTGTACTTGATAAGACTTGTGAATCCGGCATTTCAAAACGTAGGAAAAACAAACATGAAATGAGCCAACCAAAACTTCTCTCTTTGGATGTTGCCCAGCTAAGCCACAGAAACACAGAAGACAACAAACCAAGCTTATTAGAGTTTCACCACTGGTGGAAATATGCTACCTCTCCTCTTACTTCAATTTTTAGTTGCGAATGCTACCAAACAAGCAATGTCCAAACCATATCAATAATAGGAGACAAAGTAACATTGGCACCATCATCTAGAACTCCACTCTTCCATTGACATGGTTTTCCATTGAAAGATTGCATTAGTGTTAAAATATTACAGGCAGTCAAAGGCAGCCTTAAGAAAAAGGAACATTAAGTAGATTAGAAAATAAATTAGGCCTTAATTCATATACACGTATTCTCCCCCACAATTGAACTAAAAATATACTTGAGGTCTAAGCTGATGATTTCTTTAAGTGAAATGAATGTTATCTTTACCTTGTGGCCATTAACCACTCAGTCAGCTGTGATTGGAACTCTCTTGAACTCCAGCTGCACAGTGTCAACTCTAACACAAGTTCACATAATAAAAGTGCCCTCTTGTTCTACAAGAGCAGATACTGCTCAGAAGGTATATATATATTTAGACACTTCACTGTCCTTGCCACTTGTCACTGTCACTGAAAAGTATCACTGCATTTGGTATCAATACTCTGGTGGATTACGTCATCAAGCTCACATTTATAATTGACAAAAAAAGTAAGGCAGAGAAATAAACTATAACTCCTAAAGCTGGATTCCTGAATCCCCATTTTGTCAAAGGGAATACCCACAGCTCTAGTTTGTTAAAACACAACCTGATTAACACTTCAGACTCTCCTTCCCAGCCCAAACCAACCCCAAGCCATTTAAAATTACCAGGTCTCTAGTTACAGTGACTAATTTCAGCTACTTAAATTTTGAAGTGCTGACCAAAGCATTTTTGACATTATAAAGAGGCAGCATACATTATTAAATTAGTAACATGACACAGTCCTCCTCAGAATGGAGGATGTAGAAGAATTAGCAGCTACCTAATCAGAGCAGAGAAGGACGATCAAGAGAGAGGTCCCAGAATAGCAAGTCTATACAGTGCTGAGGGAAATTATTTGTTCTGTTCTGGAAGCAGTCTGGCCACATTAACATGCTGCTGTGCTGTGCCAATAAACCTTTTTGAGGCTAGGTTGCCCTGGGTGTAACTGGGTAATAAGTGACTCAGCTTGGGTCAGGAATCAACAAGCCTCAAATCTTGCATTTCTGAACACTGTTCAGAACTGCCTGACACTGGGTCTAGTAAAGATTTTCTGTGATCAAATCTCACTGTGCAGTTATGCTTATCTCCCAGACAGGATCCATTTGCTGCTAAGCTTCTGTAGTGGGTTTACATGGCAAGGTTTTGGTAACAGGGGGCCATAGGGGTAGCTTCTGTGAGAAGAATCCATCAGCTGTCCCATGTTAGATAAGGGGCCTGCCGCTGGCCAGAGCCAAGCTAATAAGCCATGTTGTTTGTCCTTCTGTGAGAGCATATTTAATAAAATGAAAACAAACAAACAAACAAACAAAAACAGCAGCTGGAAAAGTGAGGAGTGAGAACCAGCCCTGCAGCCCCCCAGGTCAGTGCAGCAGGAGGGCAGGAGCTGCTCCAGGCAGGCAGCAGCAGCTCCCCTGCAGCCTGTGGAGAGGCCCCTGGTGGAGCAGGCTGTCCCCCTGCAGCCCATGGGTCCCACATGGAGCAGATCTCCACGCTGCAGCCCGTGGAGGAGCCCCCAGTGGTGTAGGTGGATGTGGTCCGGAGGAGGCTGCGGCCCATGGAGAACCCCTGCAGGAGCAGGCTCTGGGCAAGAGCTGCAGCCTGTGGAGAGAACCATTTTTTATTATTTTTTTTTTCTCCAGAATTTTTCAATTGTATTAATATAGCCCTATATACAGATAGAGTGAAATCATAACAGACCCATAAGTAATTTCTTGGCACTGCTCATCACTCTTGATTGCAGTGCCATATGTGGCCAAATTCATAAGTGTGTTCCCTATTCTCTTTGCAGAGATCCAGGCTTCTCTTCTGAAAGAGGAGACCCTCTTATCACTTCTTTCCTGCATCCACCATTCTTCCCTTCCCAGATAGAGAGTCTGAAGCCACTGTCAAATCCATCAGTTTTGTCAAAACGCTAGATGATCCGTCAGCTTGTCACCAGCCCACTTGGCAAAGCTATTTTCTTGCTTGGCCAACTTAATACAGCCACTATACTACCCAAGTGGACCTATTCAAATGCCAAGGAGATTTTGTTATCTTTTCACTGGCCCTAACCATTGACTGCCTGTCATAAACAATGCCCATGGAAATGGAGAATGCCAGTGGTAAGAGGTTAACCCTTGGAGATCAGGTAAGAAGCAACACACAAACATATATGCACGCACAAAATAATCAGGTAAAACAGGACATGGTATTTCATAAACCTAATGCAGAAATCTCTTTTGATTGTGAGGCTTTGGTTATACATAAAGGTAAAAGTGACAAAAATCCAGTACTGTTATTCTGCTAAAAGAAACCCGGAAGGCTTTGTGAGCCTTGGAATAAAGGATGACATAAAACTTCTACATAAACTCCTGGGATACTATAAAAAAGCGAGTTTTCAATTTCTGACCCTGCACACACTCAGTAAGTATGCCCCACTTGTTCAGCCTATAAATTTTCAAGGTTATTTAGAAAGTGAAGAACAAAAGATGTGCTTCTCATAAGAAAAAAACTCCTTCATAGCAACAAGATAGGATTTTTTTATTATTATTTCATTTTTTGGGAACTCTTCCAGATATTATTACCCATGCAACTTAACAAGTTAAATAGGTTAAGACATTATATTCTATCATATTTTAAAATACATTTAAAATTCAGTTTGATTAAAGTTCAACATGCAATATTGCGGGATATAACCATAACATCTCTTGCAGTTTTGAAAGATGTTGCTAGATATGAGCTATGGAACCAATTAGAGCACCAGTTCTGTCTGAAGAAAAATGAGCCTCCATAAATAGAGTACTTGTATCATATAAAAGAAGCAGGCATACCCATAACGCCAAACTAGAACATCAACACAAAAATGAAACAGGATTTTCAAGGAAATATGACACAGGCAAATGAAATACCTGCAAACATACTATGCAGAGGATTTCACACTGAGCTC
This sequence comes from Nettapus auritus, assembly GCA_011076525.1. Taxonomy (NCBI): domain Eukaryota; kingdom Metazoa; phylum Chordata; class Aves; order Anseriformes; family Anatidae; genus Nettapus; species Nettapus auritus. Next base: position 97,529,088 of record CM021765.1, read on the forward strand.
TGTATTTCAGCTATCCAACACCAGCATCACAGTAACTAGTTTACAGATGAGACACTGCATAAAATACAATTGAACTATCTATTAATAATAAATAAATAAATAAAATCTCATTTTGTTTTTATTTTGTTCTCCTCCCTATGGGACTAAAACCATTCAAATAATTTACCTATAGTCTTCCCACTTTCTTATATGCTTTCAACCAAGAAGGGACAATAGAGAAGACAGGCAGCAAGACTGAATCCATATATGTTTTAATTGCTTCTGAAAATCCAAGAATGTGATAGCACTACAGTGAATACAAGAAAAAATAAATACATAAAAATGGTGATCCAAGTCTCCTCAGACTGACTTCTGTGAAAATGCCTGTTTTAGAGCACTTAGCTCACTTTTTAAGAGTTATGAAATGTTATGCTGCACCTTTTACTTTCATCAGTGGTAGCACTTCAGCATGCTACAAAGACAGAAGAAGCATTGAAGTTCTCATCTCTCTCTTTTTTTTTTTTTAATAAGTCTGTATTTTTCAGAAGACAAAACCAAACAAGCTTCATCCCTCTCTGCACCCCCACCCCCCCAACACACACCTTTTTGTTGTGGCTTTCTGAAACATTACAAAGCAAAATCTCTTGCTTGTCTTTGTGTTAATCAGCGAGAATAAAAAAGGCTCGTACCAAGTTGGAAACAAGTCAAAATGCCCTTTCTGACTTGTTAATGAAATCCTTCTGATGTACAAAAGGCATTTATTCACCACCTTAATAGTCACACTGCAAGTAGATTTTATCTGGCTGGGGACTCATTTATTTGAATGAAAAACTAATCTCTTTTGTAGGATTCACAGAAAGGATTTGAATTTAAAAATAAATAAAAGGAATTGTTTACCTGCACATAGATAATAATACCTCTGGAAATGCCATCTATGGATATTGACTACTGAATCATGAAGCATTAGTCTGGCGCATTTAAAAGAGTTCATGCTATAAAAGTATAATGAGTTTACGCTCTAGACTAACCCATTAAAAAAAAATGAAGACAAAGTTAAAATTAGATTCCGGCTACACTCAGGAAAATTAACAGAAAAATGTAGAAAATGTTTTTAGAGATGGGTTTTGAAATGCACAGAAAAAGCTCCTGCTTGAAGCTTTACAAATTTCATTTGACGGGACTGACCTGACATAAGGTTGGCAAAGGATGCAACTGTAGCCTTAATTGAATGAGCTCGGACATCTGTCTCGGCTGTCAATCCTCCTAACACTAAGATTGATAGATGCAAGCTAATCGCCAATTAGAGGCAGCTCTTCCCGACACAGGCTGTGAGTCAAGAAGCTGCATGAACTAGCACAGAGAAGGCTGTAGCGACCATGCAGAAGGGAGAGAAAGGTTTCTGTTTGCTTGTTTCCAGACAGACCAAGAGATCTCCTTAAACCCAATTCTTTGAGCAAAGCATCATCGGCACAATAACAAAAGCAAGTGAGAAACCCTGTCTTCACAGCTGCATGACTGATGGCTGCCTCATCTTAAAACAGTTTCAGGCAAATACCCAGTGCAGTTTTACTTAGGCAGTGCTTAGCATCCTGTTCCTTCTGGAATACAAAATAATTCAGCATCACATAAGGCGACTGAGTTCACTGTCTGCCTTTCTTCCTCCCCCAGATACAAATCCATTATCCAGTACTTGTGTCTTTTCCGCATCCGTCTCAACGGACTACTCTTTATAACAAAAATCATTAGGAACACTCTTGTTCCTATATATATATATATATATTTCTGTACTGTCCTTGCTGTCTGCTAGTTAATGTTCTAATTTCTTCTATCAATTTTCTACTATTCCCAGTTTTTGATACACAGACCTTACAACAAACAACTTTTTTTTTTTTTTTTTTCCTTCCCAGTATAGCAACCGATTTTTCATTTCCACTGGCCCAGACTTTCAAACAGCTTGTCTCTCCTGTCCCCTTCCCCCTCTCCAGATTGTGGAATTACGGAATATGTTTTTTACAGTTTACAGTTATTGATATTTATTTTCAGTTTAAACACTGTATCACCAACCTCTGGGGACTCATATACAACACCATCATGGTAGAGTCCTTTAAAGATGTATACTTATTTCTGGGATGCAATAGCAACAAAGTGAATTTATTCTCTCTTCTTTTCCCTTCAGTATTAAAAATTAGTTCTTCTCAAGGTGCCTGCTAGTTTCTTTAAATACTGCTTTAACAAATCCATCTCTGCAAAATACAACTAACTACTTTGATTTGGAGTTATGTGTCTATAGAGCAATATTAATAACAAGTCTGGTGGCCAGCTGTAGCAAATACTTGTTCTAATTCTGTAATCAGTTTGGGCTTCCCTCTCTCTTCTAGACTTTGTGTTGATGGGAAACTACAGTTGGAAGTAATAGTTGAGGTTATAACAAAAATTGCCAGGCTTCAGAAGCAATAACTGGCAGCACAAAATCTCCAGCATCCCATAGACAGAACCACCTCCTTATAACTCAGGGTTATTTTCCCCAGCAAACCGTAAATGGTTTCTGATATGATTTAGTACCCTGTACTAGACACTAATAGGTATCCCACATTAAACTTTCCTCAATAAGCTTTCAAGATAATCTACTTCCAAGTTGCCCATGACTTGGAAATGTATAGCACCATATTCCGTGTTTTGCCCTCTGCTTTCCCTGGTGTTTCTAAATATATTTTAACTCCTGTGTAATTTTCTTGTGTAAAAGCTGGTGCATTCTTCCACAGTGGGATACCTACCCATGCAGCTTCCCCAGTTTAAAAAAAAAGAAGACAGTGCATCTTGTCTTAGAAAACATACTGCTATATAGTACTATACAGACAGTATGGTCTCATTAACCATATTTAGAATAAAGAGACAGGCTTCCCAGCTGGATAATTAGGATGATATTCTGTGTTGCCTATCAAAGCCTTGCCTTTCCAGTACCACATTTTGCTTGGATATTTCTGTACATCCATGTAAGCATGCTCAAAGTAACAAAACTGTTTTCAAAATATTTTTTAACCCATTTTTCACTGTTCACGTTAGTTCACGGAAAAGCAACCTAAGTCATTATACAGTGTTTAATAGAAAAACAGTACTTTTTTTTTTTTTTGGGGGGGGGGGGGGGGATGGGGCAGAGGTGAAGGGAAGGTGGAATGAAAGAACTTAGGCTTGTATTTTTGTATCTCCGTGGACAGAGAAGGTTTTTCCTACCTAAAAATTCCCAGAAGTGCTAATTATGGCTGCACCAGATAAATCTCTCTGGCACACAGTTACTTTGCCATGGAAGTCAACAATGCTGTTGTTTCCTGGGTATGGAACTGCCAGAGGTACCTGAAGTGTCAAAGTTAAATAACTTCTGTAACAGTAATGACCAAGGCATTACATTTGCATGAATATTTTATTCCAGATGTACTTAGTTTCAGTCTTAATTGTCAAAAACACTTCACTAAGTATATTCACTTAGAATATTCACTTTTGTATATTCACTAAGAATATACAAAAACAAAACAACAACAAAAAAAACACCACAACTATCTGGTCTCCTCATTTATGTAACATCTTCAGCTCAAGATTTAGGACAAGTTAAATCCATGAGGAAGCTATTTTAGTGGCTTATTCTGTCAGTTCATTTTACCATGTTGTAAGGTATAGGACTAAGCACAATGGTGGCATCATCCATTCTCCTTCCGCACCTTTTTATTTGCACTAATATTCACAGTTTTTTCATGATCATGAAAAGTACAAGAAAATTGTACCTTCACAACCATTTAGCTTTCTCACCCATGCTTTTTAGTTGATCCAGAAAAATCTCTGCAGCCCAACCTCAGGCTTTCAAAATATACTTACATTAAAGTGCAGGAATAATCAGGATTAAAATCTGAAGTGTGGAGGATAATTTGCTTTTTACATAAAATTCTGTTAACGGTGCTATTGAAAGTGCCCCTCAGTGTTCCCCAGAAGCTGCTACACTATTCAGTGAATCCTGCAGTGTTACAGACTGTGTGCTCTGGCCCAACAAGTGACTACTCCATGTGGATCTTTTATCTGGAAAAGCTATATAGCCATTGAAACACATCAGTGGCTGGCACATCTCATTTAAAAAATAAAAGATATGGTTTATTTTTAATTAGTTCTTTCTTCTATTTCTGAAGAAAAAAATACATTTTTTTTTTTTTTTTCTGGCAGATTTACTTCGCCAGGACATGTAGGGATGAAAGATATATAATGATACTACTGAAATAACTAAGAGATTGAAACCTAGTAAAAACAAGCTGGACGATTAATAACATTTTTGGGGAAAAAAAAAAAAAAAAAAAAAAAAAAGTAAATTGAAAGCTGTGTACTACAGCCATTAGAAAAGAAAAGAACAGATCATTATGTGACAGGTGTAGTGTTCATTCCCCCAGAGAAGCAGAAATGCACACCTAATGGTTGTGCCTTTAGGAAAAAGTCTTAACTCATCAAGTTACAAATCCATTTTCCTGCCTTACATGCTAGAGGCCACACAGCCCAAGAGCATTAATCCATAGATACTTCAGACAAATGACTGTTTTCACACACCCTTTTATAACTTGGCAGTACAATTGACAATGCTATAATTAAATATGTTTTAATAGCATAAATGAAGTTATTTGTCTGTCACTGGGAGAATTTCAATTTTGCCAAGGTCTAATTATTTAAGATATATTAATTATTCTGGTGTTTTATATAGTGTGTTTAAAAAGATGCTTAAATTTTAAAACTGAATACGGCCGCTGCTGAAAATAACAGTCAAATCTTTCCCATGAAAGACTTGTTTTACACAATGTGATTTTAATATAAATGAAGCAGTGAATTTTACCAAGTTGAATGAGTCACAACAAATGATTTCAGTAGGATGGTTCAGCTTTGGACTTGTGCCATTGAGGTGCACTGCAGGTCTTACAAGCAGTGCAAGGAAGACTAGGTCAACCTCTCTCACCCTTACCCTAAGCACACATATCTACTGAAGTAAATGGCATATGGGAGATGCTTCATGTAGAACAATGTGGAAGGGAAGAGTGGAAAAAACACAGCTCTAAAATATTTTTACCATTTTGTGAGTGTGAATGTTGTGTCTAAGACAATCTGCTCCTGCATTAATTCAATGACAGGCAGTAGAGGGAAGAGTCTCCAGGAATACTGAACTTCTCACTGTTTCCTTTATGCTAATTTATGTCCAAGTGGTACAAAAGTACACCAACTTTTTCTTTTCAATCTAGAATACAAAGTTAAAGTAATGCAACAAAGAAACACACAATGCCATAAATTATTCTCTCATTTGTCTTCTATTGTGCCTCTAAAGTAAAACAGGCACAGAAAGAGATATTCCCAGGTTATCCAAGTAATGCATAATTCCAATGGAAATACTTCTGAGCATTGTCATAAAGTGTATGCAGATGCAGCCTGCCCCATTTACCTAAAACTGCCTACAGCAGATTACATACATGCAATCAAGCTTTGAAAAAGTATGGCACTGATTGTCCTCTTTTCAGAAAGAAACTTACCATCTCAGGATGTAAGCATGAGGAATCAATTCATAGCCAATCCATTACATTTCTTTTTCTTTTTTTCTTTCTTTTTTTTTTTTTTCAAGTTTTCAAGTTGTAAATGAATGTATAGAACATTATTTATGCCTCTATGCACGTACACATTTTTCAGGTGTTTATCATTCATGGTTAAGAGGTTAAAAAGAGAAAGGTACACTTTTCATGAGTTATTAATTAACTTCAGAGCAGAAGTCAAAAGTACTGCTATGAGCTCTGGCCTGACCACTCTGATTATTTATTTATTTATTTATATTGTTAAGGATCTTTGGAAGCTCTGAAAAACACACAGTACATTAGGTAAAAGCCATTAACACCAGAAATCAAATTTTACTGGAGGATGCAGTTTGTTACCTTGTAATAGCTATTATTCAGAAGCCTAAATACCAGCCTAAATGCTTACTTCACAACTTTTGAGATCTACATATTGTTATGTATTTTGCAAGTAGTGTTTTTGAACAAAAAAATAATATGTTCTCTGGAAAATGAGGTAATGAGTACTTCCTATAAAACGCAAATTGCCTACTGTAACACTATTATTGTGGGGATGAATAATCAGAATTACATAATGGAAATAACAGAATGGTAAGCTTTTCCCAATTTTCTTTACTGGCATCACAAAAAAAAAAAAAGGGGGGGGGGGGGGGGGGGGAGAGAGAGAGAGGTCGGGGCAGGGAATGAACAGAACTGGAAAAATTGAAGTTACTGCTTTTTTTCCTGAGACATTTTATCTAGTATGTAATAGATAAGAATTAAAAAGTTGAAATAATTACTTTAAAATGACATTAACATGCTGATGATCAAATTAAAATAGAGATCAAAATGCCAGACCCTATACAGGCCTATTACAGGTAAACCTGCTTCATTTTAGCTAGAGCTTAAGGACTTACTAGTTATACAACAAAAATCCACTTAGTTACGCAGATAAGAGAGTCTCTGTTGCTGAGTGAGAAGGAAAAAAAGGGTCGCAGGGTCTCGATCCTGCTTGTGAATGTTGTTATTCAAAAACACCTTAATGCAAAATGCATAAACATTCACTGAATCAGGACTGGAAACCAGGATTCCCATCACTCCTGGAAGAACCAAATTCACAGCAGGTCACAAAAGCAGGCTCTGCCTTGCTCTCTGTTCTCTCTCTCCCCCCATAAAACTGGTTATCCTTGCTGCAATCATCCACGCTCAGCAGCAGGGACTAGAAAGGCCCAACCCCAGCCTACCTTGGCTATCCAATTTGTAACCTGAGGTCAGGCTACTCATTTAATCCGCAGCTTGCTTGCAAATACTCATGTTCTGGAATACTTCATGCAGAAACATCAGACCATCCTCTGAAGCAAGAGGTGGGATTTGAAGGGAAAGAGTCTGGGGAAGAACAGAGCTGCAGCCTGCCGCTGAGCAGTATACACAGCAGACTGCCAGTGATTTTGTAGCAGCATCTCGGTACGACGACTTCTTCACCTCTTTGCTGGCTTTCCTCTCTAATTCCCTTGTCTCCCCCTCCCACAGCAACCTTGTCTTACCCTCTGCATTGTTATGCCCATTTTCGGCTTATGCCATTGACTGCTCAGCTGCTGCCTCCAGCAGCAATGGCATGAAACCTAAGCCTGCTCCTCCAAAAGATCCGAGTCATGGAGCTCTCTGTGGATGCCCCCAGACAAGATAAACTGTGGCCTAGCACCCCTCAGAAAGGGTTACCAATATTTCTCCTGCCTTGCAAGAAAGGTCCAGTCATTCTACTTGAGCACATTGCCAAGGCAGCCAAGCCAAACAGCAACCTTTGACCATTAACTACAAGTCTTCCAGTTGATGCTTAAGGCAGGAAGGAAGCAAAACATCAGAACCTTCTTTGTTTTCTATTTTTCCTCTTCCCCTCACTTCTTTTCACATGTTCTCTTCCACACATGGGAATTTCAGTGTTCTCCACCAATGGTGAATGGTATTTTCCTGCTCAGTATGTTGCTTGCTTCCATCAATTTGACTTCAATTTAAAGTATAGAGATCTCCAGGCATCCATATGTGGCAAAATCCAATTATCCCAGAATTTTACATCCAATAATTTTCTAACCCCTGGTACACATTTTTAGGCTAGAAATGTACTATTTTCTGATTTAAATTATGCCAGTGCAGAATAAGAATAAGTAAAAAGTAAGACCAGTCATCAAAATAATCTCATGCTGGCCTGAGACCCTTCTCATCACCCCTTCCAAAGACTTCCCTTGTACTTTATTTAGAGCCTCACAGAGCAAGTGCATTGTCTAGAAGGAACAGGAGAATAAAAAGTGAGGACTATGGCTACCTAAAATGAAAAAGGGTAAAAGGGTATTTCTAAAAGAGTAGGATTTTTCACAGCCTAAATCTGTCCTAATACTATATTCTTGAAACTACTGAAAGATTAGATATGAGTAGAGAATCACACACAATGTTTACAAATCCTAGTACATTTTTAAATTTTAATTTTTAAAACCTTTTTTTTTCCCCCTGTAATGAACAAGAAGTAATGCAGATAATAGGTAATATGTTCTCTGCAATAAACGTCACTCAGTAAGAAAGAAGCTACAACATAAATTGCCTAAGTTCCCATTACTTTTAAACTATACCCCCCTGCAGTCCACACCATTATCTCAGGAGAGCAAAAAAAAAAAAAAAAAAAAAAAAAAAAAAAACCAACAAGGTCTCCCCAGCCCAACTCACAAGGTGAAGTTTGCATGCAAGGGAAAAGACTGTATTCATTCATCCAAACATAAAGACTCTTCTACCTCTGCTGCTATCTAAGCACCAAGGAGAAATTTCCAATTTGTTTTCTCCAAATAATAAGAGCAGGCAATTCCTATGGGTAAAAAGAAGTATTGTAAGTAAAAAAAAAAAAAAAAAAAAACACAGGTATAGACCCTAGATCACACTTATACAGCCACACTGATGGAAGAAGATATCCTCTAATCACGAGTTCTAATCCTGTGTATGCTATGAATAAAGGTTCTTGGGCATACTGCTCAGAGTCATTGAACTAAACCTACAGTTAAGTGTTCACAATTTTAAACATTTCACTCAAATGATTCTGTATGTCTCATTCATTAAAGGAAAAAAAAAAATAGAATTACAGGGGAAAAGCATTACTGTCACAAGAAGCATACAGACACAATGGACTCTTTGTTTAGTATGTTTTGTTAGAATTGCATTTTCAATTCTAATCAAAATTTTACAGGAAAACTAAGTTTATTATTATTAAAATAATAATAATAATAAAAAGCTTGCCTTGCAAAGCATACGTATCTGACGGTTCCTACAGCAAGGAACATCAGACCAGATGTACTAAAACAAGGCAAAACAAGATGGGAGATTCTTTGAAAAACAGTGGCTTCCTGCCTTTCTCCACATATACATATCATGAGAATCTCAGATGATCTCCATCAACTTCTGTCTCCATGCAGTAAAGTTAAAAAGCCTTTTCTCCTCACATGGCTAGCAAGCACACTCCAGCCAGTTGGGAGCATGAAGCCAATGAGCTTTTTACTTACCTCTAAGCTGTCCTGAGCTAGCTTTTCTGCCACCAGAAATCCAGATTTTTACTTAAGTGTAAGTGGCTGAAGTTACAAATACATTTGGATTGCATGTCAAATAATTTATTTTGAAATCAAAAATCTTCATCAACACGAGGCTGTTGAGCATATCTTTAATTTCTGTAGGCAATCTCAGCATAAATTCAGTTTGCCAGGTGACAACAGGAAATAAATGCTAGCTACTTATTTGCAGACTAATTCTTACTAAGCACGGTATTCTTAGACTAAAGATTAACAATTTTCTACATCAGCTGAGGAAAGGCAGTTTTCATGCCCTTCTGATTCCTACACACATTTCCTTCCCACAGTAGATGGAGAAATTTCCAAAGCTGAAAGCGATTTTGAGTAGCTTCCAGAGCTTCTCTTTGTAACACCCTCTTAACTGTGATTTCCTAATCACTATGCAGAAGATTTCACTGCCTAATTAAAGGACTGGTGCAGTGATGAAGATAAAGAATACAGAGCAGGGCTGCAAGCTAATCTACAAGCAAAACACAGGAGTTACTTGTCAAGAGTAAGGGCATATTTTATCGACAGCTGTGTCCAATAAGGATGAGTTATGTAGTGAAGGTTTAATATTATTGCATTTTGGTCTTTCCTATTTCTTACCTGTCATACATACCTAGGGCGTTTCTAATTCTCTCACTCTCCCTTCTTATTGTAATATAGTTATCATTTAGCCCCCTGAAAATCCTTGTTTTTTACATCATTGCAGACCTTTACAGTATTCAACAGAGCAGTAGGTCTCAGCAGTAAAGTTTTTGGTGTGCAAAATGCAGATTAGGTGTGTAAATCTTGGTGATAAGTAGAATCTGCCTGCCACATTCACTATTTGCACCTTTGGAACTTTTTTTTCCTATACATTTCTCTGTACTGGTATATATGACTAAGTATATATGTCTACTTATACAATTGTTCCCAAAAAGGAAAAAAAAAAAAAAAAATTTTATTTTTTTTTTTTTTTTTTTTTTTTTTCTTTTTTTTTCTTTTTTCTTTTCTTTTTTTTTTTTTTCTTTCTTTAAGGTTAGGTTGCCAGGCTGCCATTGACACGAACATTAAGTTCATTTACACAAACATTGTTCAGCTTCCATGTGAGCTGGGCAGCCTCCATTTGTATCACCTATTCCCATACAATCCACATCACATTTTATACTGAAGTTCATTTCTGTCTCATCAGGAGGAAACAATAGCTATAGAAATATATTTTTAGGCTGAAATTGGCAGTCTATTGCAGCCTTAAACTGTAGTCCAAAACTGTAAAATCAAATTCCTCCTTATGGCTACTAATTACATTTTCCTTATTCTGGGGCACTTGGGACACCTGAGACACAACCTGAGGACACTGAACATTCACAACAGCAACAGAAACAGCAGGAATGCTGTTATGAGTGCATAAACCTCTACAAAACTATGCCATAGGTGTGTCAAAACGAAGGCTCAAGCCAATGCTTTTAAATTGTTTGACCTCAGTTAGTGTGCTATATACAACAATAATAATGAAACTGGATTCATCAGATTGATTCATTAGGGCTTACAGAAATACACAACCTATATTTCCCAATAAAATTTTCATTTTTGCAGCAGGAAAGCTCAGCTCTCCTTCTAGGGGAGCTTAGAGGTGCTCACACTCTCTTCTCTCCCTCTGAGGCTTTGAAGCTTTTCAATGGGAACAAAGCAGCCTGGCAGGACCCCAAGCACATCCTGCCTCCTGCATCTTTGGCTATCTGGGCTCAGGGCCAGCTCGGAGCACAGCTGGTGACCCTGGAGAAAGCCACTATGAAGAAAGAGAGAAGAAACCTCAGCCAGGGCTGCCCCTCCTTCCCTCGGGTGCTGCTTTTAGGCTGTGGCTCCCAACTTCAATGCCTGCCCGGGCCGTGCTGTGGCTGGGCCACAGTCCTGTCTGTGCCAGGCCGTCGGTCCTGCTGAGATGCCCTCCTGCTGCCCTCCTGCCACCCTCCTGACCCAGCCTTTGTCCTGCCCTCTCCCTACAGCCATAGCAGACAACTGGGGCTCTAGCCTCTCTTGCCGCTGCAGGATGGCCCCCACTGAATGAGGGCCTTGGGGCTGTGCAGGAGATGGGCCCAGCAGCCATCTCAACCTGAGTGCCATGGGGCCTGCTCCCAGTCAGCCTGTGCAGTTGTGGGCTGCTCAGATGGGCAACAGAAAAAATGTAAGGATGGCAGAGTAAATTGGACTTATGCTGATATACCTTAACTGCTGCAAGAATTCATGTCATCTAAACCAAACACAGGATTCCCTGCTCTATACAAAAGCCTGCAGCAGCAATACCTTGAGGCATCTGTTCACTGAAAAGGGAATTCAACCTGGGGTTGTGCAATCAAAGCCCAGAGCCAGACAGAGACAAATCAGGTGTTAGGATGCTCAACAGCAAAACAAACTTCTTTTGTGGATCTAGTCTTGAGATATAATGACTGAAACACCTGTAAAAAGCACAAGGAAAATTAATAATTCCATCCATATTCAGTGTGAGGACTGGACTGTGTGCAGTAGATATTTCATGCAGTCACAAGGTGATGTGAACAGTGAATTTAGAAAGAAATATTTAATAGTAGCTCATTCAGTACTCTGAAGAAGTAAAAGATTCCGTGGAAATACAGGTACCTGCCTGAAGGGGACAAATCAGTGTTGCACAATCTGTCTTCATCCTACTCTGTCCTACATTGTCGCTGCTAGCCTTGCAGCCTTCAAGTAGCCTTGTCATATGCACATTCTTTTAAATGTCATATTAAATAAACAATCCCTGTTTGGCATCAGATATTTGTATATGAAAAAGGGAATTATCCTTTTTGTTTTATTTGAATGATACATTATATCACCTCCCTTGATCAAAGGATATACTCTAATTAAAGATTGAATTTTCTCAGGATTTTAACTAAACCTGTCACTTAGCTTACAAATTAAAAATAATTAAAGATAGGGTCTCAAAAGAATTGTATTTCTGTGCCTGCTCACTTCTGTCTGATTACTTTTACTAACAAATTGCTAGTTTTCCATTGTTAACAGTCTGCATGGGCTTTGAAATAATTATTGCATACAGGAAAATTATGTTGTAAGTAAAACATATTTTTTATCATTATGGACAGAATTTTGTTTTTCTTACAAATAATACCTATTCCAGTCACACTAGACAAGTCAGAAACTAGCTCATTCCTGCCAGAAGATGACCTCCTCTACATTTCTACTAACAACTCAGAAGACATCGATAGATGCCATTTCACTGAAAAATAGTGTGGCATGTATGCTATATATGAGTAGGAATGGCTGCTATTTCACCTTCAAACCTCAACAATATTCCAAGTATCTTATGGTCAATTCTTTCACCAACTAATAGCAAAAAGGAAAGGAAAATTAGACAAGAGGGAAAAAAAAAAAAGGAGA